>VWZN01021521.1:211867-274498 GCA_013396955.1 Regulus satrapa | reverse complement strand
CTCCTCCTCCTCTGCGCCCCTCCTCCTCTTCCCCTCCATCCCCAGAAGTGATACTGTTTACTTTCTCTGCTGCTTTCTCAATGTCTTTGTACGCACTGCAAGGGATATAATCACCAGCTGTGGAGAGCTTTCTGAAACTCGAACTTACTCCTCAGTGCCCCGGGCGAGCGACCTCGCCATTAAAAATAAATAAATAAATACAACAATGCTGTATTTAAAGACAAGAAAAGGCATGTTTTACATCTCGAGCTGGATCTTGAACAATCATGCCTGTTTTCTCCTTTCCTTATGTGGAATCGGTGGGTTTATACATAGATGGACAGCTATTTGGCTGGGGGGGGGGAAAGCAACCAAAAAACCCCCTCCCCCCAAAANAACCAGAGGGAAGCCTTTGAAGTCCTAAAGTGCCCACAAAAACAGCAAACCAAACACGCCGCTGCCTTTTCCCTCCCCTTCTCCCGGCCGCCAGCTGCTTAATGGAAGGTGACAGTGCGGAGGCAGCGAGACGGGGGCTCGGCGCGCCGCACCTCCAGCCCAGCCCCGGCGTGCACTTAATTGGCACCGAGAAAAGCCCACACACCCGGCACAGGGGAGAGGAGGCACCGCCAAAAGGCGAAAACAAGCCCCTGCTCTCTGCTTTCTCTCTCTCTCCTGCGGGCGCTCTGTGCAGCTGCGATGAGGCTCAGGGAGAACTCTTGTGCTTGGGAGGTGTCGGGTGCAGGGAGGCTGGGGCGCGCTGGAAGGTCACTGGTGGCTGGAAAGAGGTGGGAGATGGTCCCGCTGGCTCTGCTGTGGCTTCTGCTGGTCAGGGACAGCGCAGGCAGCACCTGTGGGTGCTTGTGCTGCTCTTTCTGCTGTCACAGATACAATAGGAGAGTCAGGGTTCCGTGAGACACGGGCAGAAGAACTTGGAAAAGTATCTAAAGTATCTTGCTTCTCTTTCCCTTGGAATTTGGGCCATTTTTGGAAGCAGTCCCAATGCTAACAGAGTCAAAGTTTGTTGTATGTTGTCTCATGTGGCACTAAGTAGGGCCCCCAAACACAGAGCATATTAGCCTTGAATGAGAGGTGGGGTTTTTATTCTAATAATTGGAGCATGGTACCTGTGTTGTTCCTGTTGTTGTCTTTGAGGTCTTCATCTTAACTCTAGGAGGTGTAGCCTGAAATATTTTGCGCACTTTGAAAGGCTAGTGAGTTTGTTCTCCTGTGTGTGAGCACCTTCTCTGTTTTCTCCTGGACAGAGGCTTGTCCCTGTTGGCAGCTGGGTGGCCAAGCCCCAGCTGGTGGGACCTGAAGGAGTGGAGTCTGGCAGAGTTTTGCTGTGAGCCCCGGCCTTCCTTCCAGCAAGCTGGTGCCTTGTGTGAGATGCAAAACTATTGCTTTGGCAGATTGCCGCTCGCTTTGAAAACTTTACGATTTGTTCACTGTCCAACAGCTCTTTCCCCTTGGTGTGTGGCTGGGGTTGCTGTTGCCCACACTCCCATGACACGGGGGCCCTGCCCCAGGACCTTGACAGCCTCCTCCAACAGCAGGTGGGTTGCTAAACTCTGTTGCTTTGTGCAAAGGGTAACATTCTCATGTACCAAAAATGATCCCTAAACCCCCAAAAGTCTGGCCCTAAACCTCAAAAAACAAGGTTGGCTATTAGTTAAGAAAAAGCCCAAAAAATCCCACCACTACCACCAACAAAAAAAATAGAAAGGGAAAAAAGCCTAAACCACCCATCAGCCACCTTTCTCATCTACTGCAGGTATGCTTAGGCTGGCTGCAAAACAATTGCAATCATGAGCCATGCACAAGTTCTGTAGTTTCAGCTGCCTTTTTCCTGTGCTTAGTGTAGTTTTTACCCTTGGATGTTGGGCAGGAAATCCCAGCCCAAATGAAGTCAAACTGAGATTTGTCATTGACTTTGTGGAACCTGGGACTTTGCTCCTTATCTACAGCAGCAGCATTCAGGGATTCATATAGAATAAAACTCCTCTGGCTCTCGTTCTTCCTATGCTTCTGAGTGCCCAGATAAGCCCTGTGGGTTCCAGCTGGCATTTCTGATCTCATTCGTCTGGGCCCTGATAAGGTGTTACAATGTCCACTGTACAAAATCCTGTTCTGCGTTTTACCTCCTCTTTTCCTGTATGTGCATTTTTTTTTTCTTTACTGGATGAGAATGTGGCATTCCTGGCTGATAACCTGTAAAGAATACCATAGTTAACTGTAGCAAAAATAATTTATGTGTTGTGAGGTAGTAGTGACTGATGAGCAGTGCATCCAGAACTGAAACTGCTCTTTTTAAAAATTTAGATTCAGCCATGTCCACCACAACTGTTTTTATGGGTTTAGTCAACACCTTAGTCCTTCTGAGCTCAGTAAAATCTTCTGTTTCTTGTGTGCAGTTACTGTATGATCTCTTCACAGCACCTCTACAGAGGATCTGATTTTATCATCTGGAATAACTGAGCTTTTGTTCCCTCTCCTTTTGAAAAAAATGAAACTCTGTTTTATGTGCATGTCTAGTGATGTAGAATCTAGAAGTAGATTCTCCCTCTTTCATCTTTAACATGTGCTAGACTTCATCCAAGTTCTAAAGTTCTATTTTTTAATTTTTATTTTAAATAAAGAAAAGTAGTGTTTGTTATAGCTTTGCCATTCCAGTCTATTAGGCAGCATCAGGTTCTCTATCTCAGATTCTGCTGTTTCCCTCTGGGCTCATACCATGCTTACCACATAGAGAAGATTTCAGGAATTTGCTGTCATTCCGTAATAGTCACCATTTAGTGTGGGGAACCTATGTCCAGCTGCCTAAACACTGAATGTGGACTAAGAAAAGGGGAAGGTACCTCTAGGGGTGGTTTGGACCACATAAGTAGAACAGGAGCTAGGTTCTTGCCCTCTGGGCTCTGAATCACATTCAAAAAATGACTGCCCCCCTCTCTGGAGTTTGCAGGGAGTCTCATTTTCTAATTTGGATATCTCAGTGTGGTCCACATGGTGAAATAGTGTAAGGACCCCCCTGTGTGTTTACTTGAACATCCATTAGAATAAGGCTTTGCTCCCAGTGTCCTCAGGCTCCTTTTTGAGGGGAGCTTCTCTAGGAATGACTGCTTGTTAATGCATTTTTCACCTCAAGGTCCAGCTTTGAAGTAGGACCTGCTTTCACAGATCTGTTTATTTGCATTTGTGTATTTGTTTATTTAAGGGTAGCTCTTTTCTGTCTCCTCTTCAGTCTTGGTTCTCCTTGTACATGATGAAGAACATTTTTTGCTTGAGTGAGTCACTGCTTTAATTTCTGCAACTGCCTGCTCATTGCAGCATTGTCAGGAGCCAGTGTCTCCATGGGTTCCTGCTCCACATTTACCCTTGTGCAAAGTTTGACTTTGCATTTTGAAGAAATGTCTCATGCTTTAGTGCCAGGTGTGCCTGAGTTCCTTCCCTGCCTTTCAATACTTTGGTTTAAGGAGGGCAGACAGTGCTGGCCCTTGGAAGGTTCTGCCCGTGGGGGAAGCCAAGACCATCTTCTGCAATAACTTGGTTTGAGCCAATTTGTGTTACAGCACAAATTCACATTCCTAAGGAGTATGAGTATTTCCATTTTTACGAGCCCAGATTTGTGGCCTAGGATACCAGGAGAAAAAAGGGCCAGATTTTGTTCTGTGATCAGAATATCAGAGCTCCTTTGTACTTGTCTCTATCACTGGTTTTTCTGGGTGCTCTTAGGTAAGATAAATTCACCCCTGCCTGTCTTTGTGTGTCTGGCTGCAGTGAAAAAAAAAAAAAAAGACATTTCCTTTGTAAAATTCTCTATGAATTACAGCAATGCAAGGATTTCCCCTTTAAAGAGTTTTCTTAATACTATTTCATGGGTTTGCCTGCTATGTCCATATTAAAAGGCGTGAATATTCCTGTGAGTAAGCTAACTCTCCATCAAGAGAATGGACCTTGTTTTTTTCCAAATGTCTTTGTCTGGCAGCCTGTGATCCCCTCAATTGCCCTACAGTATGGGCACCCCTGCACCCAGGGTCTCAAGGAAGGCTTAGCTCCTATGTCAGTTCTAGTCTGCGTGGTTTCATGTAGCACTCCCTTCCATTTGCTGCCCTTTTCCCACCCAGGCATTTAGGCAGCTTCTCTTGTTCCCTTTTCATTAAATGGTGATTTCATCTTGGTAGCCTGCAAAACAAATAGAAGTCCTGCAAATAACTTGCCTTTGGGGGTTTTTTTTTTTTTTTTTTTTTTTTTTTTCTTTCCTCTCTCCTGGGAGAAGGGGCTGTTTGACCAAGCACTAAGCTAAAGGACATGAATTTCAGATAAAATCTCTAAGCCATCCTGCTGATCATCACATCAACATCTCCTGATTCCAAAAGACTTTGTATGGTCTTTATCTTTGCTACTTTTGAAGAGTTTGAGAGATGAAAAGACAAGTGCCAAAGCCTTCTCTTTTGGTCTTAGTTCCTTCAGATACCTCTTCTAGTGTCCTAGATATGGTGAGACACCGCAAAATGTTCAAAGATTATCCAAAAACATGAAGGACACATGGCTGGGGAGACTGGATGCACTGGCAAAGGCATTTTGTGATGGTATTATTTTAGCAGGTGTTTCTCAGCTGCCTCTCACCATTTTGGTACCTGTGGGGTCATGAGAATGTAGGTGGTGGGATAATGTTGTCAATGCATAGCATGACTGCAAAATCTCCAAACACCAGAAGTTTTATCTCAGTGGACCAGTGAGACCCCTGGTAAACAAAGGTCTGGCAATCTGTTTGTCGCAGTCTACATGGTATGAGTCTTGGTGTTGTCATGCTACTGTGTGATTTGTTTTACTTCAAGTTTGCCACCAGAAACCAACCCAGAAAAGCACAATCATCTCTGCTTTGTATATTCTTCTGCAGATGACATTGAATTTACAATTTCCAGCCTTGAAAAAACAGATTTATTAAGCACCAGATTTCTCTATCTCTTTTCTCAATTTATATCATCCTCATAAGGTAGACAACAGGGGTTGTAACCCCAGCAGAGGGCTTATATTTCAGTATCTAATGCTGGAATTCTTGTGTACCAGACAAACAGTGCAAGCTCCGGGACCAGCTGTAATGAGCACAATTCTGGGAAGCATTGACTGCACCATTTTTAGTGTCCCTGCATTTAAAGGGCAGGTTGATTTCTGCTGCTCGGCATTTAAAGGGCAGGTTGATTTCTGCTGCTTGACATCTATCAACACATAATCTGGTCAGCCTTTGCTGAAATGTACATTTTTCTTTCAGATCTTCTCTAAAGAGAACTTCAGAGTATGCAACACAACAATGGGTTCACTGCCACACAAGTTCCTGCTATGTGCCACTCCTGTACTGACCATAAAACTTTAATTCCCCTTCTAGGAGGGACCTAAGCACGCCAGAGTCCTGTGGTTGTACAAACATTCACACACACAGTCTGAAACAAGCCATCAAGGATTATTCCTGGAGTGATTAGGGACAAGTCCTAACAAGCCTCCATAATAATGCAGACTATTTAAAGCTTCTGAGGGCAGGATCATATGGCAAAGGGCAGGATAAATGAAAACAGGGTAATTTCTGATGCCATGAACATGCTAAAATGGGAGGTGGGGAATGTTTCTGTGAGTCTGTGGGGGGAGTTGACTGGAAGGAGGGGAACATTATAATAATAGTTAGCATTTATGTAACTCTTCACTTATTTAAACCACTGCACAAACACTGACTAGGGAGGAACTGGAATGCACTGCATGATACCCAAGGCACAGCTATTTTTTTTTTTTTTCTTTTTTAGTATTGATCTAAGATAACAAGTAGCTCTAGTGAGGGGAGCAGCAGCATGGCTTGCCTGGCACGTGAGTGGGTGTCACTTATTACAGCAGGGCCAGAGGGATGCAGAAAGAAGTGGGTGTGTGGCTGTGGGGAGTAATGGAGCGCTCTGGCTCTGTCATGCCTACTTGTGTGCCCTTACAAAGGTGTGAAAGCCTTTAGGTGCCATGTAATTCTCCTTGACATGACCACATTTTGCCCTTGGCTCACAATTAGCTTGGCAAAACATGAACAAATAGATGCATTGATCAACAGGTGTGATTTCTCTGCTCATGGGGTCAAGGCCAGGTTGGGGGATTTGAAGTCAGGTGGAAAAATGCATTTCCCCATGGCTATGATGGCATGACGAGGTGAGGACAACTACAAATCTGGCTGCTATGAACAGCAGATCTGTGAAGGAGCAGCAGGGTGCTTGGCCACCCTCTCTTAGGATACGTGTGTCATCCATCAGGTTGTCTGCCCTGCACTGCTGGGAGAGAATCTGTGATGATACAACCAGAACATCAGCAGCAACTTCGAGCAGCTACAACAGATCTTGCTTGTGCCTCATTTCCCAGCATTAACCCAGGGTTTCTTTTTGCTACCTGCAATCTTTTACACATTTCCCAGAAGGTTTCTTTGGTCTAGTGTTTGAGATGCTCTCGTGGGGGCCTCAGTTCCAGGGTGCCTGGATGCAGGTGCATCTGCTTTTGAAATGACTGGGAGTTGGGTAAATGAAATGCCAGGGAAGATGAGAGGAATCAAGCAACTTTTTTCTGGCTTCCATGCTGAACTGAAAACTTTGAGGACTTCTTTTAATTTTTTTTCCATGCAGAATGAAGTATTCAAGGCTCTAGAGTTAACACAAACAAAAAGAAAAGTGTATAGCAAGATAAAAATCTAATTTCAAATGGAAAATTTAGCTTTTCTCAAACAAAACAAAATAGCTTGATTTTTACTCACTTATGTTTATTTTTTTCTAGAAAGAACCAAGTCCCCAGAACCACTAGGGTGGTTGTTTTCATCCACTGTTTAAAACCTTTGTTCAGTGAAAACATTCTTCGGAAGTATTCCTCTTTGTGCTCCCTCTGAGCATGTCTGTGTTCATCATACTTTCTTCATGCAGGATGCAATACTAGACTGATGCTTCCACTCCTTCCAAGATCCTTCTTTTCATTTTTCTGAAAGACTTCACAAAGGACTGCCAAAGGAGTTGGGAGAAATTTTCTCAGTTCCAGTTTCTCCAGTGGAGAGGAGAAACCATCTATTTAATTTTTTGTTTACAGCTCCCATTTCTCATGTTATCTCCAAGGTGAAGATGGATTGAGTGGGGTGCTCTGGTGTCCAGTCCTGGGTGGAGGTTCCTGTATTCCTTGTGCCTGGATTTATGGTAGATCTTGCTTATTCTTCCCAAGTGATATCTGAGGGCTGTTTCACATGTTTCCTCTTCTCATTCAGGCTGTTGGTGCAGCACTTAGCTGTTCCTGCTGACTCTCAGTTATGAAATATCTTCCTCTCTCTTAATACAAAGGCCTGTCTTGGTTCTTGAGAGCATCCTGGGATGTTCCTACTTGTGGCCTTTAAGTGCTGTGCAGAGACCTTGCTCTCTGTAGTCCTGTTTTTGGCTGTTGCCAGAGAAGAGCTGTTGCCTCAAGTATTTTGTCCTAGTGCCCTCGGCCATTGCACGCAGGAACTGAACATTTGAGGGCCACGTTTTCTTGCCATCTCCTGAGTGCTCCACGGTTTGATACCCAAACTAGTGGCTTGGAATCCTCACAAGAAGTGCCTTTGTCTTATTGATGGACTTGGCCCAGGTTGCAAATGTCAACCCAAGGTGTCAAAGTGAGTCACTGCACACACACGCATCTAGAGAGGATTTTCCATGCAACACGATGAAGTCATTGACAGCCGTGTTGTGCAACTGTCCATCATGAATCATGGGGATCAGTGGCTGAGGAAGGCTCATGTAATTATCTCTAATGACATGAATATAGAACAAATTAATTAATAACTGACATGTTCTTTCCACTCACTTGGCCCCAGCTGTCCCATTGGGCAGCCTAATGTTTCGCGTGTGTTGCTGGCAGGCTCCGTTAGGATTCCACTTCTTTTGTGGGGGAGGTGAACAAGTCTGTTCCTTGCCTAAGGGACATGTCAATGGATCTGGCTACTGGCAGGTAACCATGAAGCAGCAAGTCCTTCTAGCATGAATGCTGCTCTCTGTTGCACTCTCTTCCCCTTTGCTTCTTTGTATTTTTTTTTTGTTTGATTTTTACCTCAGTTTCTTAATCCATATTCCTTTCCCACATTTTGCCCCCTTTCTTTCACCCTGCCCTCACTCTTCCACTTTCCCTCCTCTGTTTCCTTTCCCCTTTGTTCTGCACAGAAAAAAAAGTTGTGCTAGAAGATATTTTTTGTGTTTGTCAGCCAAAATTCTGTGCTCTCTTCCTGTAAATATTTCAATTTCATCATGAGACAGCATTAGTTTGTTAGCATTTTTTTGACTGAATGGGCAACATATTCTTCTAATGTTTATTTCTTCTGGGAAGTTTTTCTTGGTGTTTTTTAAAGTCTTAGTGTTTTATTAGCATTTCCTCTTGCCAATGTTTTGCTGTGGAGTGCCGCCTGGGCTTACTATGAATGTTTTGGTATGAGGCAAAGAGAATTCATATTTCTGGAGGATTTATTCCCTTGGTATGTGTTTTGGGCAAGACCCTGTCTCCATGAATATGCCAAAGGCAAAAATTCTCATGGATTCCTTTGAGGAGCAGGACTGAGCCTTGCTTTTGCTCCCGTGGGGGATTGCTGTACCCCACATGAGCCCATGAGAGACAGGGCTGGCTTGGACAAGAATGTGTGGGACAGGCTTGTGTGTGCCCTGTCCACAGGACAGGGCTCTGCTGAGACTCACAACAGACCTGACCTGCTCACAGCACTGAAAAGATCAGCATGACAAGCTTAAGTCCCCACTTTTTGTGTAGTAAGTCATCAAAATTTCTCAGAGCTCACGGTCAGTAATGCCGGCCTTGGCAGCCTCAAAAAAATCATGAGTTAAGTCTTGAGAAACAGTGATGCTGAATGAAAACAATCACAAGACTGAAATATATACCTGCCTGTTTACAGCTGCTGCCTGGTTTGGGTGCCTATAACTGCATTCAGATGTTATCTCCAAATATTCCTTAGCATGCATGAAGGCTAGAAAATTGTTTTTATTGATAAAAATGACATATTTCTCCTGATTTCAGGACCTGGAGTGTGAGAAATGGATTGGCTCTTGAAAAGTTGAGGTAGAGCAGGGAGAACTGCCGTATTCTGAGGTGAGCTGGCATCTTGGGTGGAACACCAATAGTGCAGGGAAGTGATGGGAGACGCTAGACCTTGTCTTCACCTGGTTAACTTGGTTCTTTGGGATGGAAACCAGGGAGCTGAGTATGTGCTTCAGCTGCTGATAAATGAGAGAAATTATGACTTTAGAGAGATGGAGACTGAAGACTGTGGAGACCTGAGGCTGAGCATAGCCACTGTTGAAATTGCATTGCTATGAGCAGGGTGACTACGACAGAGGTGCCTATAACACCTATACAGAGGCTGGTAACAGGAGATTGTGGCCAAGTGTTACAGAGAATGATGGCTCCTCTGGGGTTCAGCATTAAAATGTTTCACAGAAAAACAGATAGCATGCGGTATTCAGTGAGCTGTATGCTTGGATCACACTTGGGCTGGGTTTGAGAGCTGAGCATATCTGCAGGTAGCAAGAATTTCTTGCATGGGCTGTGTGTGTGTGTGTGTGTGTGTGTGTTTGTATGAAGCTCATCTAATAGTGTTTCCTACTTTTGAGCACTGCTCAAAAAAAAAAAAAAAGTTCAGTTTTCTCATTTGACAGTAAAATGCAAGCGAGGCAAAAATTGTAAACCATCTCAGAAAAACAGTAGAGAACTGCTCTGGTAACTTCCAGTTTTAAAAGACACAAATTAAAATATTTGGTGAAAGTATCCTTTATTTCCCCCCATTTGCCCCCGCATCTTCTCATCAGCTTTTATTCTGTTCTGCCATGGAAAGGGAGGCAACAGAGGAATAATGAAGAAAAAGCTGGAGAAATTTCTTCCATTTGTGGGGTTTTTCTACTTAAAAATTAGAAAAAATTTAGGAAGGGTAGGAGAAAACACTCATAAATTTATTTTCTTTTAAAGAAAACCACTGTTCACGAAAAAAAGGTTTTGAACAATTCAGTTGTTATTTGAGTAATTCTGTGCATGAAGAAAGAAGATTGGTTTCAGAATTCAAATTCTGCAATTCGGAATTTGAGTTTTGGGTCCTTGGTTCTTTTAAAATATGAATGTAGGTAAACATATATAAGTTAGAGCAGTTCCTGCAGAATAATGAGGCTATTTATTTGGAATAGCCCTTATTCCCAAGTTACTTGTGATGTGTTTAGTTTTCAGTACCTAACTGGAACAATGATTAAAACCTCTGTCTGGACAGCAGCTGCTTGCCTTCAAGGGTAGTCTAACTTCCATCTCCACCATAAATAGCTATGTACAGTTTGCCATATTTCTTCGAAGAAGTTTTTTGGACAGTCTTAACCTGATTTTCCAGGAATTTCCTCTCCCTTGTACTTGGAAAGTGTTATTAAGTGGTGCCTTTCTCTTTCCATGCCTATAATGCATCCCAAGGGTGCAGATGAAAGGCAAAGTCCAGTGATTCAACACTGAACATAAGCACAGTAGCATCAAAGAAAAGAGAGGAGCGAGGAAAGAGTTTATAACCAGGAGGCTGCTTAACAATATGGACTCCTTCATGTGCATCCAGTTGTGGTGCCTCTTCCTAGGTTGCTTTGGCTTGGAGCTAAAGGACAAATCCGTGGCGTACATGAGCCCTGGCTTTCTATGTGCTGCCAGTATGTTGGGTTGCCATTCGGGAGAACCGAGGGGAAAATGGAAACCAAACTGCACGTGGCTCCTGGGTGTCTCTCTATGTGATAAACCAGATTAGAGAAGCATCTGCTTTTGAAGCCTTCAAATAATCATCTTCTCCTCAACAATTCTCAATTAATAATCCTTTTCTTTCTGTCCCAGTGGGGTGCACTGTGCCATTTCTCAACAATGCATGCATTTTCTTTCCATTGAAATGCTATGGTTGGTGTTACAGTTTTCAAATTAAAAACTGAATGTGTTTGAATATTTTTTCCCACACAAACATTTCTTTGACTTGCAAAATTCTTTTCTGTTAAAAGTGTCAGAGTGGATTTTTAACCCATTCTATGAAACTTTCTGCTGTCAAAATTGACTAATATCCTAAACTCTCTTAAGAATTGTTTGTCCCCATTTTCCTTGCTGAAAAATGATGATTTCTGAAATTTTATTTTTTTCTTTTTTCTCCCTTCAGTATTCTGTTTGTGTCTCTATAGTTTTTTTCATCCCTGTGTAGCACTAAATTTTGGAAAGAGTGATTTTTCTGAACTTGGAAAGTAAAAGAAATGGCACAGTAGTTCAGCTGGGATTAAAGAAGTGATGTAAGGCAAGCCTGATCTATAGGGAGAACTTTTCTGGAACCAA
This sequence comes from Regulus satrapa, assembly GCA_013396955.1. NCBI lineage: Eukaryota > Metazoa > Chordata > Aves > Passeriformes > Regulidae > Regulus > Regulus satrapa. Next base: position 263,155 of record VWZN01021521.1, on the reverse strand, counting down.
AATGCTCCTATGGTTTTTCCTTGAGCTTAATAACTTTGGAAGTTCAATGTACACTTCTACAAGGACTTCCAAATGGATCTTGTTCGCTAATAAATTCCAAATACTTCTTGCTGGCTTTTGGGCTTTTTCTCAATTAGATTTTATTATAGGACTTTTTACATAATGGGAGAACACAAACAGGAGATTTGGAGCCACAATTTCAGAGCTCTTTGTTCTGAGGTTGGGAAATCAGTTTCCAGATGTGGACCATGTTGGCGTATTCCCCCCCCCTTTTTTTTTTCTTTCCCCTTTTCTTTTGTGTGTGTATGTGTTTCTTCCTCTTTTGGCCAGGAGTGAGAGAAGGAAATTAAGATGATGAATGAAATAATGAAAATAATAAAATAACAATGGTCAAAATCCCTTTTGTTTATGAGTCGTGACTCAGCTGAGGGCAGCAGTAGGACTGCTGCTCTGAGCCTTCTCTGATGTCAACAGCAGACATCACTACAGGACACATTTTAGGTACTTCGAGTGGAAGAGGTGGAGTCTGGGGGACGCATGGAGAAATATGCTAAGGACTTTAGAAGGATTCTTAGGTTCCTTTTCTCTCCCACGCTCTAATTTCTTTGTGCCACTCTGCAAAGACAACAGAACTCCCCAGCTGAGGGTTTTCCCAGCATGGGGTAGTCCACAGATGGCAAAGTTGGCTTCTAAATTAACTTCCCACAGCACAGGGTGTGGAGGGGGTGGGCTGTCACCAGCTGACGGGGAAGAGAGCCACTCTGAAAAGGACTCCCAAAAGTCAGGACAAACCCTTCTTGTGTTAGCAGTACTCTGATATTGGCTCTGGAGTCAATGCTCCAGGTGTTGGTGTGAGTCAGGCTGTCTCCTTTCTCCCTCCTCCTTCTGTCTTCTCCTAGGCAAAACTAAGCACCACACAGAAGTGACATTGTGTGCTTACTCACCACAATCCCCATGTCTGGCCACTGAAAAGGCACCCCTGGTCTGGCTACTGGAGAAGAACCCAGCGCTGGAGATGTCTGCAGGACAAAGCCCTTTGCTAGGGTTGCAGGGGTGAGGACACTGGGAGCAGGATATATGAGTGCTGTACGTGCCCCTGCATCTGTCGAGGCAATCAAGTCCTCGTTGGTGCCACTGCTTCTATTGTTCAGCAGGCGTCTGTTCCATGCCAGCAGGGGGAAGGACACCAAAATGACTTCTTGTTAGATATCCGCTAGCAGGGCTTTAGCCAAGGATCTCTAGGAGTACATTCTAAGACAGTAAGCTGAGACTGAGGCTTTAAGTACAACGGGGAGAGGAGGACTTGCATTGTGTCTCTAATCCAGCCACGTGCAGATGCTTCCATGGGGAGCTGTTGAGTCCCCTGGAACTGCTTGGTGTTGCCTGAGTTGATGACCTGGACTGATGCTGAAGGAAAGGGAGGAGAAGGTGGACTTAGCTCCACTAGCTCTAAAGGCTTTTTCCCTTCTGAAATCACTGCTTTCAAGTTGCGGACACATCTGGAAGTAACAGCAAACATGTGTAGCCTGTGGTTTTTGAGGCTAGGAGATGAGATTCATATGCAAGGGTGGGAAGGGTTTGCTATCCCTGTCCTGAGAGTATGACCTTGGAGGCAATTGGAGACAAACTGGAGGTAGAGGAAGAACTCCCCAGATCAAAGAAAGGTGTCCATCCATCTCTGCCATTCCCTCCGGAGGAGCTGGGAGGTTATTCTTGAATGCAATGGACATGCACAAAAGTTGTAACACATGACTCACTCTGGTGGTTATAATGAGATTTGCACCCCCTCCTTAGGTGATGAGACACAAGGCTCAAGTCAGATGGGTGATGGATGCCCAAAATAATCCTGACTGTGTCTTTACAGCTGTGGTTGTAGCTAGGTTATTTATCATAGACTGGGAATAATAAACCCTTTTACCTAAACTGGCCATTTAATAATATGGCCACAAAAAAGTACAGCTCTGAACCCCTTCACTGGCTGTAAAGATTGTCGAGCTAGAGAGCTTGGGAGGAATCAGGTAGCTTTGATTTATCATTAGATTTTTAATTTTAGTCCTTTGTGCATTTGGGTTTCCAGGATTTGAACCAGATTTTTGCCATGATCAGACTGCTGATATATCTGCCTTTACATGAGTTTGAATTGACTATCCATCTTTACATTGTGTGAAAAGCTTTCAGCCTCAACAATGGGATGAACTCTGCACTGGAGTTGCTAGTCTGGTCCTGCTTTGTGAGGATTTTGAAGTCTGTTTTGGAGAAAATTTTATTAGTACGCTGACCTTTACTTTTTTTCTTTCTTTTTTTTTTATTTTTTTAATACTCTGTTTAGATAGGATTCTTTCAGGAGGTGTCTTTAGGGTTGTAATTTTTGTGATAAAGGAGGGAGTGTGAGCAGGACATCCTTGTTCTTGCAACAAAATATTCATTGAATAACAAAGTTTTTCTGGTGTCTCCTCCTGATGATTGAATTAAAGGGGGCGCCAGGATAGGGTAACAAGTGAAAGGGAAGATAGTGTTTGACCTTTCTGTCCCAAGCTTTCCTCTGATAGGGGTACATGCTGTCTCATGATAAGATGGACAAGCATCATGAAAAGGAGAAATATTTTCCTTTAAATGTTTTTGTCAGAATAGCAAGAGTATACTTCTGGGTTTGGTATCTCAGTGTCTTGGGAACAAGGAGGAACCTGATTTTTGCTGTGTCAACGTCTGTGTTTATTTGAGCGTTCTTTCCTTGACGTTGTTTCCTTTTGATTTTCCAGTGCTCTGAGAGAAGCCAAAATAGCAAGGGAAGCAGAAGTGACAATTCACGAGATTGCCGCTGGTTTCCAGCTAAATCTCTGTGCCTGGTATTTCTTACTTCACAGGCACTTCCGAAGAGCTGTTGCCAGCAAATGGGAAACTCTGCTTACATGGAGTTTGGTAATATTTAGGCAGGCTGAATCTGCATTTTCATTTGTGAGGACGAGCTGACTCCTAGAAGCGGACTACTGTGACTTTTAAGTGTTTTTGAAAATTAGACCTTAAAACACAGGAAGAGATGCCAGGTTTCCTTTGCTGTCTGCCGTGGTAGTGCAGCAGTCAGAGGAAGCACAGGTGATGCTTACAAACCTGGGCAGGTAGGAGTAACTCTTGAGCTGGAAGGAACCAGAAGGTATCTGACCAAAGATATCTGTGTGGCATGGGCCTCCTTGGATCTCTAGCCAAAAAAGAGTCATCTGGACTCCATTTGTCTCATTTGTATCTCATCAGGACACATTTCCTGAGGATCTGAATGGAGAATAATTTCTCAGAGGAACTACTATTCCCCAAGTTGCATAAAGCAAGACATGGAGTCCGTGTCGATGAGCAACCCAGCTTGTCCTTTAAGCATTTTCATGAATCCTTTGTATCTTTGAGTTGAATAGCTCCAATTGCATGGCAGGACAGAATGCCAGAATGAATGAAGAGGAAAAAGGAGGAACAATAACCTAAACCAAGCACTTATATTGAAAACAGGACCCAGGGAAGAGCAAGTAACTGCTGGCTTCATAGGCCAGCTCTCTCCCTCCTGCAAATCTCTTTCATTGATGAGACAATGTAGGGATAGAACAGAAGCATCTTTCGGATTGCAGACAGCATGTTGGCAGAGGAATGGTCGTAAGTATCAGAGATTGCATGACTGGCCTTAGCCTACAAGTGTTACCTCCAGGCTCGTATTCATAAACAGACTTCTGGTAGTTTGTTCAAGCAAGGAAAGTGAGTACATTTGTCACTCCACCAGCAGTGCAGCTGTGCAGGGCTTGCACGGGGTAATTGTCCTAGCACACAGATCCCAGATGCTGTCAAAGCCCTGTGTTAACTGACTGAAAAACTGTGGTAGCACTGCTTAAGAAAACAGAAGAGGAAGGGGGGAACCAGAAGAAAAACAAGAAAAACTAATTGTCTTTAAAAAAGATAATTACTTTTGATGTCCGCATGGCCAGCTGTGACATCCGTCTGCTTTTCTCCTTCACAGCATGCTCAGTGCTGCTGAAGGTATGGGTGAGAAATCCATGTGGTGGTTTAAAATTCAGCATGTGCCTTGAAATGAGAACTCAGATGGGCAATATCAATGTGGTTGTAGAAGCATCGTTTCCTTACCCTCAGTAATGGGAAGACAAAAACCTCATGTGTTTCAGTAACCAACTGCTAGTTAACAACTACTCACAGTCTTATTTAATCCTTGAGTGCTACTAGAGGAGCAGCAACATGATTGTTAAAAAACCACAGTCTTTCATTAAAAATATTTTTTGAGGTTTATTAATTGAGAAACAAATGTATCTAATGGGTCATAAATAATGAATCTGGGCAGACAACGCACAAAATAAAATGTATAGGCCAAATACCACCTCTGGTTATATTGTGTAACCCAATGGAGAAGATATGTGTAAATGAGAACAAGACACAGCCCTGTAATTGTAATTATATAGGATCATAGAGAGCTCTGACCACAAAAAAGTCACTGAAATTGTCAAAATCCTGACTTCGTGCCAGATACCTTGGGGCTGAATTTGACAACCACTGTGATGTGTTGTTTAGGGAGGGGACTCAAAGGAAGAAATGTACCTCTGTCCCAAAAACCCCTGCCTTGAACTGGGCCAGCTGCCCAAAAGTGGTGTGCTGTATCACAGCATCTCAGTCTATCCCAGCACATTTGTGCTCCCATGGTTTTTATTGATGCTTCGCCCTTTTTCTTTCACCCCTCAATGACTCAGCCTTGAACCTACAAAAATAGTGGTGTTACCGCCTTTGAGGTTGAAGCAAGTCTTCTTTTCTGTCTGTTCAGGCATTCTGTGCACGGGGCACCTGTGGGTTTCATGCCAGTCTGGTGCTTCCTCTGCCTGCTAGGACACTTGAAGTTTGGATCCCTGAAACCACAACCTTTGCTCATTTGGCTCAGTACAATGGTAGGAAAAAATCTGTGGTGCTAGTCCCTTGAAGGCTGATGCTGGCAATGAAAGGAAATTCCTGGATTTGAATGCTTGTCTGTTTACTTATTTATTTACTTTTGTGTTCAACAGTGGGAAAATATTTTCATCTTTCTCCTTGTCTTGTCAAAAACACTTTATTCATCACAGCAGGCACCAGAGTACAAAACTGGTCTGCAATAATTTCTCCTCGTCCTGGATCACCCTTGGTCCTCAGTGAAATGCTGCAAGGCTGGCAGAAGACCCGTGAGGGATTTCTGAGGAAGAAACGGCCACCCTCATTCTGCAAGGCCACCCCAACCTGGTTGGGCTGATGCCTCCCATTGCCTTGGGATGTCAGCTCCCTTTCCCGGGATGCTGGCGTGCCGCACATGGTGGATGGAGCTACCAGTGCTTGCCTTGCCTCTCTGAATGGAGAGGGCATGCCCGCCCTGCCACTTCTCCTGCTCCTCCTGCCTTCTGCTTTATCCTGTCTGTGAACTCCTGACCTTGATTGCTCCCTCTCCTGCCTGTGCTCCCCTCCCTTTTCCAAGCTCCAAGACGGTCTCGTGTTTCTTGGAATCTGGCAGCATGAGGGCTTCTTGTTGATTGGTATAAACAATCTTAAAGGTCACATTTTCCCCCCCCTGCAGAGGGAGTTGGGGTGTGTGTGTGTGTCTAAAATAAAAGGCTTCTCTCAAATTAACAACCACAAGGATGTAAACATGGAAGCCAAAGGGAGCTGTTCACTACCAGTGTGAGCTGCGCCAAAGAAGCCCCCGAGGGCTTCCTTAGGAAAGAAAATGTGGGCGCAAGATGTGGCATGCTCTTGTGGCTGGCTGGGAGGGAGAGGTCAGGGTGCCAGGGGATGGTGGCAGTCATGCCCTGTGTGAATGGTGACGTTGGATTTGAGCAGCTTTGTTTGTGCCAGGGCTGGCGCTGGTCATCCCGCTAAGCTGGGGGGGAATGCAGAAGTCAGGGTGGCTTTGAGCTGCAGGGGCAGGAGGCCTGGAGCTGTGAGACAGTGGATAGCATTTCACTCAGGCAGGGGCTGGGTGCCATCCAGCTCCTAGAGCCAGTCGGCTGCCTTTGTGGGCTTCAGTGAGAATTGGGTCAGAGCCCTGTCTGGGGACTAGCTTGTGGAAAACAAGCAAAAAGCAAATGTAGGTGCTCAGAGCTCATGTCTGCTTTGTGGCTGAATCACAGCCAGGTCTCCACTCCAGAGGTTTATGCGCTTGGTTACGTGACTTGAAGTACAGCAGGGAGTCGCAGTTTTGACCAGCTTGTTGGAGGTGCAGGCTACACAGGAATCCTTTAGCTGCTTTAGTTTGTCTAATCCAGGGAGATAATTTAAATGCAAAAGGACAGCACCAATTCACATCTTCATAAATTGTCAAGTGTCTGAGAGACTGGGTAGGTTTAATGCTTTCTAGCTCAGTCCAGCTTGAGAGTTGTTAAAGCAGAAGCTTTAACAAGCTCTGTGCTGCCTCTGAGATTTTTCTCCTGTTTTTCTCCTGTTTATTCTGTATTGCAGGAGAGGAGGAATATTTTGGGATGTTGCATGGTAGCTGCTGCTTCTTTGCCAAGGCTTCAGAAATGAGCAAGCTGAAAAGCTGTGTTTCAAACTGGCCCATGTCTTCACAAACACAGCAAAACTTCATATCACAGCAATCTTCTCTGAATTACAAGTTAACACAAACCCATTGAAGAGAAATCTGTAGAGATTGCTGTATGTGTAGCGATGCCATTCTTAAGAAGTTGCTGAGTAAAAATTGTTGGAAGTGAACATGGGAGAAAAGTACCAAATTATGTCTGCTGAACTTTAATCCTCCTTTTGTGGCCACTCCTGGAGACAGGATACAGAGATAGATGAACTTTCAGTCTGGCTCAGTAGTAAGGCCACTCCTTATTTTCTCCATCTACCTCAGCTTTTTGATCAAGGACCTGATCCCCTTTCTGAAGGAGATAACCAGACACAACTCACAGCAATGTCCATTAGTGGGCAAGTTCATAACCCTGTCATTTTGGGTTGTGGACATAGACAAGCAGGGCTGATCTAATTACAGTATCCAAGACCTGAGAAAGTATTTTGCATGTTTTTAGTAGCCAGTTTTCCAAGGAAATATGTTTAATGTGAATGTGTGTTGCGTATGACCTCGTGATCCTTCTTGCTCCTCTATCTCCTTCTAAAGTACTCTTTAGCTGGTTCTATCCTAATTTGTGAAGGGAGTAGAGGTTTCAAAGATAATCTAGTTTTTACAGATAAAATGCAGTTTAGAGCTGGTGAAGAGATATTTCCCACTAAAGGGCATTAATCTCAGAATTTACTCAGACATGAAAAAACATAGAGAGATGTTAGGAAAAAACTCATGAGAAAAGCTTCCTGGACTCAGCAAGCATACCAAGGATATCATGTTTCATTAGATATTTTGCCTTTTTTTCCTTATTTGTGTTATTTCCCTGAACATCTACTTATCCCAGGTCAAGTCTCAAATGGAAGCAGAGTGTCAAAAAAACCAGTAAAGCTTTCTTAGTTTTTTCACTGGTATTACAGTAGACCTTAGATGCCCAGAGATCAGGATCCCCTTGCTCTTGGGTGCTTTGCATCTCATACACAGTAAGAGAAAACCCCTTGTCTGAAAGGTTTAAAACATCAAATGCAGGCTGATGAGTGAAACTGGATCACCAGCTCACACTCCTGGTGTGCATCCAGGCTTGAGGGCTTTGAACTTGCTTTCTCTTCCTGATCAAGAGTCCTTGGGTCCAAGTGGTTCCAGCTGCCCTTCTAAGAACTCCCCAAAATCTTGTCCAGCTTGTAATTGAGCTTATGATGATCTAGTGATGCTCTCATCAAGCTAATATTTAAAAAATTATGTGCTCAGTATTTGCCTCCATGTCTAAATCAAAAATGGTTGCCCGAGTACCTCCTTCTGCTTCACATAACTTTTATTAGATGACAAGTAGTCCACTTTTATCTTCTGTGGGGCGGGAAAGGAAGGGAAGTGGCAGGTTTGAGAAGATACATTTGTGTTTTAAATGGTATAGGTATTTTAACTATTGTCTGTTTCATTGGTCTGTTGCTAAAGGGCAGCAAACCTCACTCCTAGTTCCAAATGTTGCATGGCTGGAAGATGAGATCACACTGTGTGAGAGTCATTTGCTGATACACCACCTTTGTTTAAATTCCTAGCATGTTATGTTTCCTAACAAAAAAAAAAAAAAAAAAAAAAAAAGGTACTACTGGTGGCCCAGAGTGCTTGTAAATGTTGAGTTTGTCTCAATGCAGGTTTGAAAACTGGGTAAAAATTCCTCAAATTTTAAATTTTGCTATTTTGCTACAATTTCAGGTCTGACCAGGACTTTGTGGTTTCATAAATGATAAACTTTTCTAGTACCTGAAATGCTAACCCCTGTCAAATAAGCACATGTCAAAATTTGAGTTAGTTTTAGACAAGACTGCTGAAGGGGTTTTTTATGCTTTTTGAGTTAAGCCCTTGTAAGATGCTCCAAAGTGAGATCCATAAAATGGCAATTTTCCATGTGATGGAAAAAAAAAAGAGAGGAAGAAGACCTAAAACTGCTTTTGTGAAGCACCAGTATATTTTAAGAGATATACAGGGAGGAAGCCTAGTCTGAGCTCCTTCTCCTAAAGGATATTCTGGCTCTGTAGAGAAAAGAAGGAAAAACTTCACGCCCAGATGATACGAACCATTATGGGGTTCTTTTGCCATTATTTAAATCTTCAGTTTTAAGCAGCCAGGATAACTGATACTTTCTGTGATACATCTCATCTCATCAGACACTTTATTTTCTTCATGTCAAAGATTTCCACGGGAAATCTCCAGCCAAAATGTAATATTAGGTGTGATTCTTCCCTCATTTCCACTGTACTAACACAGTCTGAGTGGCAGGGCTAAACCTATTATTTTGTCAAAATCTCAGACTGTCAAGAACTGGCCCTTCTGCCAGAGTGGAGCGGGAAGCAGTTTGGAGAAGTCTGCATGCATATTTTCATAAGAGATGTCATGCTCAGGGGGAAGTTTGGATCCACAGGATATGGAGGCAAGGCAGTCCACTTCCCCCATGGCAAAGCTTCTCTTTTTTCAGAAAGTGTCCCTCCCCTGTGTCCTGGCAGGACTTGGGTCGTGCTCAAAATTCCATCCTGTCCCTCTGCTTCCTGCCCTTTCACCCATCACCAGAGTGATAAAACGCCCGTCCGACGGCACTGTGGAACTGGTTGCTCTGTTATATTTTCAGAAATTAAAAGTAACATTGCAAAAGCTGGTTTTGTGGGAAGTTCAAAGGGACCATACTGGTGCGAGCTGCCCAGCATGTCAGGACTTTTGGTGTCTGAAATCTTTTATGATTTGATGAAAATTCCAGCCTCAATGCTTAGATTTTGATTTTGCATACACTGCTGTTTAGCAACTTGAGAAATGGTCAGAACTGTCATGTTTACACTTAAAAAAATGTCCCTCAAGGAATGGATCCTTCAGATTTGAGGTTTTGGATTGATAGGCTCAAGCTGAGAAGTTGGACTGCTGGTTTCAGGGGAGCAGAGGACACTGTCCCTAGGAACAGATCACTGCTCAGACACAAAAGAAGCTGCTCACTTTGAACAGCTATCTCTTGAAGTTCACTGTATTGTTCTGGGAAACCTGCTCTAGGTGACTCTGCTTGAGTAGGGTGTATTGGTCCCTTTCAAAAGGTCCCTTTCCATCTCAACCATGCTGTGATTTAGCCTCTTAGCTTGGAGTGCATTTCTTAATCTGCAATGAGTTAATCTGGCTTCTGGAAGTAGTGTATCTCGAAGAGTACCACAAAACTGTCTTTTATTAACCTTTTTCTGTTCTACCTACCTAATTTGTATGTAATTTCCATGCTACACTTCAGTTCTAGACCAGGTAGCTGAGCAGAGTTAGGGGGTGATGTCCTGCAAACATATCTGGCAGCCGCCCCTTCCAGGTCATCCCTTTGGAGCAGCTCCTGCCTGCTTCTCAGTGCCATCCTGTCTGTGGCCCTGGTCGGGCTCAGCATGCCAAAGGAGACAAAGCCTCCTTCTGCATAGCTGGGGCATAGCTCAGCCACATTCTTCAATGACTGCTTTTCCCCAGTGACCTTACTCTACAGCTCTGGTGGTCAGTTGACTATTATGCTTCGAGCTTGCCCGCATTCCTCCACCCACTCAGGCAAGCTCTGCTCACTGGGAAGGGGCGGTGAGGCAGGGAGGAATCCGACCGTCTGGAGACTTATTCAAGGGAAGCAGAAACTTCAGGCCTCTGGGGCTGTTTTGCCCATCACTTCTCCAGCAACAGGGAGATTGGAGTAGCTGTGTGAAGAGGGTCTGACCACTGTGGTTGCCACACACCCTGCAGTGACAGGCATTCCCGTGGAAAGCCAGCAGGCTCCGGTCCTTGCCACACTACTTGGCCCTTTCCTCATGCTGAGAGGAAGCACCAAGGAAAACAGCCTGGAGAAACCTTCTCAGAGCAGTTGTCACTTGTCGTGTTTGTGGGAGCCTTGCAGTAACAGGTTTGGGTCCTCAGCTCCTCTGCTTTAAAGGCTGTGAAGATTGCTAAGCTAAGGATCTTTAAACACAGTAAATCACGCAGCTTGTCAGTTCTAAGAACCTTTTAATTTTGACCAATTAATGTGCAACTTCTAAAATAACGGTTTCAATTTCTTATATATGTGTATGAGAGAGAAAGCGAGACTCGGCATGAGCTAGATAGGGAGTTGCAATGCAGATGATTTTTCAACTCTGGAGCCAACTCAGACAGATTACAGTGGGAGAAAGATTTGTACAGTAAGAGGAGAAGGTTAGAATCCTGCTAGTTTATTACTGCCATGGTTAGGTTAGAAATGTTAAGGATTTGTGAAGAAGTGACTGTCAGGAAAATTTATGATTCTCATCACTCACTCAGCCACTCTGCACATCCTGTATATTTTCTGACATACTTCCAACAGGATAAATATTAATAGAGTAATACTGACATTTAGGCCTGATCCAAGTCTCATTAAATTCAGTGGAAATGCTCCCATTGTCTTCAGTGGAAGATGGATCATGGTCATGAAAAGGAACAAAAGAGGTGAAAATACCAAGTGGGGCTTCGTGGGGCTAAATAATGTTGTTATTAAATCAGAACTCCTCAGCTTCCTGACTGAGCATTTCACTCTGTGACCTTTAACGTTAAATTATTGCCAAAACAGGAAGAAGAAATTAAGCCTTGATAAGGGTTGAGATGGTCACAGATTTTACCAGCCTCACTGATGGAATGTGACAATTTCTTCAATGGGAAGGAGTTGGGCGTGAATTGTTCATCAGTCGTTTTGATTTATTCAACCTTTCAGCCCCAGAGTTTGCAGCAGCAGGGATTACTAGAAACTCAGCAAAAGAAATTCTTTCTCCCACTTAGTTTACAACCTCTGCAGGTGCATGAAGAGTTACAGAGAGAGGATTAGGTATTACAAAATGGCTCCATTTACTTCATTGACAAGATAACCCAGAACTGCCTGTGTGGATTCCATGTGAGAATCTATTGCAAAAGCTTTTTTGGCATTTAAATATCTTTCTCCTTTTCTAGATCAAAATCTTCCCCCCAAACCTTTCTGCACAGCAATTAGTTACAGCTGTGTTTTGCAAAGCCACTTAGGGAATTTGGATGTCCAGTTCCCATAAAGTTTAATGTGATTTAGGTTTCCAAGCAGCTTTGAAAGTTCAGCTGAGTTAGGATGGAACCTCTTGGTTTTGATGCAGTTCTGTACATGGAACCCCTACATCTCTGAATGACCAAAAGGGGAAAAAAAAAAAAGGATAGTGTGAGTTTTTTCATCACCTTGCAGAGCACAGGTCTCAGTGAAAGTGCTGCACTGGAGATTGCAGGACCTGCAAAAGCTACACTTTGTGTCAAAAGAAGCAGAAGTAATTTTTCCAGAGTTTTTCATGGTTGTTAAGACCAGTTTTCCAAGAGAATCCATCTTTGCAACAAAATACATGCTGAGTTTCCAAAGGATCCTTTTATAAAACCACAAATATTGTATCTTAGTGCACTGAGTTCTCCTGAAAATCTGGTCAATGATGAAAGGATGCAGAAGACTCTGTACTCAGGCGTACCTGGCAAGTTTCAGGCCAGAACAAGCTGTAGGGTACATTTTCCTGGAGAGCTTATCAGTGAATGTGTGAACTTTGCCAACTGTGGCCACCCCCAGAATTTCCAGTTCTTCCTCTTGTCAATTAGGAGGTTCCTGTCTGATCTGTGAAATACAAGCATAGGCAGACAGCCTGTCACATCTACTGCTTGAAGAAAAAAATATACTGGAAGTAACAAATAGAAGATCCAAGTGACACAGCTCAAGAACTGCAGGGGTGAAAGTTTGACTTGCACAATGCACCACATGACATTCTCCTTGCTATCAACACCTACAGAGGTGATACCTCCTTTATCACCAAATTATGGCTTAAGAGGACAGAGAGGTGAGGAGGAGGGAAATGAGAGAAGCCTCTTCCATGCAACTAGCTGGTGCAGAAGCCTCATGGAAAGAGATTGGTTATTTAAGCTGCAGACTTCTCAGAAAAGGAACACTTTGGAAATATTTCCTGTAGCTACACCAGGGGTCTACAGATCTTAGCCAACAATCTGGAGCCACACTGGTAAACAAACATGTACTAAAAAAAAAATCCCAACCCAACATATTTTGAGAAATAGGTCCAAGGCAACTTGGATGACTAGCTTTCCAGTGCTAGTACTCAGTGGCCACAAGAGCAATAAACCAGAAAGATTCCCCTCTTAGTTAAAAACAGAAGCAGCTGTTTATGATCAGTCCTGTTTGGAGCCTCCAACACTGTAAAACTAAACCTGCAGTGACCTGAGCGAATGTAAAGATTTTATGGGGCCACAAAACATATGCATGTTTGCAGTGGTGTAATAGAGAGGAGAAGCCAAACTGGAGGATTTGAGCCAGTCTCCACACATCATCTGTTTAAAAGTTCAACTGCACATTAGCCCTCAAAGAATAGGAACAGAATGCTGCATTTTTTGAACTCTTGTCCCTCTGTTTGCAATATTTGTCTTCTGGGCTTTTTACGTTGCTGTATCTCTGCCCCCTGAGCCCTGGAGTGTTCATGGAGTTCCTTGGCTGCCATGAAATCAGCAGGTACTGAAGGAAATGGTGTCGGGTACTTGGGCGTGGCTTTCTGTTCAGGCATGACCTTAGTAAAAGGATTTTATCATGCTGGTTGGTCAGATGGAGTCCACCAGAGAAGGCAGAAGACTTGGACTCCCATTCTTGCCATTCTTGATGACACCAAGCTATCACCTTCTGATACTTCAGAGGGAAGGGATGCCCTTCAGAGATACCTTGAAAGATTAGGGATGTGGGCTTATGTGAACCTCATGGAGTTCAGCAGGTTCAAGCATAAAATTCTGCATCTGGATCAGGGCAATCCCAGAAATGTGGGGCAGGCAGCGAGTGGATTGTCAGCAACCTCACAGAGAAAGACTTGGGGGTGCTGATGGATGAAAACTGGACATAGCTGCCATGCCAGCGCTTCCAGCCAAAAAAGCCAACAGCATCCTGGGCTATATTAAAATAATTGTGGCCGGCAAGTCAGGGGAGGTTATTCCCCTCTCTACTCTGCTCTCACGAGTCTCCACCCAAAGTGTTGTGCTCAGCTCTCGGGTCTCCAGCGTAAGAAAGACATAGACCTGTTGGAGTGAGTCCAGAAGAGGCAAGGAAGGTGACCAAAGTGCTGTAGCCCCCCTCCTCTGATGACAGGTTGAGGGAGTTTGGGTTATTTAGCCTGGAAAGATAAACCTCTGAGGAAACTTCATAGCAAACTTCCAACACCAAAAGGAGATCTGCAGGAAAGATGGGGAGGAGCTCTTTATCAGGGAGCATTATGAGGGGTAAAGGTTTTAAACTGAAAGAGAGTAGATTTAAGTCAGATATTAGGAAGAAATTATTTACAATGAGGGTGGTGAGGTACAGGAACAGGTTGCCCAGAGAAGTTGTGAATGCCCCATATCTGGAAGTGTTGAAGGCCAGGCTGGACAAGACTTACAGCAGCCTGGTTTAATGGAAGGTGTCCTTGATTGTGGCAGAGGTTTTGGAACTAGATGATCATTAAGCTCCCTAATGCAAACAGTTCCATGATTTTGATGGCCTTCACGTAAATAATGATGGTTGGATGCTCTCAGCCAAATCCTATTTTGATCACTTTTGTTATCAAACACTGTCTTACCTTTTAGCTCTGAAGAATGTATTTTTTGTTCTCTGCAATTTAATTTTTTTCAAAATTCAAATTGTTTTTCTATAACTTTTTCAAAAAGTTTTTTTTTTTTTTTTTTTTTTTTTTTTTTTTTTTTTTGTTTTTTTTTTTTTTTTTTTCCTCTGGAGTGCCACTTAATGTGATCTGGATGTTGTCAGGTGGGTTCAAGTGCTTGTAAGCCTTGACCTACCACAGGAAAAAAGATAAGTGTGTCTTAGTTAAACACACATGTCTAGCTGAGGGACGTGGTGCTCAGGGGCTTTTTGTTTAGTTTTCCTCAACAAGGAAAAGTTCTTTAGTCCTTAGAAAGCTAGGATGGAGAATAAAAAGTGGAGTGTGTAAGGAAAAGGTGCTCACTTCATGAAAGTGAAGCTCAGTACAGCCCAGCAGAGGTGAGCTATGGCTTCATTTGCCATGCAGCCCTTTTTCTCAGCATGAAATAAAAATTCCCTCTCCCCATCCCCCTTTACATTGTTTCCTCTCGTCTCTTTTTTTCTCTTCCCGTCAAATATTTAAGCAGATATTTCCTTTTTGGTGGTGTGCCAGGGAGCATTCCAGCTCTGCCCCCTTTGAAAATAAAAAGGCTGACCCCCATTTCCATAACCAAGGAAGGGACAGGTAGCCTTTGTTTGTGTTCCAGAGCATGACTGTTTTTCTTAGATTTGCACCAAAAGAAGAGAAATGATGCTGTTATTCAAAGGAGGAATTGGTCAGTGACCCCAGCAGATGCAGTAGCAATGGCAGCAAAATGGGTGGTATGAGCTGAACGCTTTTTGGTGGTGAACCTTTGGCTTTGGCCAATTCCTTGTCTTGCCCTCTTCATCTCCTCTCCTTTCTCCCTCTCTCCAAGATTTCCCTATTTTCTTGTGTTTAAGGCACGTCAAACCCTGGAATAGCCCTCACAGGCATTAGTCACCAGTGATTAAAATAGCCACTAAGCAGGCAAGAGCCTGCAATGATTTTTGCTAAATTGGGTGTATCACTGTTTGTAGCAAGGGTTGCTAATTTGCAAACCTCCCTTGTTATTATCGTTGTTTTTATTAATAGTGCCAAGGGGCTCCAGCTGACATTAAAATTCCATTTCATCCTCTGCTGCATAAAAGTAGGGAATAGAAGAGTTTGTCACCTCAGTGGGCACTGTAAAAATCAGGAGAAATTAATCTGGTCCATACAGCTGAAGAATGAAGGTCCAGTTGGAAGAGAGGGACAGAGAAATGGCAGACCTGAGAAATGAGCTTAGGTCCCCCTGGCTCTGAGCAGGTTCTCAGCTGGGTGACTGCTTACCAGCTCTCTGCTGGCAGCAGGGGACTTTGTGACCTGGTGGTGCAAACAGAACAGCTGCCAGAAATGGGTGCTGTGCTGGGAGTGAAGGGGGTACTCTGGAAAGCCACAGAATAGGCAAAGAATTAAAAAACACCAAGCAAAAAGGCCACTTAGTTGGGGATTTGTGCAATAAACTCACTTGAAAGGCTGAAAATTTCACCTTGGTCCAGAGAAATATATCCCAAACTGCAATTGCAGTTGTGTACTTGCCTTTTTTTACTTAGAGAATGATGATAGTAGTGCAGCTTCACAGGGACTATGTGTGGTTTAAGGGTCCAATTTGATACGTGTACATGACCTTGGATTATTCCCAGTGACCTGAGTGCAAAGTCCATTTGCTCCTAAGGACGACTGCTGTAATACAGTGACTGAACCTATTCATTAAATACATCAGGCTCCCCTCTAGTCAAAATTATCATTAGCAGTTAAGGTTTTCACTTCTAGCACCTAGGGGAAGGTGTAAGGATTTACCCCAGCTTGGAGCCCTTTAACTCCAATAGCAAAAACCCCCAGCCCTGTGGTTTTTATTGCTCAAAGTCTTGGGTTCTCTCCCTGCCGATGGCTCATGGATAATACATGTCTTTGATGCAGAACAGAAACTGGAAATCTTGTAAGAACAACTTGGGTCAGGCTGTGAGTATATCAGAAGGGTTTTTCCCTCTGTGTATCTGCTTCCAGCTGAGAGGAAGTAACAAAGAATGTGTTTAAAATCAATGGAATTAGACAAACTTCTTTGACGCATAAAAAAGATTTGGATTTTTGGAGATATTAAGTGAAGTTTTGGCTATGATTTTGTTTTGTCTGCAGTAGTCACATATCTCTAACTGTATAATAAACTAGAATATTTAAGCAGGATTTCCAGAGGTCTGTGTTGCTCTGCAGCAAGCAACACTCCAGCTGCCCACACTGACAGTAACAGTGGTGGCTTTACAGACAGGGCACGTTCTAAGTATTGGTTGTCAACTTGTGTATTAATGTGTGGTGAGTTGAGTTAAGCAGAAAAATCAACCTGCAGTCCATTTTAATACAGCAGTACATAATTTGAGGCAGCTGTCACCAGATTAAAACCATGAGCATTTTGCTCCTAGTGAAGGGGATCCCTGGTTTGAGAAAGATGCTAATGAAGCATTGAATGTTGTGATGTGATTAGTCTCCTTGCCATTGACAAGGCCTGAGCACTGAACTTCAAGTAAAGCATGTTTTTGGAGCGAGGGGAGAGTGTGTGGGAAATGTTGTACTAAGCCATGAGTGTGGAAAGCCAAGGAAGTTGAGTGATGAGGTTTAGGAAGGCTTCAAAGTGGCTGTGGATGGATGTGCAGTGCAAGGATGAAGTGAGGGTGAGCTGTGAAAATTACTCTCAAACATCTCTTGTCTGCAGCCAATTTATTTTGGTTTTCCTGAGAAAATGTCGTGAAGATAGAGAAAAGGGCATTTGGCTGCTGGATTCTCCAGTGAGGAATGTGGGGGTTTGGGTTTGGTAACTCCAGGGAGCCAGAGGTGAAGGTGGAGCTGGTGGGGCTGGCTCGTCCTAGCTGCAGGATCTGCGGGGACAGTGCTTTCCAAGGCACTGCCCTGATGCACTGACACTCCTGCCAGTTTGTGCTATTGTATCTTGGACTGTCTCTTTGGGGTTTTATCCTGCTTGGTGGTTTCACCTCTCTCTTGACTACTGAGAGGAAAGGATGCGAAGAATCTGTGAGGCAGCAAAGCTACGCTTCATTATCAGTTCCAAAGAGACAACCTCAAAATATTCTGAGAATCTGCCCTGGGGGAAGGAAATCTCCAAGCCTCTTATTTAGATACCACAGCACCTAATTTTAGTGAGGTAAGAACTCTCATTAGATCCTTCCCAAGCCAGGTCTGAGCTACAGGCTCTCTTCCTTGGGTACCCTACATAGAGGGGAGAGGGAAAAAATTTAAAAAGAGAAAGAAAAACCAAGCCCAGGTCATTTTCCAAATGCTGTTCAGTCTGCACTGATTATATAACGTGATTGATAAAGTTGAGGAGTGAACTGAGGTCAGAGCCCTGGGATGCCAGGCCCTCATTCCATGAAGGAGCTTTTTGTGTGTACTTGTGTTTGTGTGTATGTGCACAGAGGATGAAGGTTGTGTTTGTTTCTTGAAAAACCCTCAGACACTCTCCAAAGAATTCCAAATTTCAAGCAGTGTAAAATGCTCCATCAAACATATTTTACAGTCTTAACATTTCTGCCTGTGAAATCTACTCCAGTGACTGTTTCTGAGACTTTTTGAATAATCTCTTGATTGTGCTTTACTTGCTGTTGGGCAGAATCATCATGGAAAACGGGGCAGTTGTTTTACAGTCCTGTCTGGATGGCGAAACCTTGAAGGAAGACTGTTTCACCCAAGGTCACTCAAGATGTAAAATATATTCTACCTCAAAAAATAAACAAGATAGATACATATGGCTGGGCTAGGGGATGAAGCAGGAGTAAATGAGGCCTCTGGGGCTGAGGACTTGTTTTGAAATTGAACAGAGATCACAGTGTAGTGGTCACATAGAGATGCTTTTCTGAAGCTTTCCTTGTTTCTCCATAGTGCCCAGGAGTGGGACCAGTCACGGTGGAAGCCACAAGGGAGATTTCTGTAGATCAGATGGGAAATCACCGCATGCCCTCAGGACTGGTGAGTTCCTAGAGTCAGTAACAATGCTGTAAACTTACACAGAGCTACACCATCCTGGGCCTTTGCCAACTGTCTGCTGTTCGTGTAGTAAAGGGACTCTCTGGTGGCCCATTAAGAGCAGTTCCATTGTATTTCAAGCCTTTTTTTTTCCACCTGCTTTGGACCTTGTATGAAATATCCATGATTGGGACATTCAAATCTGCCCAGAAGACTAAGGATCAGAACTGCCACTGGTTGATTTAGTCTAGGTGTGGTACTGGTGTAGCAGAGTTGAAATGTGCTGTGATAGGATATGATCTCATCATCACTATGCCCAACAGGAAAATAAACATTTTGTTTCTGTCTCACTATTTGTTCCAGTAATGTCTTGATGCTGGCTTAGCCTTTATGTAGCAGCACAAACCCATTATTCTGTGACATTTCTTCCTTTCTGCAAATAAATGGAATGGAAGAGAGAGGAAGTATGGCCAAGCACTATAATGTTAGGAGCAATAAGACAAAATTAGACATGGCAAAATTGCAGTTCAGTCTGAAGGAAGAAGAGTTGTGATATGTAACACATTTGTATTTCAAGCCTCTTAACAGTACTGTGCTCATACAGAGGCAGTTCCTGCCTCAAATAATTTACAGTCCAGAGAGATAACAAGTGATATATGACAAGCCACCCTTCCTTTTCAGAGGAAGAGTTTGGGCTCACTGGGTTAATTGTTTTCCTCTGTAAATCAGCAGGATCTTTGCTGCAGCAGGAGTAGAGTTTCACTCTAAATTGTTTGGCCAAAGTGTATGTGGCAGGTTTGTCTCAGTACCTTACCCATCCTTCTACAGTCTTGTCTTCACCTCTAAAATGTGAGTGATCATCTTAAAGTTGCCTAAAGTTACCTAAAATGAGGTAACCCAGGCTTGAGCATTGTGCCTGGTCTTGTGGATTTCTGTGTTGTCTCTCCTCCCTTGGTGTTCTCAAGCACAATGGGACTTCAGGCAAAACTGGTGGACGTGCTACAGCTGGCAGCAGATTGTCACTCCAGGGCAGAGCCACCCTAAGCTCTCCTCAGCTCTGATGAACAGGGCATGCTCTGGGAAAGGCTCTGAAATGTGGGTGCAGAAGTGCAGGATGGCTCTCACACTTGGGGCCAATTCAACCCTTATGTGGTGTGATTGTGGTCAAGTCCTTATGCCAGGGAGCAGACTCTGAGCAGCACAGCAGCTGTTATCTGAATAGTTTGGGACATTTTCGTGAAGAAGTGTCTGGTGGGAATATGGAACTCGGATGTTGTCTTTCAGCACTAATGCTTGCTCCCGGGCTGGCTGGCTTGAGGCTGGAGCCAGACTGCAATTGCCCAAGTTATTTCTGCAATGAGGAATATATGCAGAGTCAAGCAGAAAGCATCTCGGAAGAAATGAATTACCAGCCAAATATAGATTATTTCATTTTGAGGGACGTCATCCAATCTACTCAGCTTCTCAGTCATTCAGCAACTTTTAATATCTATTAATGCCTACATTTATTATAATCATGCATACTAAAAGCTCAGCCTGTATTACATCTTTGTTGCTTGTTCCTGGAATATAATGTTAGACAGGGCGATGCCTTTTCTTTTTTCTTTGAGGCACTGAGTGCACAAACTCCTCGTGTATAAGTATTTCCCAATGGATTTTAGCTCCTTTTTGTGTAGCAGTAGGCGAGGAGAGGGTAGAGACGCTGGGGTAATTTTCAAAGTGGGCTAATTTATTTTAAATGCATTTTCTGGCACTGATTCAGTGAACTGTACATGTGTTTATTTATGATAGCTTTGATGGGATTTAAGCGTGTGCTTGAATTTAAAGGTAGGCTTTGTATTTCGTAGAATAATTGTCCCAGTGCCCCATTTGATGGTGCAACAGTCAAATGGCACAATTGTGCACGCTGCTTGGGCCAAAGTGTTATGGAAGGAAAAGACAGCCAAACTCAACTAATTACAAGCCCTGTACAAATACAGCAAAATTCACGGGCTCCATAATAAACTTCTTAGAAACCTCGTTGAAAATTGGTAGTCGCCAAGTGATAAAATACGGAAAGTTTTTCTCTGATAAAGTTAAAAAGTGGTGATTTTTCTTCTGGAATACTCTTGCAGAAGCACTGATGAGATAAATGTATTTATGTCGTGAATAAAATGCCTGATGAAAACTAATCCGAGAGACAGAGTAAGTGATTGAAGAGGGCCAGGATTGTCAGTGCTTCCCATCTGCTTTGCATCACTGAGCCGGGCAAAACATCAGAGCATATTGGTGAATCTGGCAGACGTCATGTTATTTTTATGTCATCTTTATTCTTCCAGGGCCTGATCCAAGCCTCAGTGAAATCCATAGAAATGAGTGGACTTTCCTTTACATCAGCGAGCTTTGAATTGGCTCTTTCTTCGCTCGCTGGTAACGTCAGGAGCCTATGATGGGTCTTGGAGGCATTTTGATAGAGCATTTGGGCACAACCGTGCTTTCCTTTTTAATTCTGCCCTCTGACGATCTTGTTATTGATGTATGGTGATGGCTGGAGTCCTGAGATGAAATGAAATGGGGAGCACAACAAACTGGAAAATGTATACTGATTTAGAAGTGAATGAGACCATTCCCAGAAGTGCTGAAATTCAATGGGATTTAGAATCCCAAGGACCCTATTATTTTGGAAAATGGGCCACATGCTTTCAAGACATTTGGGCTGCTCTGAAAACTTCATCCATCACTTCTATGGAGAGCAGTGTAGACCTTATGTAATATCACAGGCAGCAGCCAGAACTGTTGAGAGTAAAACCCACAAAATGGCCTGATCTTCTATTGTTTCTGAAGGTGTGAATTCCTCTTTTCCTGATATTAAGTAACTGTTGGGTGTTGTCCTTTTCTGTTAAAAGAAGAGTCTGCTGTATATTGCAAAAAGATGTTTATAAATTCCCTCACATGCCTGTCCATCCAGACATCCCTCCTTATTCCCATTATGTTTATTTATATAGACACATAAAAACCTAACAATCTTACACTTATTAATCAAGGTGATTCAGCCATGCCTCCCACTGTCTTTCTCTGATTCCAATCTTATTCCAAAATACAGCCCTAAATGTCACTGGGGCTACTCATAAAACACAGCACTGCTCTGCATGAGTAAGACTATTTGAATCTGGCCTGGGGTAGAGTTACTAATTCTCAGTGAGAAGCAGAGCTAGGCAAAGATTGCAAAATATTGTCCACTAATCTGTTCTTGAATTTTTAAACATATTTTTTGGTCTCTATTCACCCGTGGATCTCAGAGCTAATGAACTTGCTGACAGGAATGTTCACCATAACAACCCATTTACAGCAAATATTGCAAGATCTTTGCACTCTTCCCTTCATTCAAAATAATACCAGTCTCCCTCCCCAAGAAATGACCTTCCTGTTTCAGAGTTTTGTCATTAATTGTGAATATTCACATTGGTAAGATGTTTTGTTTGTTTTAGTAAGTCCTCTTCCAGCCAGAAAACAGAATTGAACCAATTGAAGTAGAATTTAACAAAGAAAGACCTCTGAGCTGTGATGCTAAGAGAAAGGATGGTCCTGAAGCTGGAGCTGCAGGGGGATGTGGAGGTGAGTCCTCATCCACCCAGGGCTTTGATGCTCTCTACCTTGCAGCACACTGAAATGTGAGCAGATTCCAGGACCTCAGATACATTGGGGTGTGCATGAGGGATGCATAATACTGACAAATCATCCACTTGTGACCCATCTATAAAAAAAAAAAAAAAAAAAAAAAAAGATGTAAAAATGATTTAGTTACAAGTTCTTTACCTAAAGATGTCCTTTCATCTGCTGGTAGATATGTTCTTTAAGGAGATTATTCATGGAGCAAGGTTCTAAAATAAAAATTGAGGAGGATGGAGCAAAGCTGGGCTTTGGTGAATACATCTATACCCTAGACACATTGCAAATAAACTGAGCTTGTTCCCAGGCAACTCCCAAGTAGAAAATAGGCACAACTGTTCTGAACGATTTTCTCTACAATTTGTTTACCTAGCTGTAGGGCCTTCTTCAGAGTCAGGCAAAATCAAAAGAGAGACAGTTATTGACCTCAGCTTGCTTTGAATCTGGCTTGTAATGAGAGCTATACCCACACAAAGTTTCAAATTCCAAGCAGCTTGATGTGGCCTTTTACAGAGAAAAAAAATTGTTAGAATTTTTATTACAATAAGAAAATGCAATTTTTCATTCTCTCCTCATTTCAGAAGGTCTGAAGGGATTTTACTCAACTTCCTCTTCTACCTTCAGGCAGAGACCAAATCTGAGAAATTGCAGCCCAATTTTGGAAAGTTCTCAGGATGTGAAAATCAGGGGCTCATGATGGGAAGCTGCTGTTCAGTACACTTTGTTGTCATGAGTGCTTCTCGGAATCTGCTGCAGACCAGGTACCCCCTCACCCTCACTTTGTCTTGTTTTATGTCCTTCCACCATCTGATCAGAATGATGTAAAAACAAAGAAAAGTCTGATCAGAAGAGTAGGAGGTTTTGCCCTGTTGGGACCAAGATGGCTAGAAGGTGGTAAAGATCTGGCCTTGCAGAATATAGGAATTATCTAGCATCTTCTAGAGTGTGACATCCAGCAGAAAAACATAAATCTTTTCACTGCCTCAAACTCGGCACAGTCAAATGCAGTCTTGCTGTTACTCTGGCACTGAATTTAGCAGCCCCAGACAAAACTGCAGGGGCAACTCAGGGACAGCTGAATTCAGGGGTTCTTCCTTTAGGCAAAGTCCTGAAACTATTGTCCAGGGTTTTGATGACGCAAGGTGTAATAGAGTTAGTATTGATCTGCTTTTGCAATTTTCAGTGTTTAGAAGAGTGTGGTGTGCCCTTATCAAGAGCAAATGTGAGCCTTATGAATATCTGAATGCAGCTGGTATTATTTTCAAGCCCAATTTAGGTGGGCTAACCCTTGTTAGACATTTTGGCAAAATTCATTAGCAGTATGGAAAAGAGTCCATATAACTGGAAAATGTTGCTGTAAATCCACTGTTGTTACATCCACCAATTCAGAAAAAGTCAGCGCAAAAGCACAATCCTTAAAATAAATAAAAGAAAATGTCTCATAGCTGCCGGCAGGCACTGGAGCTCCCCAGCAGAGGCTGCCTGAGGGTAGCACAAACTGTGCACAACTCCTCAGCCCCAGTAAACAGCAGCTTGGTGTTCTCCCTCCCTGGGAGAGATGCGTTCTTTGCTATTGGTATAAGTTGCCGACGCTTCAATCTCTTCCCTGGCCATAGACACCTACTCCTAATTTGCGATCCTGCACTACTCCAGGAAGAGCTGGAGGAGACAGAAGGTGTGAATGGACAGCCAAGACTGAGCAGAGCCAAGGGACTGGCTTGGCTCTGGAAGGCAAAATGCAAGCTGAGCCATTGGAGCCGGCTGTACACAGATGAGAAGGAAAATGCACAAAGTGATAAATAACTTTGCTTAAGCTGCCAGGAAGGGCTGCCAGAACATTCTCGCTTGGCTATGCTCTGACTTGGCTCGCCTGCTGCCGCCAGACCCCCTCCTGCACAGACGAAATGCCGGGCCAGAGCCACGCATGCATCTCAGGGCTGGCTCACCGTGTCCACCCACTGGCCAGCCGGCCCCTCGGGCAGCCGCCTCTGCCCGTGCCTCTCCCGTTTGGAGCCCACCCTGGACACCCCAGAGGTGCACCTGGCAGGAAAGCATGCAGAGAGAAAATCGTGAGGTATGCCACGAGCTTGGGTTATTTCTGGAGGAGCCACCTTTCCCAGTACATCCCTGACAAACTGGATGGCATCTGCCTCTAGTGTCCTCCTATAGTGCTGCCTCCACGGGCAGCAAAAACCCTCTTTCTCTGGGGGTCAGCTCCGCACCCTTTCCATCCAAACGCAAGCAGCACACGCAGGTGAGACGGATGGTTTCATCACAGGTGGTCAGGCATTCTCACCCGTGAGTGCCTGGCAGTTGACAGAGCAGCCCCAGATGAAGGGCTGGAGTCACAGCTGGGGATGGGCGGAACAGGGATGAACTGCCAGCGCCACGCACGGCAGCGCGCAAATCAAAGTAACGCTTTCTCCAGTGCTGTGTGGTGCTACCAACTTCACGCCTCATTGGAGCAGAAGGAGAGGAGGATATTTTAGAGGATTTATCAGGCAAAAAGAGGTGTTGGCATTTCTCTGTTTCAACTGGCAGCTACAGCCTGAGGAAAGCTATTGTCGCAGGATTTCCAATGTCTCGTTGCCTTTCTGATCTGTGGTGCACACTGAACATATGTCTCTGTTTAGTTGCCCATTATTTAACCTAGATTTTTTTCCCCCCTTGAGAGATTACAGTGAATTCAGGGCACATGAATGGTGTAATTTATCATTTTCCAATATAGACTGTCATGCACTTATATATAGTGAAAATAATTTGTTGTCAAGTTATCCAGTTACCACCTCATTTTATATGCTTCATAATAAGCTATTTGTAATGATCCATGCTTGTCAGAAGTCTAAATAACCAAAATATTGCCATCTCACTACAGATAACTACTAAATATTTCCAGCAGCACTGAATCATCCTGATCCCTGGGAGAGCTATGTCCACATTTTTACAGAAACAGTTTGCTACCAGAAAATCCCTTCTCAAGAGTGCCCAGTTTTATTTTGAAACCCTATAGACTTTGGAAAAATTCATTTTGAGGGGAAAACGCTATTTTATTGGAATTTCTTTTTATGCTTGCTCCAAGTTACATTTATTTTCCTATTTTTCCCTTACTGTCATGTATTCCCTTCACACAGGATATGTCTTTCTGTGTGATCCTGCTCATAGCACTAGCCAGTTGAAGGTTATGGGCATGCCCTCATGGTACATGTGAGCTGTTTTTCTAAAATGTTAGAATGCCTAGAGTGCTGTGATGAGCACCCATTCACCCTGCGTGCCACAAAATGCCCAAATATCCTTATAGTCACTGGAAAGAGAGAGTTGCTGAAAAAGAGTGGTTCATCCCACTCCGGAGTCCAGATGACCCTTGGCTGTGCCAGTCCCACCTCCTGGCAGATGAGGCTAAGGTGTATTAGCCTCCCACTTAGAAGGCGCCCTCGATTAGGCAGATCAGTTAGGTGAAAAAAAATGGCTTAGGCTGAACCTAGCTGAAGCCCTTCTTTTGTTCCTCCGTTGTGTGGTGTTAAACCATTTCCCTGCCGTGCAAGCCAGAGACCCCAGCACCACTTGCTGTGCTTTAGTGCCTGTGTTCTAATCTGCCAGCCTGATGGGGTAGCTGCCCTTGGGGATTTAAAATGTGAGTTATTTCTGCTGTTATTTTATGGCATGATGTGACATCCCTGTTTGGCTTGAGCGGGGACCAGTGGCTTGGACTGTCTGACAGACGATAGTCAGAGACTAATGACTGCCTGCATACTGCTAGGAGGAACCCCCTGGGGCAGCAGGGGGACCGCTGCCAGCTCTGCTCTGAATTAACATCTTCACTAAGGAGCAGGCAGGCAGATTAGGCAGCCGAGGAAAGAAGGATAAGTAACACCAACCCCCCTGGTGTTCCAGCTGCTGAGAAGTCAGCCTTTTGAAAATACTGCGGGTAGGTTGTTCAGGTCGATCAAACAGATAAATAATCAAGGACCCACACTGTTCCCCAGGGGGTTTTAATGTTTCAGATGGATGTAAACATGGCAAGTTTTTATCAGAGAAATTGCAGTAGCTGAAACTGGACTGAAAGTGTTTGTACACAGAAATGATCTCTAGAGCATATGGTTAGGATGTTTATAAAGTGATGAGCTGCTAGCTGTAGTTTCTGTGGCTTCCTAAACAAAATGATGGGCTTAGGTAGAAAAATCACTGCCCTGCATATTCTCAAGCTGCTAAAACAAGGCTGCAGAATAAAACACTGGTGGAGAAAAAAATTGAGGGGTTTTGAGAGCTTCTTTGAAGCAACTCCCTGGAGGAGGAACACCTCAGAAAAAACCCCAGGGGACAAAATAGCAAAAAAATTAACACAAGATAAACTCTAAACTTGAATCTTTCTGGTTTTCTAGCTCTTCTTTTGCAACTGTATTTCAAATCTTATAATTAAAAACAAGAAGAAGAAGAAGAAAAAAAACCCCAACAAAACCCCAACTTTGTTCCCCTAGAATAACATTGTTTTTCTTCTTCAGCCTTGACTGGGCTTTTGAAGGAATTCAGATAACTCTGGAAAGCAATAGGAACATTGGGTTTTTTGAAATATTTCTGAAACTAGAAACACTTTAAAGGGTTCATCTTTGCAGAATACCTCATTATTCAATTTTCTGGAAAATTGGTCTTTTGAACTCTTTTGAACATGCTGTTGTTTGTTACTGGTTTCTTTGGTTGACTGGCTGGGGTTTTTTTGCTTTCTTGGTCAGTGAAGGCCCAGATATTACAGTCAGATTACATAACCTGACACTGGAGGGGGACTCATGGCCCTCAGAAGGTTTGCTTTGGGAAACCCGGTGTACATTTTTGAAGAGTAACAAATGGCAATACAAATGAACATAGGAGATAAACCAGGAATCTCCTTTTGTTTGATCAGCTGTGCAGCACTGGCACAGAATGCCAGCTCAGGGGTGCTGTGGTTTTCTTGGGCACCAATGCCATTGAATAGGAAAACAAACTTTGATTGGAAACATCTTGACCAAGTGCCAGGTAGAAGCCTTTTGGATTTGCTGTCCTGCTGATACTACATATCATAGCATGATAGATCGTGCTTGGCCTCCAGCAAATCAATGCTGAACCTTTGCAATATGGTGTCCTGGAAATCTGGACTCTNTCAGAAGGTTTGCTTTGGGAAACCTGGTGTACATTTTTGAAGAGTAATGAATGGCAATTTTGTTATTTTGCTTCTGGTTTTTCCTCTGCCCTTGTTCCAGTTACTCCATCCACTATGGGCGTAGTTACCTCTGTCCTTACTTTGGATTGTCTGACCAGGAAGTGTTCCTGAACTGTTTGTTCAGGGTTGGCAATGTTTTGTAACTTCTTCGAGTTATGCTCATCAAATTATGATACTAGGAAGCTGATGGATTTTCACAGGTGGTGGTTGGGCTGTGGCTCCTAATTTTGTCAGGTATTATTGTCACTGTCTGTTCACATGTCATGCCTTCCCCCAGTACAGCCCTCCTTGCGGGGTGGATGAGAGGTGTGGGGTTACAGATGCTGTAGAGCCCACCTTTTCCCAAAACCTTCCTTAGGAAGATATGTCCTGTAGGTGAGATAAGGGAGAGCTGTCACACTGCTGGTTTGCACCTATGAACCCTAGCCTGTCTCTGTGTATTTATTTTAAAACTATGGCATTGTTTTAGCTTGACTTGTCTTCGTTTTCAAGCAGAAATGCAGTTAACATGACCTCTGTTAAACTGAATGTGGGTGTTATTCATATATCAAATTGCACTCAATTAATGAAATCACTATGAAATAATGTCTTGAGTGATAACGGTATGAACTGGGGTAGCCCCAAAGTGATGTGAAATAACCATAGCAATAGTTAAGAATTCTGTGCTGTTGCCGTGGCTACTAGCCTATTTGACTTACCATTGCAGTAGAAGAATATTAGCCAGGAGACAACTCATTTCTGAGACTCCCACATGACAATAATACTTTCTGCCAAACCTCCCTCCCCCCCACCCCGCTGGATTGAAACAAGACAGACATCAAACTGTTACTATTGTTGATTCTTGCAATGTGTCCCAAAGGGGAAACTGGATTTTCAAATGTCATTAGAAGCGGCATTTGAAGAGATATTTGAAAAATTTCACATAGGTTGCTCTTTTTTTAAAAAGAAAGAGAAGTTTTAAAATAAATTAATTCGTTGCATATAAGAGAGAAATTGTTAACTTTCTACAGAAATTATTTATATATTCAAAAATGTAAACTATCACAAACGGAACTATTTTAACTATAAACCTTAGCACATGTTCTATAAAACAGCACTGTGGTGCCTCTTTGAAATTCAGTCTGAATGCTCCCCTTATCTCTCATGCATCTGAACAGGTGATCTGAGGAGCTCTCCAAAAGGGCACTGAGATCCAGCGGGTGTTTATTCACTCTATCAAATGGTTCCTGTTAAATTGCAACCTAGAAGCATGTCCAGTCTGCTCCAGTAGTTCAGAAGACCTTGTGGTTCTGGTGGGTTTTTCCACTCTTGGTTCAAGATGCCTAGCAGGAAAGCTGTTAGCAGGGAGGCACCCAACATAATCTGAAAATAATGTCCTTTGGTAAGTAATAGGGAACGCACTCAAACCATTACCTGCTCTTGAAAATATAGACCAGGATGTTTTCTTGCCTGTCTGAAAGGACTTTTCCTTCAAGAACAAGTCACTAGTGCTTTGGACAGCAGTTATGAGGATTTCCTCAGATGTTATTTGTAGAGATGATGTTGAATATATGTAGTTGAATATATGTAGTTAATTTTTTTTGGCATAAGACTGTGTGCATCACTGTAGCTATAAAGCCTCTCAAAACTGCAGGGCTGAAGTTCCAACAGCAGCATTTTAGGGATTTTAAAGGAAGAATGAGAATTGCATGGTGTCCTAGTATCCCAAAATTTTTACCACAGGTAGGTGTTGTGCTTTAGATGTTTTGCTTGGCCCAGCTTGTGAGATATAGGTACACAGCCATGGAGTCCTGTATCCCAGCTGTCAGAGGGCTGGAGTTTGTACAGAAATGCCTCCAGCTCATGGACATCTGCAAGACAGCTATCAAGAAAGACAGCAGTCTTCAGCTCTCTTTTGCAGCTCTCTCCTTTCTGACTGCTCCTGCTATGGAGACCTGTGGCTGAGGTGTTCCTTGGTCTGAGTGAGGCTGAAGCAGGTGTGGAGGCAGCAGCCAAAGAGCTACAAAAAAACCTCCTCGATTCATATCTAGTGCAACTTCTCAGGATGCCCAGATTGAGAGCCTGAGGACAGTGAGTACATTTGTATGACTCACTGAGGTGGGACAGGGTGGAGAAGCTAATCCCTGTCTGCTCCTAAACAGTACAAAAAGGAAGATCCAAAACAAGCAAATCATCACCAACCTCCAAGGAGCCAAGGAGACGTGCTGGTGGATAGCTGGTGTCTCTTCTCCTTCGTATCCTCGCAAGGGATCCTGGACTGGGCACTTGGGACACGCATCTTGATGCCTGCTGATGGCCTGGCTGCTTGGACACGGTGAGTATACAAGTGTGGGGAAATAATTTTTACTTTGAAATGCAACCATTTTCCCCTCCTTCAAGATCCTGCAGTGAACTTTGCTGCAGTGTTGCAACACTATTTCCTACATTTGTTCAAAGAGGAAAAGATAGCTCAGGACCCTGCTTTAACCCTAACATGAGTCAGTCCAGTGTGCAACCTCGGTCACATCCAGACCAGCACTCAGGGAGCTTGAAAGAAGGGAATAGTTCAGGAGGGAGCTGAGAAGAGAGGATCTGATAGGAGGAGGATAAAGCTGCTCCCAGCCCTGGAAGTGCCTGCAAGGAGGTGCGAAGGTGAGAGATGCTTAAAATTCAGCGATTAGCTCTCTGTCCCAGTGATGGCTGGAGAAAACTCGGATGCTAGGGGTGGTCTCTGTTACAGCAAAGAGCATGTCTGGAGCCTGCTGAGGAGGAAAGGCAGCTTGCATGTACATTTGTGTTGTTGTTGTATAGCTGAATGAAAGCATAAATCAGCTCTCCCCTCACCCTGCCTCCCCTCCTCTCTCCGTGTCCCTTAATACATAAAAATAAGGATCCTTCATGTGAATAAAAGTAGAAGGCACCTCCCCTAAGCATGTTTTAAAAAAGCCAAAAATAGTCCCAAAGTCTCAACCAAAAGTGAACATAGCCAGAATTTCTGTGGAAAATGTCTGTAGCTGGAGTGTGGGGGGGAGGAATTCACATTCAAACAGGGGCTGCCTGTGTAGCTGGGCATTTCTCCTTGCCCCCAGCCCGGCTGCCTGCGCTGGCCCCCGCCCTGCCCGGGAGGGCTGACCCAGCGCCGAGCCAGGACTGGGTTCTGGCCGGGCGGGCTGACCCCGGGAGGCAGCAGAGCCTCTGCTCTGGGCTTCCCTGTCCTTCATCTGACAGTTCTTGGCAGCTCCGGCGCAACGTGTTGTTAACAGCAGTCCTAATTAATGGGGAACATGTGTGTGTTGCAGAAATCTTTTTTATTTTATTTTTTTAATTCATTTTTCACCCCCCTTCTCCTGTTTGGTGGAAATACCGTAAAACTGTTTATATCCACTATAAAAGGGGTGGGGGAAGGGTTTACTATCTTCCTATCCCAAAGGTTTCCTTTACCTCAGATCAACCCATTTTGGGAACAGGCACTTCTCTAATCCCTGGGTGCCTTTTCCTAAATGCTTTCACACATCTGCACCACTCTGTCCTGCATTCTTGCCATACCATCATCTTGTCCTAATGAAAAATAGCAGACCTTAACCCTGCCAAGTCTCTCTTTTTTCTTTCCTTTTTTTTTGTTTAAGACAAAATCCTGTTTATCAAAAAGAATTTCAGAAGTTTGTTGATTTTTTCCATTCATTAACTTAAATTTTTGAAGAAAAAAAAAAAAAAAAAAAAAAAAAAGAAACTTTTGCTTTCCCAACTGTTTTCCCTTCTTGAGTAATAAGAAAACAAATGTTTATATACCATCTGCCACCAGCATGTTCCACAGATGATCTGGCAGACTCATGTCTTTAGTTCACCCCTAGCTCAAAAATAAGGGTCCCATGTCATAGGTGACTTGCTCTTGCTCTACAGCACAAAGAGTGTTTTGGTTGGCTTAGGAATAAACACAGGAAGAGCAAAGCAAAGCGAAGCATAGATCTGTCCTCAGCTGGTGCTGAACACTGAGAGGACAAGTGAGCCCAGTGCAATGCAGAATTTCTCTAATGCCCTGTGAGTGTTGTGGGGCTCAGGGGGCAGAGGTACAGTGTGACAGGGCTGTGCTGAGATGGTTGAGTACCTTACTCAGGTACTCTGAGTAAGTTGGACCTTGGCAGCCCTCTGGGGTGCCCTGTTGTGCCAAGCACACAGACCCACACAGTTTATTGCAGCCAGGCCTGGAGCAAGGACTACCTCCAGCCCTCCCCACGGTACAGGGTGACACTATAGCACACCCCTATAAGCTGTGCCTGGCCTTTCATTGATGCTCAAGCTATAGTGCCACTTGTAGGAATCCTTTTACTAGGGGCTGAATAAAACCTATAACATGGGAAGAGAGCCCTAATGAATCTGGTCTTCTTAAGGGAGGCAGACATTCCTGCTCCCATTTTATAAACGAAGAAGAAGAGATGGACAAAAAAAGCCCAGCTGGTGGAAGTTGGTGGAGAAATCCAGGGTCACACCCATCTTTTGAAGTTTCCTACTGCCAGGATGAAGAGGAGCAGCTGATAACCTTCTGGATTTACCTAACATCTGGAGAGGCTTTCACATCTCCACTACTGGAGCGTCATCCTTGAGTGGGGTCTCCTGCAGCTGGATAGATGAGGTGGGCTCAACAAACAGCGCAAGGGTTGTGGAGTTGTCTTCTGGACTTCAGGTTGTGTGCATGCAGTGGTAAGGTGGAAAAAACCTGTCATATCCTGACGAGTCTGGAAGGAAATATTATCCTAGACTGTAACCAGGTTCCTGAATGTGTTTGCTGAAGGTGCTGGGAGACTGGATATCAACAAAGAGCAGCTGTCCAGTCTCTTCTGGAGAAGGCCATTTCTGAAGAGAGATGTGGGGAATACCTGTTTTGGAAAGAGCAGCTTCATCCAGCTACTCCTTGACCTTTTGATTGCCGTGATAAGCCTTTTGAGATGTATAGAGTACATAGGAGGGGAGCAGAATGATGAATAGCAATCAGTATGCAATTTTGGCTTAGGGCAAAGTTAAATCTTACATTTTCCAGGAGAATGTTATTTCTGGTGGTTTCGGTGTTTTGCGTTAAAGAACAAGTTCTAAAATTCCACAGATAACAGTTTTTCCTACATTTGCCCCAAAAGGGGGAAAGAGAGAAGGCCATGTGTAAAACCTTGCCCTTTGTTTCTTGTGGAAGACAGCAGAAAATTTGAGACCAAAGCATCAAATGTTTCACTTCTCATCAAATCCATGGAAATGTCATTTTTTCCAGGTTTACCAGAGCCACAAATATGTTCACATAAGCTGACACTACCAGTACAGCTAATGGGCAGGTCCACAGCCAGCATTAGTTGGCACTGCCCTGGGGTATTCTTGTTACCTCTGCAGCTTGCCAACCAGGCTATCATTTTACAGATGATTTGCATGGAACTATGACAATTTGTATCCACTGAGGACCTGGCCAACTTGAGTGATACCCACCCAGGAGGACTTGCTTTTGCAGAGCTTTGCCTTTATCTTCTAAACCAACTTGCCTGAAGTGACTCACCTTTTGTCGGGTCCTCAGCTGACCTGACATTTCCTCCATAAAATTATATATTTATATACGTGACATTTCCTCCATGGCAGTGCATTGTATGACTTTGTGACATATATGGCAAAGTTCCACCGGGAGGGTCCAGTCTTGGTGAAACTCCAGAGAAGGAACATGGCAAGCGGTTTTGCAAGATGCAAAACTTTGTTTTCCAGGATGAACAGGAAAAAAAAAATAAAAAAAAAAAAAGCAAGTGGATGAAACTAGTGGAATCCTAAGATGAAAGAAGAGATGGGGTCATTGCTGAATGACTATAGCAGATCTCGGCTGAGGTTACTGATCTGTGACAACCTTGAAATCTTATAGATACTCTGTTTTTTCCCCACAGTCTGCCAAGACCTTGCTGACACATTCGGCATAAAAAAAGAACGAGCATATGCTGGTTTCTGGATAATCCTCCTCTAATGTATTTGGTGCTTTAGCATGCAGAAAGAGAAGGCTCCATCTTTTTGTCTTTTATGAGAAGCCAGTTAGTCCTTATCCCCTTTTGGTCCACAGACTGAACCTATCCAGTTCCCAGCCTCTGTGCCTTCAGGCAAGGGGAGCTTTTCTAAGTGTGCTATTTGTGGTGCCTTCAGGGCTCATCCCAATACACATATACATGTAGTCTGTAAGAGCTTTCAAAGAAATACTCTTACCAGCACAATCCCTTGTTTTCTGGACAGTGGTGTCTAAGCAAATAGTGTGGCCAACTTCAGGTAGCACAAACTGCATTTGCTTTTAGAACAGCAAGGCAGGAAAAGTTCCTGTAACGTTGTGAATTAAAAGATAAGGAGTACAACTGGTGGGCTGAGAAAGCCACAGCATGCTAGTCCTCAGAAATGTCCACAGCTGAGCTCAAAGAGGGTAAAAATCCAAAATAGGTGTATCTGGGGAAGTGTACTCAAAGAGGAAAACAAATCCACCCATTCTGGGTTTTCCCACTATTGAGAGTGTCAAACCATGTGTGTGCAGAGTTGGCTTCTTCTCACCATGTCACCCAAGCCTGCCTGTCTCCCCTGGTGCTTCCCTCCTCCCTCAAGGTACCTCTGCTGTGGCTGAGGAGGAGCTCGGTGGGGTGAGGGAGCTGCTCTTCGCAGTGACCATGCACACCAGAGCTTGTGCTGTAGTGTTTTCTCACCACGTCTGGCTTGTTTCAGCTATGCTTGTAGCCATACATGCCTTTTTAATGGTTTTTTTTGCTGGACACTGACTTTGAACTACATGTTATTTTTCTAATTCAGTTCTCTTGACAGATGACTGTTCAATCTAGGCCTCCCGCATCCCCTCTCTGTTTCTCTTTCTCTTGGATCTTAGCCACTATTGGGGTTCTAACCAGGGTCTTTGACAGGCGTCTTCAAAGCAACCTGTTTCCATATTCAGTTTGAGATCAGTTGTAAGTTATTCTGTGGCCAACCTTTTAAAATGCAATCTCTGCTTTAGAGCATATTGCTTATATGTTTCTTCTTTGTGGGTAGAAAAAAAAAAGGCATTCCTCTGATTTCTGGCTTGTGGTATCAGAGTTAGATTTCTCTCTGCCAAGAACCTCAGGACTAGCAGCTGTCAGACATAACTTATGTCAGATATAAGGTTGCTAGTCTGACTGTCCCACAGTGATCCTATAGCTTTCTAGGTACAGCACAGAGTACTGCAAAAACTTTCCATATTTTTAGTATTTCAGCCTTAGTAAAACATCCAGGTACTTTGTGCAGCCACCAGCTATAGATTTTTTTTTTTCCTTATTCTGGTGTTCAGCAGCCATCTAGCAGTTTCATGGTCTTTAGATAAACCTGTCTCAGCTACATCTTCTCAAAAAAAATCCCCAAAAAACCAAAAAATCAAACGGCAACAGACCTTGAAAAGATAGCTCCCTCTTTGAAAAAAAAGAGGTGCAGGGCCCCTTTGAGAACCTGGTACATCTTATCTGGACCTGCTTAGGGGGGTGAGAAGGGGTAGCACTTGACATTAATAGAAGGTGAAAGAAGCATTCAGCAAGGCTTTTGCATGCATGTGTGATCTCCTATGAAGGAGGATGTTAGATAGAAATGGGGTAAAGGAAGAAGGCAAAGGAAGATATTTGCTGGGCAAAGGATGAGGGGTTTCTGTGTCAGAGGTGTTTCTCTGAAAGC
Source organism: Regulus satrapa (assembly GCA_013396955.1). Taxonomy (NCBI): domain Eukaryota; kingdom Metazoa; phylum Chordata; class Aves; order Passeriformes; family Regulidae; genus Regulus; species Regulus satrapa. Next base: position 228,492 of record VWZN01021521.1, on the reverse strand, counting down.
TTCCACAAATCAGGGCTAAAGAAGACTACAGTCAGTAGAAATATTAGTGTATTGTCTTCCTAAATTCATATAGGTGGCTGAGGAAAGGTACGGAGGAGATATTAAAAAACTGCCTGTCTGTTTCCCTCTACCATGAGAGAAAATATACAGGAAGACTGGATGTTATAAAGAATTTAAAATAAGGAGGGGCTCTTCCGTTTTATCTTTTATGCAAGTCCCCAAAGTGAAGGCCCTGCAGGCTGAGCCACAAGAAACTTGTGAGAAGACAATCTCTAGGTGAAATACTTCAGGAAATTCTTGTAGGGGAGAGCTGAAGTGACCGATGGCACAAGAGATGGCAGGTGAATTTGGGAGATAACAGGAGATGTGAGAAAAGTCAGATGCGTATCTTAATGCACATCAGTTGGGAGTTAAGTAACACAGGATACTCAAGTACCATTTTTCACGGGGGCAAATCAAACTCTCAGATTTCCTGTGCTTGGAGAGAAACTTGGGACAAATGGGCAGGAGGGGCGAGAATTGCAGCAATTCCAGAAGTTTTGAAAGATAGGTGACCTAGGAGAATTTGAGAGAAGGCAAATTTTTGTATCTCTAAAAACCGATGCGATTGCTGATTTTCCTTCACAAATCTGCTCAAACCTGCTCAAATTGTGTTAGTTCTTGTTATTTGTAGNAAAAAAAAAAAAAAAGAGAGAAGAAAAACAAACCCTGAGGAGAAGAGGAACAGACCCAAATCCACAACACATCAAGTGGCTGTGTAATACCACATTGCAAATGGGTTCACCATGGGCTTGCAGATGACTTAATAGTATACAACGGCCCACAATGCTCCAGTGACTCATTGCATTTGCTATATCTGTTCAGACTCACCATACTGAGTAAGAGAGATCTGCCTTCAAAAAAAAAAAAACCTCTAATAAATTCTGTTGCTTTGAAATATCCCTGGTGCTTTCGAGAGAATCATGGTGTATCTCATGCTTTGAGAACACCTCAGCCCACTCTGTGGGGCTCTGGTAGGACGTGCAGGGAGTTCAGCCTCCTTCAAGCCAGATTAAAACACACATTGAGCCAAAAGGGACTTGAGAGGGTCCCACAATCTTCCTGAGGTGAGCAAAATAGATCATTTGGGATAGAAACATAGTTGAGATGTATTTCTCATCTCCTCCTGCCAGCCAATGGACAGAAGATGCTGCATTTGTTGATTCTGAGCACTGGGTAAGGAGCTGTAGAGCAGTCCCATGCCAGAGATGCCCCCATGCCTTGCAAGTGTGAACCATCACCAACATCCAGCCTGTTCTCCTGCGGGGCTTCCCACTGCATTGCTTGTGCTTGATTACCTTGGTCTTTGACTTCAGTAGGGTTCCATTGGTACAGCCTAGTGCAAACTAAGGTCCTAAATTCCCTATCTTCCTCTCTGCATCATAAATCCATTTATCCATGGAGGTATTCTTATATTATATTGATATAATATAAAATATTATATTTATTGGATGTATAGCAGAAACTTAGTGCTGTCGATAAAATAATTGCTGGTGGCATTAGTGAAAAGAGCACAAGTCATGTCAGTCCCACTGTGCATGGTGCTACAGACACATGCACAAGAGGTAGGATGCCCTGATCTACCAGATCTCGGCTGTGGAAACAAACTTCCTAAAATCACATTTAAATGGAATGTTTTATTTTCACAATTCAGCCCAGACTTCCTTCTGCCAGCTTGCTTTTTTTTCCCCAGTGAACTCTTTAGCTGTTCAGCTGAATTAATCATGACAGCTTGCCACAGGTTCATAGTTTTTACTAATTACCAAAGTTGGAAATTTCCCTCTGAAGTCAGTATGGGTTTTGTCTGTGGAAGGACTAAATGAGACCCTCAGGTTTACAGTGCTCCATGGGTTTTAGGAGAAGGGGCTTTTTATGTTGTTTCAGTGAGAGGGTGTGATAGAAAACTTTCTAGCTCAGCTCTCTTTGGTTACTTTTTCCATGAAAGGTAACAGATGGTCATTGTGACGTGAACCTTATTCCAATATCCACAGAGGAGAAAACAGGACCAGTGTGATCCAAACTTACAGGTTAGTTTATTTTAAGTTATTTTTTGACGTCAATAGGCAGTGATATATATAGCAAAATATTTTTCCTCCTTACTGCAGGGCCTTTAAAAGGATATCTTTGTTGTCTTAGTTGCCATAGCAGTGACAAATGTGGATATATATCCATATGCACATGTATACATTCGAGGAGGGATTCCCCAACCCTGGGGCTGATTGTGTTGGCTTCTGTCCTTGTACTTCCTCTTCCTTCCGCTGCTTGAGGTGCTCCAAGGCACTAAGACAGCTTGTGAAACATCACCAAGTTGGAAAATTAGTATTTTCAGTCAACCATCTTGAAGCGTGGGCCTTATCATGTTTTGCAGGGCTCTGTTATTTAGCGTTTATCTCTAAAAACAGGTAGCAAAGGCTGGGCAGAGCAGAGCTCCTCTGGTGCCAGGTGATTGGTGTGTGAAGGAGATGACAGAGATTTGCAGTGTGATGGGGCTCCATAAATAAATTAGGAGGCTATTAGTAGTAAATTCGCTGTTTACTATTTAGATGGGTTCATGTGTGCCCAGATTGTGCTGAAAGCCCTTTGACGTATTTAGCTCATCCTCACCTTGGAAAAGATTTTTATCTCTGTGCTCATGTTTCAAAACTGTTTCTCCCTTTCAGCAACCTACTAACATACTCCAGAGATATTCCCTCAGTGGTGTCTGTCACTGTTCTTCCCTGCATTTTCCCTGCCCAGACCTCTGTATCTTGTAAACAGCAGGACTGTGACCTGGATCACAGACCTGGAATGGTCCCTGAGTGCAGCCTTTAGGAAGTGAAACACTTGCAGAAAACTTCTTGGTCTCCTTCTGACCAAGTTCAGTTGACACTTAACTCTTCACGTTGGTGAAGAGAGAGGATTAATACACGACACCATCCCAGAGAGCAGAAAGAGGGGAACCTGGAAACCCAACCAGCCTCCTTTTTAGTTTCAAAGTCTTGCTTCCAAAAATTTCTATTTCCACAGTGATTTTCATATGGGCCTTTTTCACTTTACCTATCCAAACCTATGCTTCTGAATGCCCACAGCCTGTCAAAAATCAGCTTTTCCCTTTTTGCCTCTTTTTGTTGTTACAACAAGTTAGATGCTGGAATGAGAACTTGGCTGGCCATTGTGTTGATGACAAATGAAAGAGAAGCAAACACAGCTTGCTTGTCTGCAGTTTTGGTGGTTCAGCAGGGCTGGCAGAAGTAAAGACATGTTATTTGTTGATAAAACACGCAGCACCCAACTCTGAGAAGGAGCTGAGACAGTATCTGAGTGCAATCATCTGCCTGTCCTGCCTGCCCCTTTGGAGATCCCAGCTCCTTGTGCCAGCTCAGCCTGGAGAAGTCACAACGAGGCACGGTTCCTGCTGGGTCAGGTCAGGAAGGAGGCTCCATGAGGGGCTGTGAGCGCCTGACAGAGGTAGCACAGGGTAAATCACAAGGTGCCACTTGCAGCCGTCATGTGCACGTCTATGCACATTCAATCTTTGTCAATGTAGCTTGTGTGTCCACATCCAACTTTACACATATATAGACACATACATGCATGGAAACATCATGCAAGGGGTGAAGGCACCAGTGGCACAGCGTGCAGGGCAGCTAATCAGTGCTCTCTGAGTTTTAATCACCTGTTCCCTGCATGGTGATTTCAATAATACCGTTTGATCTCTTCCCCTTTGTGTCACTTCCCTGTTGAGGTTGAGAAGTCTTCATGCAGGGACTGTCCTTCCATGTGTGTATGCCCAATGCCCAGCGTGGGAGGACATACCCAGAGATAATTTAGCAGCTACTGAGCAAGCTGCTGCTGAAGATCAGTCTTCAATGAGATTTTGGAGCAGAAGCAGGACCTGTGCTCTTAGTGGTGTGGTGGGTCCTGGAATTAAGCATCCTTAGAGCAAAACAGGGAAGAAAGTTCATTTATAGAAGTCTTGCCTCTGGAACAGCAGAGGCTTAGCCCCTGTGAAGAAAAGAGGTGAAGTAGACAGATGTAGACATTCTCTTGGTGCTTTGGTCTACAGTGGTCATAAGGGACCCTGTGACTGTGTGCAAAAAAGGTGCATTGCATGCAGGCTGCAAGGTCAAGGGATTGCCAGAAAGCTCAACAGCCCTCTGAGGTCTGGGGCAAATCCTCGCCTTACTCAAGCAGTCATGACAAATGCATGCTGGGGCAGAGGTGCACCTCAGGGCAGAACCCTCATATTTCTTGTGCTCCAAGAGCATACCTTGGTATTGACACTGCTAAACAGTGACTCCCTGGGTCGTAGTCCCTTTGGGGCTGGATGTTGGGGTGCTTCTGGTGGATTATGGGGGCAGATTGTTCTTCACAATGCATGTATGTCCCAGGAAGGAATGGTAGAAGCTGGCATGGTGTCTCACAGAGCTCTGTGGAAAGGGGTACTGGAATGCAGCATGTATCAAATTCTCATAATTATGGTGGTAGCTAGGACAGTAGGAGACAGACTTGGACCATAAAGCTGGCAGCCTGCATAGCCAAGATGGCAAGGAATGTGGAACCATGGAGGGGAAACGTGACTTTCCAAGGTTACATGGTGGAGTGGTGGGATAGCCAAGAGGAGTGGCCTGACTCCTAGGCCACTATCTTAGCAACATGACCACATTTCCCTCAGTAATAGGAGCCACACTGAACCTTTGCCAAAAAGCATCTTTGCTCTGCTTTCAATGGTCACCAGTTTTGAGGGTTTTTGTGGGGGGAAAGGAGTTGAACAGTAAATAAACCCTATTTTTTTCTACTTCTAGATGTATTAAAAGCATTAGTGTTGGAAACCTGCAGTATTGGTTTTCTTCATTGATCCGTAACTTCTGTGAGGCAGAAAACCTTCACCTCTGCTGATCTTTCTTCTAAGGCTGCTGTCTTTGCTCTGAAGCATCCCAGTTTCTGGGTGCTTCTACAATTCATCCTTTTGCTTTTTGGTTTGCTTACTAGACTCAATGGTGGAAAACAGGATCATAACAACCCTGGCTCCGCAGCTCTCCAATATGAAGCAGTCAGTAGTATCCATCCATCCATCCATCCATCCATCCATCCATCCATCCATCCATCCATCCATCCATCCATCCATCCATCCATCCATCCATCCATCCATTTTACTGATTTGGTAATACACAGCAACAACCTCTATCTTGAAAATAAAGCATCAGACCCTCAATTACATGAAGATAAATAAATTGTTATGGAGTTTATAGATGTTAGAGACACTGGTCCAGGCTCTGAACAACGGAGCCCATTTAATTTCAAGAGCTGAATCTCCACAAAATGTTCACAATAAAGCCCCAAACTAGGTGCAATAAACCTAACACCAGCCAAGTTTGCAAACCCAAGCTGAATTGCAGAGAAACCCAGGGCCAGGTTTCCAGTCAGCTTTGAAACCACAGTTTTAAAGAGGCTTCTGATCAGGATTTTGATCTTCTCACAGGCTGTGCTTCAAGCGATTTCTACCATCCAGGATTTGAGCTCACTGCTGCCAAATCCCAAACCTGCTTAGGATGGAGCAGTGGCAATGTCCAGAGGCCAGTTATAGCCATTTCTAGCACACAGTCCAGTGTAGGACTGGTGCCCCAGGGAAGGTGTTCTCAGTCCAGCCAGCAGTGTGGACAGGGCTGAGTGGCAGGCAGCTTCCCCTATAGATTGTAATGGTTTCATTTTCACTGGGTTTCAGCACTTGGCATTTTGGGCTGAATTTCACGCCAAGTTTTAAAATCCAAGAGGCCCACAGGCCTTGTGGACATGCAAAACCACCAATGTAATGAAAATTGGTTTAAAATTGATTTAGTTAAAAAGAAAAAGAAAAAAATTCAAGCCACCATGTGGAAACATTTAGAAGAGTCAGTTATGAAGTTTAACCAAATGGAAGTAAATGCCTTTGAATGTGTCCATACAAAGCACTGGCACTGGAGAAAGGAATTCTATTTACCATTAATTTTAATTAGACTGGTTGAGCTCTTTTTTAGTAAGCAGCATTGAGTAAAATCTACCAAAATACCAATACCCCTTCTTAGACTTCCAGAAATGCATCAGTCTCATGGTCACCTTTGTAAACTTTTTCAGACATTTAACACAATTCTTTAGGGGGGTGGGCATTTGGTGTTTCAGTCCAGATCCTTGAATATATTTACTAAAATGCCCAAGCATTACTGATTTCTAAGAGGATCTAATGCCTTCGAGGATCTTGGCTTGCAGACCTCATGCTGGTTAATCTGAGGAGAGGTTTTTACCCTTCTTGGTCAGCTGAAAAACTGTGAGTAGACTGCAGGATCCTAAATTACTGAAGTCCAGTAGCAATTTTTTCTATCTTTAAGGTTTTGAGGCTATGAAGGACTGTAATCAAAACACATAGGGCAGGGAGATGTTCTGTAATCCCAAGGTTTCCAGCCTCTCATGGGCTTGTGAAAATCATCTCTGGCCTTGGCACTTAGTGGTCTTTGCTTGATGTCAAACCTGTCTGGTCAACGCATAAGGTTGAGTGAATATCTAAATTTTGGGTTGTTTCTGTGCAGACTGGGTAATTTTCCCATTGCATAAAGAGTCCCTGTAGGTTTCAACACGGCAAAGAGCCAGCTTCAAGGTTCCAGGTAGGTTGTCCTGACAGAGGTGTGGAAGAGATTTGTGGCTGATGTTGCTGAGCTCTCACAGCAGCACCAGTGGTCTTTGTTCCACTATTGTTTTGTTCTGTGTGTTAGGGTTTCTCATTGGGTTTTTTCCCTTGCTGGGGTTGTCCTGCAAACCCTACCTGCCGTGCCACAAGCACAGGGTGCTTCTGCTCCCTGTCTTTCCCTTCAGCATCTGCCCGTGTGCACAGCTCTGCACATAAACATAGTCTCAGAACGGATGTGATCAAAAGGTTTTAGAAGGGCTCTGCATGTTATGAAATGTTTTGAGGCTCAGAGCCCAAAGAGGGAACTCCATCATGAATTCCCCATGTATAACTAATTTGGGAAAGGGGATTAAAATGGGACAGAACCTCTTGCTTTTTCTCCCCCCTCCTCGATGGCCCCTTTCAGAAAATTAGGGGGCCCCTCTCCAAGGAGAAACTGTTGAAAATTGCACACTGCTTTCCCTTCCCCTTCCTCCTGAACATAGCCAGAACAGCAATATACATTTCTGAGGTTTGGCAGCAGCATCTGAAAGCATGTTTTTTTGCCAGAGAGGACTGGCTGATGGGGGCCAAAGTGCATGTGGGTTGGGGGGACACAGGGAAGAGAAGGGAAGGCACCTGTACCCTCTCTTCCTGCCACTGCTATTACAGATCTCAATCCCACCATTTCCCAACTGGCACCTGATGATCATGTTTATTCTCTGGATTGTATCATTGGCTGCTGGAATGAGACCCATCAGGCGAGATTTGTGCCTGAACTTCAGTTTCATAACAAAAGCAGAGACAGTTGTTCTTGCGACAGACCTTTCTTGGACTGAACAAAAACATGTACGACCCATGTGCAGTCCATACAACTGAGAAATATGTTAACTAAGCTAGTCCAGAGCTAGTGATGATCCTGTTTTATGTTAAGCTTTCCTCTGCTCTAACATCACCGCCTTGCTCCTCCCAGCCCCATCTCCATTCTTGCTGTTTCCTGAGAGCCCCTTTGCTCTGCTTTGGTTCTGGTTGCTGTGATGTCTAGACTGGTATCTGGTGTTGCAGGACACACACATGTTTTTAGCACCATGCTGAAGTCTAATGATGTCATCTCTTATGGCTCAGAGGAAGAAATTTCCATTTCATTTCAGATTTTTTATGGAAAGATTTGAAAAGTTTGGAAGGGGGGTGTGTGGAAACTTTGATGCTCAATGAATCTGAAATTCAAAGTGTTTTCATGGTTCCCAAGCTCAAAAGCCCTTCTTGCACTTCCTCCTCTGCACCTTTCTTTTCTTTAAAGGGGAAAAAAAAATAGAGGAAAAACAGAAGGGGACAATAAAAGAGTTTCTCTCCCCTTCTGAACTTTTGAAATATCATGAATTAAACTTTCTCTGAACATTTTGTTGGAGTTTTAAAAAAGGGTTATTTAGTTAGAAAGAAGTCTTTATTTGACAAAATGTCCAGACCATTTCCAATTATTAATATTCCTATTTATTTATTATGAATATGAATATTCATTTATGGGTGCAAACCTGTCTTTTGTTGTGCATGTTTGATGTGGAGATTCTAGGTCATACCCAAAGCCCATGCAGCAGCAATGTAAGCTTACAAATATTTCCTTATTGTGTGTCATCATAATTAAGAGAACAAATATGTACTTAGCTTGCAACCTTCCTCAGCTTGGGATGGGAGTTCCCATTCAGGTTCCAGTCATCTACTGTCCCGTGCTAAACTTCTTCTGCCAGTCCACAGCAGAAGGGGAGATGGAGCTATTCCTTCTGCCCCAGAGTTCAAGCCCCCATCAGAGGAGCTGCAGCCATCAGCGTGGGAGAGGAGAGAGGGGCTGCTCGTACTCGTGTTTTTACATGGCTGGGTTCCACTCTGGCAGACGGGAGAGACTGAAGTCTGAAAGCCGTGGGCTGATAAGTGGTTTTTGAGAGATAAGATATGAAAGACTCTGTAATTCTGGAAGAGAGTGTTGAGTAGTTTTTATGTGTAAGTCCAGATGTTCAGTAGAAGGAGCTGTTCCAACCCTTCAGCTGAGAATGTCTGCTTGCACATGTATGGTCTGATGTGCTCATGGCAGTGGCCAAGCAATGTGGCCCCCAGGAGCAGCAAATGGAGCACTGAGTTCCCTGTGGAACTCTGGGAAACCACAGGGTTAATGCTCAGCTCATGTTCCATTTCCATTTTGCTTTGACAGATGTATTCCACTGAGAAGATGAGGATGCTTTCTGGTCACAGGAGCTGCACATTTCTTGGTCTCAGGGGCTCCCTTGATGGTTCCATAGGACACTAATTTACTACTGGCCAATTAAATGCTACCTACATGTGGCTGGGGTGGATGCTTAATTCTTCCAAATACAGAGAGGCTCAGTTATAGGCTCCCTGATTTCTCCCCTGAGTAATGAGCAAGGTATAAAGTAGCTCTCCACTTATATCTGATGGAACTAAGGTGACAGTGGCCACTGCAAGGCAGGAAGAGGGTTTGTCCCTGCCCCTAGTGTCAGGCTTTGGAGCACAGTTCTGGGATTTGGGTATATAACCTGCCTCCCAGCAAAGCTGGGTGAGTATACCGCTTCCAGAAAGTGCTTTTCTTGCAGAGGGAAGGCTTGTGTCCAGAACAGCTGGACATCTTAAGTACTCTTGAATGTGAATCATAGCTGAAGGAGGGCTGCGTTTAGCTAGAAGCGTATCTTATCAGCAGCCCATGTCTCAAACATACAGTCACAGGGTAAAGGCTGTTTGAGTCAGAGAGAGATTCAGGGCCAGGTTCCCAGGATCTGTCAATTTGGGATAGCTTCCCTAAAATGGATATAGCTGTATTGATTTAAATAGGGTGGGAATTTAGCCCTGAATATTCTGCAAGTACATGAACTGTCATTGGCCACGATTTTTTCAAGGAGGCACATCGTTTTTTATTGCAAGCAAGATCATTGCAGACAGGGAAACAGATAAGCAGTTGTATTTCCCTTTGGGCTGTGATTTTTGTAATAGATGTATTGGTTCATCTAACATGGGCTTGCTTAGTTGGTGTTTGAATAGAAGCATAAAACATCCATACTGCATGAAGCTTCTTCAGAACCAATAATTTATCTATTTGTCTCTAAGAGGAAATTTTATATGGGGGTCTTGGACATTTTAATTGGTAAGTGTCACCAGGTTTTTCATGTGTGCTCAAGGGCAGGTTATCATTCACCTGGAGGATCTAAGTGAGGTGGTGGGGATCCCTCTCTTCTCTGCAGGGTTGGATATCCCCCAAGGAGGCCTTTCCAAGTTTTGCCTGCCACTTGCATACACAGCCTGCTGAGTCTGCTGTCCCCACTGGTGGGATGGTGACCTCGACAGGGTGTGTGGTGGGCAGTGGACAGCCTGCTGAGTCTGCTGTCCCCACTGGTGGGATGGTGACCTCGATAGGGAGTGTGGTGGGCAGTGGGGGCCGATGGCCTCTTGAGCATGCACTGTGGATTGAGCATTCACATGTCATGTAGTGGCTACCCTTTGCCTGTGGGGATGCCCTGCTGAGAGCCAAGCAAAGCATGGTAGGCTCATGTGGGAAAGAGATGTCTGCAGGAGCTAAGGCAAGAATGGCTAAAATTGGGTGGGGAAAGACCCTTGGCCTGAGAGTGACCTGGTTGATGGCAGCATGAGCAGCTCATGGTGCTGTGTCATTGTGTCCGTGTACAGCGGTACTCTGCCTACCTCCTGAAGTCCTCCTTGCCTGCCAGAGGCCTTCAGGCAGCACCAGCTGCTCCTACAAGCTGCAGCCACAGAAAAGCATGACCACAGCACTCTTCTGTTCCACATTACAGCCTGGGATCCACCTCTTTTGCCTTTAGCGTGCATTCCTCACTCTGATTCACAGTGGCATCTCTCTCTGCTTCTTATTCATTACCCAAACATCTTGGCGAGCAGCGGCCTGTTAGTGGCTTTGGTCACTTGGCACAGGCATTGGAATCTCATGGTAAACCCAGAGACACTTTATGGAGGTGTAATATCTTGGTTTTGGTTCCCATTGCATTTTTGTAGCGCAGAGGCCAAAAACACATCAAAGAAGCATGTTTGGCAGTGAGCACCAACCCTAAATTCATTACACTCCAATTAGGCTGTTAAGAAGAGATAAAAGAAGCAGCAAAACTGAATGTCCTCCTCAATTTTTGTTTGCTGAGGTTACTTCTCTCTTTTGTGGTCTGGGTCCCTGGGTATCTTAGTCCACCAGGACCAGTGGTGGTGTGTGCTTAGGGACAGCAGAGGCATACTTCTCATTAAACCCATGATTGGATCAAAGTGCTTTAAACAGTCCCTGAAGAAGAGCAAAAGGTTTTTCTTTTTGTGCCTCCCTTGGGGACGAAGGGCTTTTTCACTCTTTCACCTCATTGTCCTGGTCCCCTTCTTGTCGCTGCAGTTTGTGATGGATGTGGATTCCTTGCTGCAAAGCAAGGCCAAGACTTTGGGCAGCTGAGGCAATGGGCATTGTCTCTTGCAGCATCCTTTTCTTGGATGGAGTGTCTACAGCTGTCCCTTGATCAGGGTGATTCCTCTGAGGACAGGAACAAAGAAAAAAATTACTAAGATATGGATATCAAGGAAGAAAATCAGTAGCTTGGTTGCAGCTTGGGGATTTGGGTGATGAAATATTGCATTCCAGTATCCCCTCTCAATGGTTTGTTAAATTGGCAGATCTCTTTAAATTGTGTGCCACTGCTTACCATGCCACCAAGTACAGGAACAACCAGGACTTGAGTGCCTTCAGCATCCTTGGCAAAAGCTGCCCTTGCTGTTAGTTCCTGGCAGATGTCGTTGCAAATAAAGTAATCTCTTTTTTTTAATATATATTTACCAATATTTTATTTATTATCTAGATGCCTAAATAATGGTAAAGTCTTCTAGAGAGAATCTAAAAGTTTTACAAACAAACAAAATTGCATCTTTTAACAAAAACTGTTTTTTGCTGCTGGAAGTAGTGGCAGTTTCCCACCACATCTTGAAATGTGAAAACTCCCTATAGTCAGACAAAAAAATGAGGATTTAAAAAAACATTCAGGAGTGATTTGTTCAGTTCAGAAAACCTGATAAAACCTGTGAAAAGTGGACAGCTTTATGCATAACACTGACTCTATTCTCAAATGGATCTGGCTTTAATGGATAAAGAATATTTCTGTTTGTTAATGTGAGCTAAAAGTGCCTCTTCATAAACATCACAGTAGGGCTGTGGTCTCTCTGTGGGACCATCTGAGATGTCCAGAACTTGACTAAGACAGGAAGGTAAGATCCTCAAGAAACTCCTGCACGTAAATGATGCATCCAGATAAGTCTCTCTTAATTAAAAAGTGTGTGACTGTGACTCAGCTCCCTGACTTTTCTTCAGGGTACAAACCATCTTCTCCTCCACATGTCCTAGCTGTCATGGGAAGGAAACCTGTGCACATGGGTTATTCTTCAATCACATCCTCTCTCCTGGATGTCTCTGATGTCAGTGACCTCAGGAAGCCGCCGGGCATGAGTCTACCATGCAGTTTAGGTATGGCCTCAATACACCCATCTCTGAGTCCAGGGACAGCCTGTTCTTTCTGAATACTGTATGGCAAAAAGGTAACAGGTCCACTGCATAAAGTACCTTGGGTAACTCTTTAATGGCTGGGACAACTGTCAGCTCTTATTAAACAAAGAAAATGAACAACCCTCTCCTTTTCTTTCTCATCCCTTCCTTTATTGTAGCCTTGATGACAAAAGCTGGCCTTGTCTTCACTGGGAGAAAATGGGGCACATGCTAATCTTGTGCTAAGTAACAGATAAAACCAAACTAAAGCTGTCATTCCAGAGAAGTCACAGGAGTTGTATTTTTTGCTTCATACTCCAGATCAAGAAAATGCTGTCTTTGGGCTTGCCTGTTAGCTCATCTGAAAATGTGTAAACCATCCTGTCTTTGCAAGGCATTTACTTGGTCTCAACCACATTATTTTGTTTTCATTAATCTTAGCTGATGCTTTTTATTCCTAGTAAAGATCAGTGTCCTTCTGTCTGGAGACCACAGACAGAGGGACCACAGATGTCATCAGGCATGCAGGTGATCCTTCTCCCTGCAGACATAACCAGCTCTTTCCTCTGCAGCACAGGAGGTTTGTAGACAACCCTGGGTTAGGTCCTGGTCACCAAGAAGTGGGGAAACCTGTGGCCCCAAATAATAGAAAGCAGTTGAGGTCTTGCGGGAGCCAGCACCAGCAGTTTCCTCTTAGCTGTCTGACAAAGGAGGAAAAGGCTGCAGGAAGCCAAGAAGCCTCAAAGAGATCCCTCAGCACAGCTCAAAAGGGATTTCCTAAGCTCACCGCAAAGCCACAGGGGAGGACACCCATTCAGATGCTTTTGATTCAGCACACTGTGGTCCAAATCCCACTCCCTACATGTGCTTTTTCCAGAGGAGCACTGAGCTTCCCCACAGTGTGTAGAGCCTACCCTGCCAGGACTGGCCTCTGTGGTAGCACCAAGGCTGGGGGAAGGGGATTTTGGGACACCTTTCTCCTCACTGAGGAGGGACCAGGGTTCAGAAATTGGATTGAACACTTCCTTGGATATCCTGTGGTATGGAAAGTATCTCAGGTAGGACAGGAGCTGTGACTGGCTGATAAAAGGGAGAGGAGGGAGAAAACTTACTTTTCCTCTTTGTGCCTGGGGCCACATGATGAGCTAATATCCAGAGGTACACTTTTATCCCTCATTCCCTGATCTTTGCTGTGCAGGGAAAGGGCAACTGCTGTGAACCGGCACCAGAATATATTCTGGGTAGATGGGGGCCCTGGACCCTCATGTGAGCAGGGGCACTTCCCCACCAGTTTATCTCTGGCTCTCTGAAAATCTGCAAAGAACTTCTTTCTTCCACCCCATGATCTTTTTGTCTTTGAAGCTTTTAGCTTTCTTGTTGTTGTTGTTTGTAAAACGTGTCTCTGAAGGACCTCTCCTCCACATTCACACACATGATCAATAAAGACTTCCAGAAGAAATTTGAATTTGGCTGGAAGTTGCATTCAAAACCTTTCCCTGTGGAGGAAGAAGAAAAGATTCCTACAGAAGGTTTTCACCTCTTCTGCCAGGAACTGTGGTTCTTTGGATTCATTTGAGTGACCCATTCACTTCCCGTACTCCCTGCTCAATCTGTGTCACTGTTTTCCAGCTACCAGTGCTCCAAGAAAGAGTTGTCAGCTGGGTTACAGCAATGTCAGGAAATAAGGACAACCCCTTATTGGGAAGGCATTTCGAAATCTGTGCCTCACATGTTGATAGTTAAGAGCATCCTGATAGGCCCCTGAGGCAGCTCTTCTTCCACTGCACGTGCTTTGAGGTAGCTGTGCCCAAAGTTGGGGAAAGAGGTACCAGGTATCTCCTGCCCTGCCAGCAGCAGCCAGTTTAAGCCTCAGCAATGAAATCATGAAGCAGGTGGAAGCCTTGCTTCTTCCCATTTGTAATGTCTATGCTAGAATATTTCATTAATGAAATCACTGATGTTTATTACCTACTAAATGATCTCTCTCTCCAACAATCTCTGAGGGTTATTACCACAAAGACTTGCACAACAGATGTTAAAAGCCATCACTTTAAATCAACATATACTTTTATTAAAAACAAAACCAAATGGGTTTTTTTTTCTAATCCCTGCATTCCAGTCACTAAAGCTGAGATAATCTTCTGGAGAAGCTAATGGATATTGTTAATATCTGGATTGAATTTATAAAGAGCTAGAAGAGAACAAACAGGAGAGCAGAGACAACCTTCAGCAGCAGCAATGAAGACAATCTGTTGTGCTTTGCTAGCAGAACTTTTTTTGTGCCAGCCATTTCATCCGTTCAGGATGATGAAGTTGGGTATTTGTAATTATGCCTTGCACTTTTCTTTTTCCTGACTCAGGATCCCAGATTTAAGGAGTTAAGCAACTGTAATGTCAAGAGTGCGTATTTGTTGTCAGCCATTTTTCATTCCTTGTGGTTTGCTACAGAAATCTAGACAGGCTGTTGTTTGTGGTCAGTTTAATGCAATTTGAAACTTTTGTAAAGGTAACTAAAGGTCTGACATCTTCAGCTGAAGCTTACTTTTTCCCCCTGCTCATGAATGCAGCCAAGTCCAGGCAAGAACAGCTAGGTTCAAATATTTCTAATGTACTGGTGACTGCTGAGGATGAAGGTTTTGCTTAACTGCAGGAGTGACACAAGGAACAGATGAAAAGCTTTGGATCCTGATTGTATTGAGTGGATATTGTCACTAGTGAGCTTTAAAAAACAGCAATACCTCACAAAACTAAAACAACTGCACTTTACAATGCCAGTGGTGGTGGATAATCTATGCTTAATGTGAATGGTGATACAAGATAAGCAAGGCAGCATGAATGATGGTCCAGGTGTGGCCTTGCTTTCCTATTTCCACAAACGTGTTTCCAGTTCAGACTCTATTTTTTATTTTTTTTTCTCAAAAATCTTGAAAGATCTCCTGTGAATTGACAAGTTTCCAGTTGATCTCAACTCAGAAATCAAGTCTAGCATGTAAACTTCAGTGGAAAATTTTGTAATAAAATGCATCTTGTGACATTTCATCAGGTACTGGAGAAGAACTTTCTCCAAGAGACTATTTCCCTGATGCTTTTTTTTCCTCACTTTGGGTAATTTTGTTTTAAGACCTGCCGTGAGTCATGTCCATCGTAGTGGATTAGGAATGGTGCCTTTGGCATGTTTCAGAGTACTTGGTTTGGAAATAGCGTTATGGTTTCTGCAAACAGTATAAACTGAAGATGTGCAGAGAGCTCAATCCTAGAGCTTCAGAGTGCCCCAAGGGATGGCAGGGCTGGCAAACATGCCTCCTTGATTTCAAAACAGTGGGGAGGCAATCTAAACCCAGGGTGCTCTTCCCACCACTCTATCCATCCATAATCATCTCCCAGTCTGACTGCCCACCATTTGCAATAGCCATCCAGTCTGCCTCTCAAGGAAAGGTTGTCTTCACCTTTCTTAGATTAACTAATAAGTGGCAAACACTGTTTTTCTCTTTTTGCCCTCTTCTCTTTCTTTTCCCCCCTCTCCCTTCTCCATTCCTTAGCACTGCAGAGCCTGATGTCACTCTCTCAACAGATATGTGGGAGGTTCGCGCTGGGATTTTCCTCCCTGGGATAACGCACAGTGTTTACTGTCTGTTGGCTTTCCGGTGGTCTCCCGGCCTCCAGCAATGGGAGTCACGAGGTCCTTTCCCCCCCGTCCCATGGTCTGTGGTATCTGTTGTTTTCCAAGCGCTGGAATCTTTGTCCCCGTTACGTAGCCCCAAACCTGACCTTGTCGGAGACCACACACGGGTGTCTCTGGATGAGAGGGGAATGTATGGAATGTTTTTCAATGAGCAGTTTATGAAATTCCTTTCCTATATGTTTCAGAAATTCTTTAAGTTAAAGAGCACAAACATTTCTCCAAGGAAACTAGAGTTCGCAGGAGCTCAAATGCAGGCACTTGTTTTTAAAAACATTCTTTATTAAGAAAGGGGGAAAAAAGGAGGGGGTGAAGGAGAAAAGAGAAAATGTAAACAAGAAAGCCTAATTCCCCGCTCTGTAATGCACATGCAGGAATAACAGCACAGTGGGGCTGCACTCCTTTGAGGCCTGAGAGCAGGCTGTGTCCTCCCACCAAGTGATAGAGCTTAACCCACCCTGTGTGTGCCATAGAGTGCAAGGGATGAGACCCACAGAGCCTCATCCTGACCCACAAAATGTGGGGAAAGAGGAAACAGGCCAATGCTGATTGTGGAGATGCCCAAGACAGGCAAAGGCAGTGCTGAGGACGAGGGGATGCCTTAAATCCAAAAGACTTTCTTGAAGGGAAAGCATATGGCTTTTAGGCATGT
The DNA here is from genome assembly GCA_013396955.1 of Regulus satrapa. Classification (NCBI taxonomy): domain Eukaryota; kingdom Metazoa; phylum Chordata; class Aves; order Passeriformes; family Regulidae; genus Regulus; species Regulus satrapa. The sequence goes on along the minus strand of VWZN01021521.1, from coordinate 211,964 downwards.
TTTCCTCAGACAGTATTTTATATATTCACACATTGAAAATAGCAAAATCAGGTATTTATACAAAACTTGACAGAGGATTCCAGGGCCAAGTTTTTTT
>VWZN01021521.1:195846-208670 GCA_013396955.1 Regulus satrapa | reverse complement strand
GGTTGGGGGATGGAGGGGGTGTGAAGAGAAATCAGAGATACTGGAAAAAAACCCACAACCTACTGATCTCACAGAATAACATCATTTTTGAGGGTGACAGAAATCTTTGTTCTCACTGAACTCCCACCATAAAAAAGTTAAGCCTGTGGACACTGTAAGAGCAGGAAAGGCAATTGAAAAAGCCCTGTCCAGCCTTGCCTCTCATCTTCATCCTAATTTGCTTTCAGATCTACCCAGTTCTATCCTCATCACACCCTATGTCACTGCAGCAGTTTTTTTTGCTGTACAATGAAGTTGTGAACCTGAAGAAGAGTGACTTCCATCCAGTTGTCTCTGCAGTTTTCCAAACCAAAAAAGAATAAATGGAATAAGATCACCAGCCTATCTAAGAGTAGTGAACACAACTTCACTTTTAAAGCCATCTGTCAAACAGCTGGCGTCCGAAGGAAAATTTACCAAGCAGGAGTGTGGAGGAACTCATGATTATTGTTTTGGTTTTTTCCCTTCCTTTCATCTGGCTAGGATTAAGTATTTTGTTTTTCTCTTCTACATGCATCAACATGCCACCATGGGACCATATTACTTCATACACAGATGAACAAAAGTACGAAAAAAGAGTTACCAGTTCTCATATGGAACATCAGCTGGGTTGAGGTAGAGAGTGCTCAGGGCTGAAGCAGAGGTGTGAGAAGCACAGCATTGTCTCCTAGGCAGGGGAGTGAAATCAACAGCTTTCTCTGCATGTTAGGGGAGAATGTGAAACTTCAGGTCATTCCAGAAAGCACAAGGATGAATTTAGAGAAGTGTTAGAGAATACAAAAGGGAAATTTCACTAGCGGATTCAAGGTTGGCTTATTCCAAAATCATGGGAATCAGGGCTAGAACAGAAAACATGTTCTATTAAGTCATTCTATCCAGTCCCTGCAACCATCCAGTGTACACTTCCTCCCATGGGTTTTCCAGGCAAGGTTAACCCTTAGAGAATAATGAATCATCATTGCTGAAGTTCAAAAGGAAATTGGCTTCTGGATTTCTCTGCCCTCACTCCCCAGGAAAGGTATCCTTTCCTCTTTCTGATTCACATCTCCTCTGCCCCTCCCACCCTGCAGAGAGCCCTCAGAGAGATATCTTCTCCCAGCTCAAGAAAAAAAAAAAAAAAAAAAAAAAAAAAAAAAAAAAAAAAAAAAAAAAAAAAAAAAANNNNAAAAAAAAAAAAAAAAAAAAGGTCAAGAAATACTGGTATCAGAAAAAACAAAGATTTAGGAGGCGACTTAAAAGATGGATGGTCAGAGAAGTTCTTAATCCCTTAAAGAGAGACATTCCATTCTTTTCTTACTCTAAAGAAAGCTTCTTCCTGCCCCCCTACCTGCCTTTGCAAACACTTAGCAAAGATGATGATTTACCAGTTGTTATCTAACTTGGAGCTGCCGGTTTCCTGAGGACGAAGGTCCAGTGCACAATACAACAACAAGGTCTTACATTTAACTGCAAAGTCCCTTGACACTGCAGCATTCCAGCACAGCAGGCTGGAAAATATGTTGCAGTTCTGTATAAATTGAAGGGGGGGGAAAGGGAAAAAAAAAAAAAAAAAAAGAAGAAGAAGAAACGTAATGAATTAAATATGGAAATGAATAATACACTCAAGTACAATCTCCTCTGTGTCATCTTGGTATTCAATTCCATTTATTTTATGTTGTCCCTGCATCAGCAACTTGCACAGATTTATGTGTAGTGAATGTGGAACTGTTTTGTTGAGATTATCCAAAATAAAGCTGGAGGCTCAGCCATAGAGGAGGAGAATCAGAAGAGTTTGTAGGGCTTGGGGGAGGCTTAAGAAGCAGCCCAAGAAGAGAGGGCAGCATGTAATACTGGCATTTGTTGCTGGGGTAATTGTAAGGATGCACCAACTGCCATTGAAATAAATGCCTTTAGGTTTTGCTAGACCACTGGCTCAGACAAAGGAGAGATCCCGTAAGTCAGAGCTGCTTTTTCAGGCTGACATTATTTCAGTGTTTATGAGAATATCTAAATCACAAAATTAAGTTTGAGGTTTTCAGAAGAATGTAGAGCTTCTGTGGTGCAGAAGACTGAGCCTGGAGTAATGGAGCTGTCCACCCTCATCCTCCAAATGTGACTTTTACGCTTTGACATAAAGATGTGCATATTGATTTTTCTCTTCTTAATATCCAATTATTTGTAGTGTAGACTTCTTTTTCTTTGATCCCTAGACCAGACTGTGGTGAATCTGTGTATTTTTCCTCTCGGGTATAGTTAGGTTGCAAAACATTTTTATAGGAGCTGCTGTGGAGTGAATGTTTTATGAAATATATTCATCCAAGAACAGGTTAACTGTAGCTGATGAGTTACCATGCATCAGCTGCTCTGCAGTAACTGTCCAAGCACATGCTTTTAAACGTAAGCACTCCCATGTAATCATGTGTGCCAAAGTGCTAAAATGTCAGTTTGTGTCTGACAAACTCCAAATGTTTTGTGATTTCATTACATGTCTACTATTAACTACCCACACAGTGAGGAAATTGTATCCTGCTTCACACTGGCATTTGTTTAACATCAGCCTGAATTCTCTCTGAATCTTTTTGTGTCTTTTGAACTAAGACTTGAAAAGTCTGTAAGGCATCTTTTCCATGCAAAAGTACCTACATATAAAAATATCAAGTCACATTTTGACTAACTGCAGCAGATTAAAAACTTATACTCATAGCGTTGCAAGACTTGTTTTCTCTTGCAAGGTCATTTTTGTGGCTTTATTTGAATGCTGAGATGTCCATATCCTTCTTGAACTGGGAATGCCAAGACTGAAGACACAATTCTTCTAATGAGTTTAATAGTGGTCAGCTCAGGGACAAAACTCTGTTTCTACTTGGTAAAGCCTTTTTTTTTACACCTGAGTATCATATTAGTCACCAAACACTGCACTGAGATCTCATACTGAGGTGGTTAATTTTGATGTTCTTTATGCACAGATTTGAAAGACAGATTTTTCACCCTGAACACAGGGCCTTGGCTTCAACCCTTCAAACTTCAGTCAAATTTTCCTGCTGGAGGTGCTATATTTTCTTGATAGACTATAGGGGAAGCCTAGACCAACCAAGCTTTTACTTTAAATGCCCTTTTAGGGGCAAGAGATGGGTGGAGTTGAATGTCAGTCTTTGTTGCTAGGTGTGAGAAGTTTCACTTGCCCTTAGTAAAATGCACATATTTATTGNCGGGAATTTGTATACTGCCTGAAAATCCCACTATCAGAGATTTTGTGTCATCTAGGTTATTACTGAAAATGTTAAACTTTATTGGACTATTAACCAGTTTTTGAAAGCATCTTGCTAATAATGGTCCTCTATACGATAATGCTTCCCAGTTATAACAATATGTTGAAAGCTGTCACTGAAACACATGTTGGTAGGTCTTGTACATGCCTTACTATTTCCATGTGCTGCAAAGTATTTGTGTCTTAACTAAGGTCTCGTGAGATATCAAATTACACGCCTTGGAGCAAAACAAATATTCTCCACTAATGCCATTGCCTTTACCAAGATAAACCTTTGTTCAAAGAAAGGTGACAGTCTTCTGTGCTTCTCATGAGTACCAGCACATTTTCACACCTCTGTAGGTCTGTTTCTAAGAGACATTGAATTTGCTGGCAGATGGCGTTTAGGAAAAGTCCCATGGCAAACCTCTGGAACTCAAATTTACTGCCTTTATTCCCCTCAGGACATGTTGGCATTCATGTCCTGTTGTTGTTGGCCAACATCTCCTCAGTTGTCCATATCTTGCATTTCAAAGAATGTGACCCTTTCTTTGAGGAGGTATCATATTTCCTTGAAATCAAAGACTGTTCCTCTCTCAAGGTCTTGAAAAGTTCAGCCCATGCTTCAGATACTTGTGTGATCTACCACAATTCCCAAAGCTGAGGGATTTTCTTATTTACTTCCAGATACTCAGTGGAGGATGTGTTGGCAGAGAACGACCTGGGAGGGCAGCTTGCCCCCTCTAATCAGTGCTGGATGTATTTTACCTCATGTAGAGCCATTACTGTTCTTTAAATTGATGCACAGGCAATGAGGAGTTATCTATGTGCCATTTGTCATATGTTGTTGCTCTTGGAACTCGTCTTCCCATGATTTGCCTGCCTCTCTCTGTCTGTTTAATTCTGCTTCCTAAGGGCTTTGGGACAGGGACCTGTGATTATTTTTTTTTCTCATTGTAATTCTAAGGGCCCATAAAGTTGCAGACCTCCTCTTGTACTGAGTAAATAATGAACAATGCTAATTCTTTTCACTCAAAAACTCAGCTTGCAGATTCTTAGGAGGGAGAATAGTGTCAATGCAATCGCAAAAGTGCACATCATCACCAGATGGAAATCAATACATGGCATCACTGTGAGAGTCCACATGGTAGCATTTGTCAGTAATTCTCTTCCAGTCTGTCAACACAGTACTCCACCACACAAACAGGAGGAGCATGTTGTGGGTTTATGTATTTGAACCTCTCTGGGGACACCACTAATATAAAAAGCATTGCCACCAGAGGCTTCTTCTGCACTTAATGAAAGGAAATACGTTTTCCTTCATTCTCCCCTTGAGCTTATTGGGGGCTTGGACTCACAGAACATAGATAGACTCTTCTTTTGTGGAGAGCAGCACTGCATGAGTCACTGGCAGCTGTGATAACAGCCTCCTACCCCTGCAGGCTGAGCTAGGACCGAACTCTTGGTTCACATTGGCAACATCTATATACAACTTTAATTCCAAGCCTGCAAATACAGGCACTGGAACAATGGGATGATGTTGCCCATGCGTAGGACCTCCAGGCCTTGCATGGTGCTCCTGTGCTTCACCCCTTGGAGGAGAAATAACTGCAACATGCAGTGGCCCATTCGGTCACACAGCAAGGGCACAAGTGCTCAGCCAGCCATGGGCACACAGCAATGGGGAGGTGTTCTGGCAGCCTGCAGCTTATTCGTCAGCCATCTTTCTCCATTGGTCTCCAGTGGGAGCTCTCCACAAGGTGGCAATGTAACACCACGCATCCCACCATTTCCGCCGGCACATGACTCCCGGTTGAAGCTTCCCTCATGCCAAGAGTGGTGCCCTTGGTTCTGTGCACCCATTGCCGGCATGAAGGCAAGCCCAGCTCAGACTGAGGCGAGTGCGGGTGGTCCTCCCGACGGTTCTCTGCCACGTCCTCAGGGACAGAGAGCCAAGCCCAGCTTTGTGGTTTTGACACTGCTTGTTGGCCATGGGAAAAGACAAGGCATGAGCCTATGGAGCCACCAGTCTTGGAGAACTATGGTCGTGCTCTTTGGGCAAAATGGCAGACTTTAAAAAGACCAAATCCAGTATCTTCGTCTTACTTTTAAATTGTACGTAATTGAAAAAGTAATCCTGCTGCAATATATAGGATATATGTGAAGCACAAGACAACCTTGACATGAATGAGCAAGCAAAAAAATGTCTGTCCTAGCTTATACCTGCTTCCCATTAGTTTAAAAGCAGCCAGAAAAACATGTTAGCTGAAAATGAGATGTGATCATTGTTAGGTTGCTTATATCTGTTTAAGTCTAGCAGCAATAACAAAAGAAATAAAAACGATAGATACATGACATTAGCTTCCTTCTACACCACAGGCCAGGATTTTGTGAATTATCCCCAGATTTCAGTGCCTCCCCTCCAGCTTCTGTTCTGTCTCTTACAATAAAGATTTGCTTGCCAATTTCTTTGAACAGGGGAAGCGAGCCAAGCCAGTCCTGGAAGGGGTTGATCTGTGTTTGTTGCGCTACATTTTGGGAAGCCCTTTTTTGATATGTGCCAATGTACTTTGTCCCCATTAAGTCTCTTTATCCTTGTGAGGGGTCTCTGTCCTTTACCTGGTGCCTTGAGAAACCCTCTCAGAAAACCTGGGGCAGTTCAGGGTGGAAGTGGGAAGGATGCTTTGTCGGCTGCTCACCGAGAGAGGAGCCTGTCCTTTCCTGCCTCCTCCTCTGTCTAAAGCTGAAGTGTCCTGTAGCTACTGTGCAGTCGTGTTGTCCTCTGAAGCAACAGGTATTGGTCATAGATGGCAAGAAGAGAGCACATTAGATGGATCCAATGAACTCATCTGGTATGGCAGGCTTTAAGCAGTTTGAAGCCTACAAGGGCATTTCCATTTCCAAACCACAAATTATTTCCAGAAACTGGGAAACAAGAGGAGGGAAACAAGAGGAAGGAAAGCTTGCACATGGCAAGCTCAACAGAGAAGAAAAATCCTTTGCAATGAAGTCATTGGACAGAAAGTAAACTGTCCACAAGCCCTTTTACCAGAAGAGTTTGGATCAAGAGTTCAGTGAATAGGAGAATTATATGTAACATGCAGTATATGAACTGTCTGGACAATAAAGAAGTATTGTCCATAGATTGGTCTCAAAACTTCCACTGAAGCCTTTAATCATGAGTCAGTCCCAGGGAAGATTGGTATATATTACCAGAGCTAGGTTAGAGGAAAGGTGGAACTTTTCACAGAAAATAGTTAACGCTTTGCTTAATCAGGCTTGCTAAACTTTGCTTAACTTGTGCAATGATTTCTGGCTCCTCCATATGGCCTTCACCTTTGAGTACTATTGATTAACTAATACCTAGTTTACCATATGATCTGAGCTCCTCTGAAACACCTTTCTCTTCTTTATTCAATGAAGTTTGTTATTTTAACCCTTTGACTGGGAATTTACTCACCCAGTAGGTGGCTGGTACCTCTTCTGAAAAGCTTTGTGTTAAGGAAGCAAGTGAGAGAGACTGAAGATCCTGTCAATGAAAGCCAAACTCTTTTGAACTATTTTGGCTCTGAACTCTTTGTGTTGTGGTAGGATCCAGTAGGAATTCTTCAGCAAGGAGAGGGGGGCCTGCTCTGAGACACAGGAGCAGCACGAAACGAGAGGGCTGCTCCTGCTCTAAAGAACTGCAGCCTGAATAGAAAACACAAAGAATGGGAGGAAAACTAGAGGCACAAAGGAAAGAGATTACTTGGCCAAGATTGAACAGTAAATCAGTGGCAAAACTTCGAAGAGTTCCCTTGAGTCCTAATCTGGTGACCTTTCCAGTGGGGCAGGCTGCCTCTGGCTTTTCACTGAAGTGTGCAAAGCATTGGCTTTTGATTTGCAAATAGATTAAAGCATACAGCACCTTATGCCAAAAAACTTCGGCACAAAGTTAACATTGCCTAATGGTGTCTTGCATTGTTCCAGAATGCATAGAGGATTAATCCTCAGCACATTGTGGAAAAAGTAATGCAAATTTAAATTTCTGAAAAGTAGGAAATATTGGTACACTGTCAAAATAATCTTAACTCTTCCCTCTTTAGGAATTGCTGCTGTATTTGCTTGTACAGACCAAATCTCAGGAAAAATCAAGAAACAAAGCACATGAAAGCATCCAGTGCATATTAATATTGTTTTTGTCAAAGCATATCCCATCATGAGAGATGGAACAGGCAGCAGAGAGTTCTCTTAAATTTCTTCATGGCCACTTCCTTTAAGTTCATAGACTTTAAAGCCAGGAAGACCTCCGCAGAATGTCTGACCTTATCTATAACAACTTTCAGACTCCTTTTAATTCCTTTGTATTGAGCCAAATGTACTGAGCTTGTCCACAACATCTTCAACAAAGGCAGGTCTTGAGTGCCACAGTAATTTCAGACAGAGAACCTATTGTCTGGGGGCTTTTGCTCAGGTCCTCCCCTGCACAGTCACCACAAGGTTGGCTTGCTAACCTTGGTGTGCTCAGCAGAGAGGATGCATTTTGGGGCATTGAGGCACGCTGCTTTGGGAGTGCTTAGAATAGTCCACCTAAAACCAGAAAGTGATGCTTGGTATTATCTATAGCAGAGCTGGGATTCCTCTAATATCTGGATGAATTTAATCTAGTGCCTCTTCTCCTTTAGAGGAAAAAGGGATCTAGCAGTGACGCAAATAAGTTACAATTTAGAAAACGCTTTGGCTCTCCAGGCTTTATTATCCCTCTCTGTCTATCAGCAAGATGCTAGCAGCTCAACTTCCAGCATCAAGGGCAAATGAATAGATTTACTTAGTCAGGATGCTTTCCCACAGAGGGAAAGGGCTGGTAGGGGTCTGTAGATCCAGCAGCACCTGCAGAGATGTTCTTGGTGTATGGCTGCAGGGAACCTGGTGTTGGTAGGATGGCCAGTGCTCCCATCATGGCAGCAAGGGACTGGGTGCGGGACCCACAAATCTCCCTTGGACCTTGCTGAAAGCCCCATGTGTGCTTCACTCCTCACTTAGCAACACTGTCCCTTTGCCTGTCTTACATACTCAGCAATTCGGGCAGGGCCTAGGGCTCATTCCATATTGTCTGGGTATTACATTTAAGTGTAGAATGCTCAAGTCTGGTGTGTTGTGTATATAAACCCTGGTTTTATTGAGCTGGGAGGAAGAAGAATCCTCTTTTCTCATCTGCAGCACACCTAACTCATGTTACCCAGCAAGAGCGGGGTAGGGAGAGCTCAGGCTCTTGTGCCATTTAATCGTGTCTGATCTTAGAGCCCAATGAAATGTTTATTTGGGGCCATTTATTACATGTCTTTTCCCTCTATATGCTCAGGTGCTTTGAGGAACTTCCTGAATCTACCCCTGTGCAATGCTCAGTTGAATCATTCCTCCAGACAAGTTTCAGGCCCAGATTAAGAGTAACTTGAATCTTAACATGATTCACTCTTTTGACTAGATGCTGAAATTCTGGTATTCTCTTGCCTGGACAAGGGCAGCTGTTTTTATCTTCCTTAAAATGAAGAAATAGTGAATGGGGAAAAGAAATCATGGACAATGAATGGCAGTCAGGAGTTATTTATGCAATGAACAATGTCTTTGCAATGCTTTCATGACGCTGGGACTAAAATCCAGATACCAATGGGAAAGGGGCTGAAAGGGGACAGGCCTATACAGCCTACCCATCTGGAGTGGTCCCATCTGGTCCTCATCCCTCACACCTCAGGATTTGTCAGTCATGATATGGTTTCATTTTCTCCATTCTGCAGTGATGCAACATCTCTATGTCATGGTGGGAACTGAGGCACAGGCTAGATGAAATATCTTGTCCCATGGTTAGTGGGATGTAGACTCCAAGTCATTTATAATGTTTTTTTCACTTCCACTGGGCACATTTTCCCCCCCCNTTCAGGGTGGAAGAAGGTTTGCTCGTGTGTCCTGGTATCTCTGAGGGACACAGACACCCATTTTGTTTGATCTCTGTACTGCTCTTTTCTAGACACTAAATATCTGTCCATGCCCTGTTCTTTACATTTGTCCCTGAATCCCTCTTACCAATTACTGTCACATCCAAAATGCTGCACTGCTTGGAGGTTTGGTCTTATCTAATGTGGCATTCATGTTCTTATGAGAATTGGACACTTCCCTGCTTCTCATTGTGGTCTCCACTGAGCAGGCAGCATGCAAAATGACCCCAGAAAATTTGGAGTCAGTGTCTCTCAGACATTTTCTTTCCCATGCAGTCTTACCTCCAGCGGGGTTGGCAGTTGACTGATTTCTCTACCACTCCCCCAAAGGGTTTTTACTAGATATATCTTGTGGTTCAACAAAGAACTTTTCCTAGTTGTGTAAATAGGAGTTGTGCAAGCAAAACATGTCAGATTCTGAAATCCTGAGTATTTTTAATGGACCAAGGAACTGCTACAATCACAGAAGTGAACTTTCAAACCAGCCCGAAGAAGTCTTACCCTAATTGTTGCTTTGATTCCATTCACTTTTAGTTGGGGGTGAGAAGGCACACAGATGCCTCCTGAGCAGTTGTCAGGAGATGGGATGGGTGTCTGGCACAGGAGAGGGCAGTAGAAAGGAGCAGAGCCACATTGCAGAGCCAAGGTGGTACAGTAATGGCCTTTTGACAGGGATGTGGTTTCCAAAATGTCTCTCTATTTTGGGCCGAAGATGTCAGGGCCAATGAATCCTGGAAGCTCTCAAGTGCAAGTCTGGATATGTTCTGTCTCCGTGTGACAGCTATGCTGAGGGAAAAATGACTGCCACACCACTGTCCCATCCCTCAGAAGCTATTTGGCAACCTCACCCCTACATAAACACACCAGCTGGCTTGCCTGCTATCTGCTGACCCTTTTCTTTTCCTCAACCCTTATGCCCTGAATGGATCAATTTTCAGAATTTACGAAGAGTCAAATGTGCAGTTGAGAGCTGAACGCGGATGAAAAACTACTGGAGAAAACAGGAGGGGGTTGCTGGAAAGCAGGATTATTTATCCCCTGTGGCCAGCGTCAGGTCGAGTAGCACCTCTCCTGGCTCCCGTGCAGTTCTTTGAGCCCCTGCTGAATTTGATGCTTGTTCAAGGTCACCTGGACACTTTTGGCTCCTGGCTCTGTGCCTCAGCCCCTTGATGGGTGTGTTCTGCAGCATGATCAGCCAGGAAAGAAGGGGCAAACCTCACTTGCTGGCACAAGTATTTTTGTTCAGTTCAGACCCTCTCTCTTTCCCCCATCAACACTCTTGGATCCACCAGTTTCTTTGACAACTTCCTTGGCGCTGAGCAGTTTTAGGGGCTGGGGAAAATCAGAATTTTATTTTTGTGCATCTCTCACCTTGAAAAGTGTTACAAAAACATGAAGTCACTGCTAGAAGGGGTTGAAAATTTTATTTCACTTTTTTTTTTTCTGTTGCAAAAGACAAATATATCCAAACTGTAATTGTTTGTGGTAAATTGGATGGTTTTAACAAATTTTCTAGCTTACAAAATTGTTACAGGTCTTCTAAACCAGTTTGGGGTTTTTTGTTTTGGTTTGTTTTTGGTTTGGGTTTTTTTTGGGTTTTTTTTTTTTTTTTAATNAAAGACAAATATATCCAAACTGTAATTGTTTGTGGTAAATTGGATGGTTTTAACAAATTTTCTAGCTTACAAAATTGTTACAGGTCTTCTAAACCAGTTTGGGGTTTTTTGTTTTGTTTTTTTTTTGGTTTGGTTTTTTTTTTGTTTTTTTTTTTTAATGATTAGAGGTTTGGAGGTTTTCTACATTGAAATAACATTTCATTTTTTGAATTTAATTTATAGTAGAAGAAAGACATTAACTAGCAAAGAAATTCCAAATAAAATCTTTCAAAATTATTTTTGAAACCAATTATTTCTGTACCAATTTTTGTTTTGCCTTACTTTGGTTTTGGTTTTGGTTTTTTACTCATGGGCTGTGAACAGTACTGAGATTTCCCTCCAGTTTTCTTTCTGATGTGGAGAGGAACATCAACTGAAGTTTAGAAAACTTTTATAAGAAAGGGAAAGTCTTCCCTGCCAAGCTCTAGCTGCAGCTTGGATATGTCTGAAAACACCGACTGTCAAAAGCTGTGATCTGATTTTACCAGGAAGGGTTTTCTTATGTTGTCACACCCCTGTGTAGCCTCTGAAGAGTGAGTAACAGGGAGCTATTCTTGACAGTTTCCACCTGCATGAGCTCTTAAACTTTTCTAAAATAGAGTATATAATGTTTTTGAGATGGAGATGTGTTAAGATGCTTGGAGACAGCCAGAAGGGTTTGTAAACAGAATTATGTGAGGCAGGAGTCAATGAATAAGAATAATGACATGTAGGAAATGATTGGGAAATCAGTTAGAGATGACTCAGTGTGAAGGTACCCAGCAAACAATCACCCATCACTGACAGAAAATGCATGGGAGAGCTTTGAAGCAGAAGATTATCTCCAGTAGAGACTCAAATTTCTAGAGGTTTGCAGCTCAGGGACTCCTTGAGCAACAAGCTTCATCCCTTTGCTTAAAGGCATGTCTATGGTATCTTGAAATACAGTGTGAATACAGATAAAAATCTAGTAATTGTGACTTTTTCAAAGTTGAGTGGAACTGCTCACTGGAACTGATGGAAAAGATCCTGTGGTACCTTGTTTGTTACAGCATCTTTCCTTTCCCCACATTTCATTTATCCATGGTTTGATTTCTAGAACAGTCATGCCTCTCCTGTGTTTTTAAGTTTTACTTTTGCCTGAAAAATATTTTGGGTTTTTGTTTTGTTGTTGTTGGTTTTTTTGTATGTGTGTATAGTAAGCCTTTATCTTTTCTTCCAATGAAGTTTCAATTTAAAAAAAGAAAAAGTCAAATTGCAATTTAAATTTCTTATTCCACCTCACTTTTAACCTTTATCTCTCCCTAGCAGAGTAGTTAATTGGAGAGATGACACACTGGGTGGCTTTGACCCCGAAGAACATCATCTACTCTTTCTTCTCCTGCACATCAATCTCACTGGTGCACCTTGCCCTTTGCAGCATGATAAGACTGAGTGACCAGCACACACTCAGCAGAGGAGACGAGGAGGAGGGTGTAAGCACGGATAGTTTCCAAATGGCCCCAGAGAAGAGTACAAATTATGTTGCTAACAACCATACTCTACGTGGCATGGATCCAGGGCCCTGCAATTAGATGTGAATACTATACTTGGCTTCAAAACACCATAGAAGTAGGAAATGGCTGTCTTTTGGGGAATTAGAGCATCTTTTTATTGGATGTGGGGAGAGCAGATTGGTGGCAGGCTCATTGCATGTTTTTGTATTCCAGGCAGTTTGCCTGCTGGAGAGGAAGCTATTTATTGATCTCTGACTGTGAGGGTTAATAAATCTCTGTTCAGACTGGTTCAAACTCTGGCCAGGTCAATCTGAGGCATATGATAACTGCTTCTTAACCAGAGGCACTCTCTGAAGCTGCCCTGCTCTGGTCTGCAATAAGAAACCAGGGTGTTCTTGATCTTCCCTCAAGCCTCTAACATTCAGGTAGTTCAGATTTAATTCACATGGAGCTTTTT
>VWZN01021521.1:180692-195790 GCA_013396955.1 Regulus satrapa | reverse complement strand
TTTTTAATGGCATTGAGGCCAACAGCATTTTTTCCCATCCCTTTACATATTCCGTTGTGCATCCATGCCACCTTCGGTGGGGGCGAGTGTCTGCTTGGCAGACAGGCTGGTTTCATTACCCCCTCTCCTCCCCTCGCCTCCTGAAGGACATCTTCATTAGCAATCTCTGTGTGTGGAAATCAGCTTGTGCTGCACACAATATGCAAAAGCCCCCTGGAAAGATTTCATGAGAGGTCACACGCTGGAGCCTGCCTGTCACTGCCCACCCGGGGGTGGCCACCCCAGCCTGCCGCCTCCCCCGGACTTGCCCTTTGATTCCTCACCCTGAGCAGCGAATGCCTCTGCTTCAATAGACCTAATTTCCAATTGTCTCCATGCGCTTTGGAAGTCTCTCTATCACACCCTGAACAAATATGCCCTTTTTTTTTTTTTCTTTTTTATTTGTTCTTCTGAACTCTCTGCTGAATAATCGGTTCTTTCCCCCACTTACACGATTCTGCTCTAATCAAGGACAGATTCTTGTGAAAATAGATTGGTCTTCCCACCCCCAATGTGTGTATGTCTTTTTTTTTTTTAAATAATTTCCTAGAACTGGTAGATTTGGCTGGCCCTCGGGTCTCTTCTGCTGTAGGAAGGTTAAAGGGAGAGCTGAGTGGCCTGTTTGCTTTCCACTTTAACTATTTCATCATTTTCAGAGAAAACATTTTACTCCTCTTCCTTGAGAGGGCCAATCTCATGTGATATAGGAACGGAAACGTTGTCAGCAGCTTTGGGCTCAGGTAATGCCTCCTACCAGCTGTGTTGAGCAGCCCTGAACTGTGGGTTGATCCTGAGAGGTGCTGGATGCTGAGTGCCCTTGGCTCTCACTGGAAATGCCAGGACTCAAGACAAGAACCCTTTTTTCCAGGGCTGTAAGCACACCCTGAAGTGTGGAAGCTCTTGATGCTGAGTTTCATAATTGAGGATATTGCATTCCCTGGACTTGTCCCTTTCCCTGGCCTCCCACTGGGTGTGGAAAGCACCAATTCTCACCTTCCCTCAAAGGTGCTGGATGCCTGGCAGTGCAACAGCAGGGCCAGATGCAGTCTCACGTCTAGAGGAAGGTGAACCTCACATCCAGAGGAAGGTGAACTGCTGCAAAACCTGAGGAGGGCACTAGAGAAGTGCAGAAATGTCAAGATGGGGACTCAGTCAGCCAGTGCATGTGGCTGCCATCTGCAGAGCCCACCTCCTCTTCTGCTGGGTTTTTCCTGGGAGGGTGAGGTGTAAGAGGCAGAGGGGAAAAGGGGTTCTTAGACAGTTCTTTATGTTGTGGAGCACCTAAGGTCTTATCAACACTTTCTTCCCCATCTGATTTGTGATTACTGAGCCTTCACGTGTGCACTCTGGTTGTGTGTGCGTATAAAAATATATGGCTGTATAATTAGAACCAGCCAAGAATATTTGGCTGAAATGGTGGTGAAGGAGGGGCGGAATCAGGGGGTGTCCAAATGTACCGATTCATTGGAGCCAGAACTCTTCATGGGAAGTGTCAGGCTTGATGAATTTCCCATTCAAAAAAAACCCCCAAAAAACAAAAAAACAACAAAACAACCAAAAAAAAAAAAAAAAAAAAGAAGAAGAAAAGAAAAAGGAAAAAAAAAGACCAAAAGAAAAGAAATGTTTTGACATATTTTAAAAATTCCAATGCAGTGGTTTTAAACCATCACCTCCCAGCCTCATTTTTTTCCCTGTTTGCAGAGGTTTTTGAGATCAGGCAGAATAGAGATTTGAAGTGTGGCTAATGTCCTAAACACTAGCTAAACAGGATCGGTCAGTCTCTTTCTCTGCTTTTCAATAAGAAAAGATGCCTTTTAAAACTGATTTAAGCTTAAATGGTCCACAGGGATATGTCAACTTTAGCCAATAGTATATTTGACTAGATGAGCTGATAGCCACTTCTAATTAAAATGTTTCCATTTTCTGTATAGTTTAGTGACTCTTCCCACCTCCAAGATGCACCATCCCACCTTATAGCAGCTTTTTGACGGAGTCCCTTGACTGTGCTGGCTTTTTCCTTGCTCTCCTCATTTGCCCATATCTTTCCATCTTTCCAGAAAGGCTCCCTCACTAGTGCTGCAGAACGTCTGCCTTGCCAAAGCAACAGGAACTCAAGGAAATGGCAGTTCTGGCAAAGGCAGGGACTACCATACATCAGGAGTGTGTGAAACCCACGCAGTTCAGGGAGGCTCTGAGGAATTGGGACCCACCTATTGAGAATCTAAGCCATTATTAGAACCACATCCATAGGGGAGTTGGCCTGAGGGCCACTTGGCCAGTACTTTTACCCAAACTATAATTCGTGCTTGTCTAGGTAGAAAGTCCTTGCATTGGAGCCCAGATCCTCAAAGGTTTGGTTTGACCGGAGAATCAAATACTGAAACACCTTTGAGGATTGCAGCTTTAGGCCCTACATTGACAGACGGTTTTAAATCCACTCTGGGGAACTTATCAATGCTTCTTTACAAGCCGTTCAAGCTGTACTCTGACCTCAAGTGGCTTTGTCCTGCTGATACTGAGCACCTCAGCTCACCTCCTTGTTCTCTCTTCCCCATGCAGCAATTTCTCTGGGGTCATGGCCACAGCTCTTCCCTTCCTCCAAGACAAGCAGCCACCAGAGCCACTGTTTCAGTAGGTCACTCTGTGTTGGGCTAAGCAGAGGTTGGCAGCTGAATAAAAAGGTAATGTAAATTTACATGTCTGTTCACATTTAAAGAATACATAGATAGACCTGTATGTTTATAAATATATTTTAAAGTACATATTATTCTCATGCTGGTGTTCCAATATCTTGAACCAGTTCAAAGCCAGGCTGAAGAGCTGGGGAGAAAGGACCCATTCCTGTGTGTTCTTCCCCCAGTGTTCTTCTGTTCTGAGTTACACCACCGTGGATGCATGGAGGACAGCAGCTTGCCACTGTACCAACACCTGTATTTGGGAGCAGTGGGAGGGACACTCAACATTTCAGTTTCCTTCCTTGGGACTTTGAAAAATAATTACTCCTGTACTTTTTCTGCAAGGTTTCCTGCACTTTCTTTGCCACCATCAGGTAGAAGGTCTAGAATTCCAGATTTAATTCAGCTTGAATATATATTCTTGTCTTTTCTTTTCTGTGCTGTCCATGTCCCCTTCAAAGGCTATTTATCTCCTCCTGTTCTTTTGCATTAGTTACAAAGGATAATCTTGTTAGATATGGTGATAAATAGCAGCAAAAAATAATGCAAGCAAGAAATGATGAACTGTTAAAATGGAATTACACTCTAAAGTATTGAAATGTTAATGGAATGCTCATAAGTGTTGACAACACTTCCCAATCTTGGGGGTATTTGGGAACAAAGTTTGAATTTATCTATTTTATATTGTGGCAAACTCAACTCTAAACCCAGACAGAGGTCAGAGGATTGATCTGGTACCATCTGAACCATTTGACCAAATCGAAGGGCTGCCATACTGGGAAGCATTCCCACGGGGGTGCCTGACTGAACCCAGCAGAGCAGAGCTTGCCCCACTGATGTGCAGACAGTGGTGATGCTTCCAACAGAGCCTGGCCACCAAACCTCTGCTGGTCCCACAGCACAAATAAGCTCAGCCCTGCAGTGCCAGCTAAGTGTACCTCCATTGCCCTCAATGATCAATGTGGATCCCTTTCCCACTCAGAATATTCTATGTTTCTGTGATACATCCTCCAAAACCCCATCACTCTGACCTACTTTTGTCTCCAACAAAACCTTTTCTTATTTTTCCTACTTTTTGCCCTGTTTTTCAGCTTGCTTTCCATGCCATGCCTCTGCATGTACATTCAAGGCTTATACAGCTTTTATTGAAATTTTCTTGTGAATATGGGTTTGGGCTGCAACCCACCCATTACACACTCAAAGGGTGCTTGATTGACAAGTCTTCCAAATCAACAGAAAAATCAGTGGTATGCCACTCTTTTATTTTCTTCTCCAGATATCTGCTTGGACTCCCTCCTGTGCTGTGCCAATGCTCAGGCTTGTTTGCTCCCCACAGATATTTAGGGGAGCTTTAAGGTTTCCCTTCATTGATTTTTATGTCCCATGAGCTGTGTGAAGCAGAGGGCTAGCAGAGCTTTTTCACCTACAGTGGGGATGCACAGGGCTGCCCTGGAGCTCTCCTGCAAGATCCGTGGTGGGTCTGGCTGTACCAGGGGCCGTGCAGCCCTGCTGCTGGCATGCATGCAACCACATCAAAGAAAACACTGCAGCCACCTCTGTCTCCGGAGTGGGAGAGCATCTCCTAAGCCAGCAGAGGCAGCAGCTCACATCTGTTCAGGCGGCCACATGAGCTGCACAGCCTTAACACTGCTGCTTCTCATTTATTCACCTGCCTTTTTTGTTGTTGTTGTTTTCCCCCTCCACCCTCTTGCAGACGGATTTCCCTCAGACAGGACCTCCCTGTGGCTGTCTCTGCACATGTTCCCTCTGCTGAGTTCTAGGCCCTGCGTAGGGGTGGGCTGGGGGCTGAGTTTGCCCGAAGGGCATTGCTTTGTACCTACCAGATGTGCTGAATTTCTCACTCTGGCTCCCTCTGAGCAGCCCCCTGCTTCCGATTGACCTTGCTGTAATTTAGATTCTCAGCCTTTTGCCAGTCCCTGCAGCTGATTTATTCCTCTGGTGTTTAATGTTAGATTTGCCTCTTTGGAGAAAGGTTATAACCACCTTGGAAATACTTGAAGAGCCAACCTTCTTTCTTTTTTTCTTTTTCTTTTTTTTCCCCTCACTCCTTGAGAGCAAGCTCCTGTTACGGTATGTGGTAGCCTGCAGTTCCCCAGCTAGCAAATTCTCTGCTGGTCAGGTCTCTATGTGAGCGTTTGCGTTCTATCATTAAGCCTTTAGAGATCTTGCCAGCCACTGGTTTGGCATCCAGTCATTCTCAGCAGGACTGGTTGCCTGTATCCTGTCTTTAGCTAATGCTCTGTCAACCACAGGGGAAACTCAGCCAACAAGATCTCTATCAGCCTTTCAAGGACCAACCGTTCTGCCATGTGGACTGAAGTCGTATGCTCTGGCCTGATCTATTTATTAAAGAGCTCTGCCAATCAGCAGACCTTGTCAAAAATAATGTTTCCCCTTATCCTCTCCTTCCTTCCTGGAAAATATTCATGTGAGTGACAAAATATTTGTTTTCACTGACTTATTCCATGGAAATTTACAGGTTCTGTTGGAAAATTAAAGATACATTTTCAGCAGCTGAAGATCTTTAAAGCTTTTCAGATTTCCAATAAAAGAAAAATAGTTGAAAATTTTCAAGGAAAGGCCCTAGTCACTTGTTAACACATGAATTTCACTGAATCTCAGCTTTCCAGCAAGACTGCTCTTTGCTTAGGTTCACTAGTGATTGAATGATTTTTCTGTCACAGAGATGCTCCTGTGGGATGGTGCTGAGGCTTGCTGTGGCAGACATTGCCACCTGCTCTTCTGGGCAGTGTCAGCTACCTCTTACCATTCCCGTTATTGTCCTGCATTGCTGGTTGACTTGACACATACAAAAATGTTCTTTTTTCTTGATGGAGTCTACTGTCTGTCTGATCCAGATGGCTTTCAAGCATTGTTTCAGAAGGAGTGTTTTTTTGTTTGGAAGACAGGTTTAATTGTGTGGCTTAAATTCTTCTTTGTGTGGGTAAGATCTTGATCTTGTTGCCATTTCTTTCTTGTGTAGGCATATAAGCTATAACCAGAGTCTTCTTCATTCCTTTGTGTTTGGGAGACCATGTCTGAATAGAGGGGGAACACTCCTAGACACTTCCAACCCAAGACAGGGGGTTTCACTTCATTTAGTCTTTAGATGTGTGGAAATCTGTGACAAAACCAAGCAGTTCACACAAGTGTCTTGCATTTTGATGACTACACAATACTCTCTTGCTCATCTGGTGAACACATCTGGTCCTGCCTTCCCCTCCCATTAATGTTTACCTACTGTTAACCTTCCAGACCTAAACACACACACGGGATCATGTCTTTGTTTCTCTCCAGGCCATGGCCTTCCTACTTTATGGACCAGAAAGTGAGGCATTGCATCACATCCAGCCCCTTAGGCTGTGCAAGCATGAAGGAAGGTGGCTAGGGTTGACCAAATAAAACCTGGAACTCCTCCATCAATGAGATGTACTCACAAAGCCACTGTGATCACCAGAATTAAGCTTTAAAGTACTCTGAGCAAATGCTGTATTACTGAGCTCTGAGAATTGCTGTGTGTGTGTGTGTGCATGCACGTGTGTGTGTTTCAGCCAGATGTTCTCAAGCTCAGCCTCCTTGAGCTTGGCAGAGATCTCTTTCCAGAAACTTGGACTTCAGTGCCTAGTGGATTTCTCTGAGCTGGCCTCCAGTTTGTCTGGCACATACCAGCCAGCCATTTAACCACAGGTAGATTGGTAGGAGAAAGCTTTGGAAACCAAAGAGCCTTGCCCATCCTTGTTGGCTGGAGGAGATGAATCTCTCCCTCTTGCCTGCCCAGCTCTGGAGGTGCTGTCACTCCAAGTTGTACCGCATAAAAAAAATCACCGAACAGCTGGTAGGGCAAACACAGGAAGAGCAGGTTTTCCTTTGGAGAATGCAGCTCTGTCCAAATATCTTGAAATATTTTTAGTATGAAAAGGGCTATTTTAAAAATCTTGAAACAACTTTTTAAAATGTGGTGTAATAGGTTGTAGGAAATATAAAGTCCAACTAGACTTGTCCAGATACAGGAAAAAAAAAAAAGGTAGTTTTTTTTGGTTTTTGGTTTTGTTTGGGTTTTTTTTAATCATAGGGAATTTAGTCGTATTCAGGTTTTATACTGAGTTTGAAGAGAAAACCCTTCTAATCTTGAACGAGTCAAAATTACAGTATCCCACTTCTTTTGTGAAACAAAATACTGGTTTAGAGTGAAAATTTATGGTAATATTTTTCTTTAGGATCAAATCGTATTTATGCTGCACAACTGAATCATTCAGTTGGAGTTCTCCTACAAAAGCCTCAGTCCCTCACCTGGAAAACAGGCAAAGCCCCATGCAGTTAATGTCACCGATCATGAAACATTTAGTCAAGCCTGACAGCAATGAGGAAAAAGAGCAACCCTTTGGGTAGGGCAGTGGTCTCAGGAATGAGATCCCATTCCAAGCAAGCAGTCCCTGTGGCCGTGGCCCCACCACCTGAGATTGTCCTTGTTAGATAGTGATTATGGCTCTGGCAGTGGCTCCCAATGTGCCATTAGGGCCGATCAAGGTCACCGTGTGCGCAAAGCCCCGGCCAGATGACGAAGGTGGCCCGAGGTGACGAAGGTGATTTCGTGCTATGTATCAGCTCCTTGATTATAAAGAAACCTGCAAACCTTTTTCCTCTTGGCTTCTATTACATTGCATTTTCCTCTTGGCTCCTTGAGGGGAGCCAGAAAAATGCCACAGCTAGAAGTGTGCTGCAAGCTCACTGGTTGAGGGGCTGGTGGCACACAGGACCTGACAGACTTGGGAGTGAATAGGAGTAAACCCAGCAAGGGTTAGGTGAGGCCAGCTAGCTTTATTTTTGAAGCAGCACAGAGAGAGGGAGAGGGAAGAAAGGAAGGAGGAAACAGCTGTAAGGACATTTTTGTTGCTGACTGGTCCAAAGGAATGTGTATAAACAGCTTTAGATGTATTTTCCTGAGCATGCTAAGTGTATTTACTCCCTGCTCTAATTGGTCCTGCCTGAAGTTAGCCAGGACTAAGAGTTCCCATGGGAAGTACGCCTCACTGACTCAAACACTCTGCAGACTGACTGGTGTTCACAGTGCAACCTGTGTTTATGATGGCTCCCGAGCTGTCCTTTCTCACAGCCTCCTGCTGGAGTGCCCGGGGCCAGTGCAGATTTGGCCATGCCCAAGGGTGCTCAGGGCAGGTGGCTTTACTGCAGGGCAGCAGCAGGGCCTGGCTGGCACCAGTGCCGGGTCTGGCAGCGCAAGAATAAAGGGCTGCGTCTCCCTCCTGGGAAGGCTGGTCCACATGGCTGAGGCAGAGGCTACTTGAATTTATTTCATGAGCTGGCCACAGCTCAATTCTGCACTCAATCCAAGCAAATTGCAGGCGAAGGCTCTGTGAGCAGAAGTGTTTTCTTGGTGTGTGCCCTGCCATGTGGGCACCAACAACCAAATTTTTGCACGTGCAAATGCCCCTGGATGCACACAAAGTGTTGTTCCCAGAAAAACCTAGGCAGACACTTTTTCTGAAGAAAGTGCAAGCAGTCAGCAAAAAAAGGGGGGGGACGAGGGGGGAGGGGGAAGCATAAACCAGTTTCTCGTTGCAAAATGTCATTTTGATGGAACTGACATTTTTAGCAAAGCCAGTATAAATTTCAATGTTTTGTTTTGTTTGTTTTAAAAAAACAAACACAGAAAATGTCTAAATATGTAATATTGACACTTTCAGAACCAAATGTTTTCCTATTCCTTCCTAGCACGGTTCTTAAAATTTGAGTTACCTTTTTCTTAAAAATACTACAAAGAGACTAAAGGAAAAAGAAGGTTTAAGTTCTTCTGAAGTATGTGGGCTTTCCACAAATATTATCTTTTCATTCTGACTCAACACTTGAGCCCATCCATCAAAGTGAAAATGAGATGCCGTCTTTTGGGAAATGCATGTTTTACTCCACTATCTAAGCCAGTTAGTTGGGAAAATGTTTCCAAAGAGCCCTGCCCACGACTCGTGATCTTTTGGGCTGCTGGCATACTCCAGCCAGCAGACACCTGTAAAATGTCTGTGTTGGTAATGTACCAACACAACTGCCCTTCCCACTCAGGGAGCATTAAGGCAGAAGCAGGTTACAATCTAGGCTATCCCCTTCTCCAAAAGAAAGATAAACCAAAATTCTCATCCAGCTGCTGGATTTCTAAAAATTGCTTTTCCTGAAGGTGCTTGAGGGCAAGAGATGTTGAGGAAGGGAGATATTTGAAGGGGATGGGGACTTCCTGGGTGCAGAATGATACAAAAGTACGATGTGGGAGCTGCCACTGCCTTGCTGGTTGCCAAACTGTGGAGCCAGCAGAAGTTGTTGACAGGAAGGGAAACACTGGTGTGGTTCTGACAGTTTTTAAGCAGTGCGTAAACACTGGTGATAAGGATTGATTATGACTGCAGTTCTCCTTCATCCATTATACTGCTTTGGATCTAGAAAGATAACTCAAGAGTTAGTGAAAAATTGAGCAGTGGGTTTGAGTTTGGTGACCTTGGATGCTGAGTTAGGCTCAGGATCTCCAGCAAGGTTTGTTTCATAAACGTGCTACATCTCTGGTTTCCCTTCTCTTTCACTTCCACCTTTCCTTCAAAGCTCTTTTTCCTTCAGCGTTTCCCAAATACCACCAGCCTCTGATGTGTTGGACACAGCTCTCAGGACCCGGCAACAGAGCCTCCCCATGTGCCCAGGAGGTGATGCCAGTCCCACTTGTCACTCAGAAGAAGATATTGCCCACAAATTTACCAGGACCACTGAAGGGAACCAGTAGCAGAGGAGAGATGGAAAAAATCATCCCCCAGAAGAGACCAGATGCTCCCAGTGGGAAAGCTGATCTTCAGGGGGTGCGATGTGTAAAGCATCAACAATATGTGGTGTCATGCATGATACACATGCCAGCTCTCCAGGAGTCTTCCAGGAGCATTTCCAGTTTCCAAGAGGTTTTCCAGTTTTCATCTCATAGAAAAGTTGATGCTCTGAGCACCAAAACCTCCTGTTCAGTCCTTTATGACATGGGCTTGCTGCCCATGGCCCAAAAATTCTCAGATTTTACAGCTGGCTGGAGGGGTTATGAAAACCTGGAATAAGTCCAGTCTGCTTTTGATTTCTTTTTTCTTGAGCTGGCTCTTTCCATGGCTATTTCTTTATCTTGCTATCCATCCCATGACATCTCTCTCCCCCTTCTCCTGTGGCTCCACACCAGAACCAACTCCACCCTTCCCTGACTGTCCCAGTTAGGAAGCAAAGAAGTAACTACGTGCCAGCTAGTACCTTCTTATCTAGTCACAGTATGTTCCCCTAAGGGAATTTTTGGCCTGGGATTGTGTGTGTGTATGTATAAATGTGTGTTTCATATGCTTTATTTTTATCACCGAAAGGATAGATAGTACATTATGTCTTCAGTCCAGGAGGTTACACACTAGATAAGAGACAGACAGATATACTACAACTGCTCCAGCCCATGGAGTTGTGCTCCTGAGATAGCACTGGGAATGTAACAGGTAAACTGTTTCCCCCCCCCCCCTCCCCCAATTTGGGCAGTGGATTTTTGTGTCAATAAATCCAGATCCAAGCAGAGATTTCAATGTTGATGTTCCTGCAGAGAGAGAATAAAGTCCACAATGCTTCCTCCATTTCTGCCACACTTGTACCTTCTCGTAGGCCTCAGTCTCTCATTTCCTATCCAACTCCTTCTCTGGCTTCATTCTCACCCCCTCTGCCCATCTCTGGGTGTGTTTCATGGTTCAGTGATCCCCTTGGGCTCCTCCAAGAGTACATCCAGATTCAAAAGGAAGTGGGGAATGTGTGTATTTAGGCAGCAGTGGTGTCAACAACCTCATAGTAGCACCTGTTAACCAAAGTTGGGAAAGGAAATAAACCAAAAAAACATATTTTGGTATTAAAAGCTGGAATCACAGATGGTCTATCTGCATCTACTTTCTTACATCTTTCTTGAAATCATCTGGGCTAATTATAATGCTGGGGACTGTATAATAGTTTTTAAAGGATTAAGGGTGAGCCACAATAGTGGGTGATTCCCTCTACAGTGATCACCCCGAAAGAGAGATCCCTCTTTGTTCTATCATTTCAATAACAGTGTCCTCACCACTGAGCCGCAGCTGTGGCAGGCTCCAGTGGGCATCCAGGGTCTGATTCACAAGCACCATCACTCCTCACAAAGCTCAGGGGCATACAGACACTTCCACCAAGCCATTCAGCAAGGGAGGTGTTGCAGAGCCTTTGAGTCATCCCACAAACTCCTGGCCTTCTTCACCTTCCCCTCCAAAGCCTTTGTCTTCTGCTGTGAAAATCAACAGCACATTGCAGCATCCTGGTTCTCCTTTGGGGATGGTGATGCTGGGTTTATTTTTTCAGGAGAAACAGATAAAGGTGGCACCAGCTACTACCCAACACCAAGCTAAATTGGTAAATTTATTGTTCTTTCAAACCTGAGAGACGTGACAGGGACTGTTTTGGATTTTGATCCAAAGCTTATCAAAGCTGTGACCTTTGTATCAGCCTGACAATGAGCAATTGCGGCCATGCTGCCCCAGCATCCATCAAATGCAATGATTTAGTGGCTTGACTGGCACTGCAGAGATAAAAGTCACTGTAACTAAACATTGTCACAAGATGGATGTCTCCCACTTAGAAAATATCATCTTAAATTAGGCTTTAGTTTCTGGGTGTTTCTGTGAGGGTCTCATCCCAGTGTCCGCATCCTTTACAAATATTACACAGACTTTAATGAATGTATCTTTGTGGCTTACCTATAAGATAAGAGCAAACCATCATCTTAATTTCAGAGTGAGGCAAATAAGGCACTAAGAGATTATCAGCAAAGTATAAACACTTTTTGTGCTACCTACAAGAACCATATACATTTCAATTTTCCTGATTAGCTTTTTCATATTTTTTGATGCAAATTCAGCATGGTTCTGGCTGGCCCGGGGTGCAGTCCAAAAGGCTGACATCCAACCACTCATGTCTTGCACTTGGCAACTTGAAATGAGAAATATGCAACACACATCTCAAAGCTTTAACTCCCTAATCTGTGAGGGCTCAACATTGTCTTTTTTGGTGTCCTGATGCTTCTGTTCATGCCATAGATACTCAGTATATGCTGAAGTTTAAAGTAAAGCTGGCATCACCCCTGCAGTGTTGTTTTCAAAGACTCCCGTGATAAGGCTAATTAGACCATTCCACTATCTTTCAAGATTTATAATCACTGGCTATATCAAAGGAATATATCAAACAAAAATCATATCAAGTTGTACCTACATTTCCTTTACCTTCCCCACTACTCATGCAATACAGCTGTGGGGCAATCTTCCCAAACAAATTTGGCTTTTCTTCTCAAGGTTTTAGATGAGGAAAACCAGAGCTACAGGAGCCCAAGTCAGCAAAATACCTGTAGATCTTACAGCCTTCTCCATCTATACGTGTCCTCAGTCTCAGCCATCTGCTGGGAGTTTGCAGGTTGAGGAGATGGGACAAGAAGATGGTCCATGCCTCACCACGCTCCTGGCCGCACTTCTCTGTGATAGCTACACTTCTATTTGAGCCCTTTAGCAGCTTCTCACCTCCACCTCCAGGAGACATGGGCAGAAGGGACAGATTTGGTTTTGGTTATTCCTTCCTACCCAAGTTCCCTTTTCTGGTTCAGCTTTCGGCACAGCGTTTTGCTGGCTGATAATCAGCTTGGAAACTTTCAAGGTACAAATGAAGTTCTGAGCAACTACTTCTGCTACTCTTAATGCCTGGCAGCTAGGCAGAAGCCTCTCCCAGGCCCCCAGCCTCCCAAGGACCCTCCTCAGGCCCTGTGAGGTTCCCTGTGGCCAGCTCTCAGTGTATGGCAGGGCTTTGCTGGGGCAGCACTGCAGAGCTGGTGAGCCCACAGCTCAGGTAAGCATTTCTCCTCCTGCACTGTACAGCTCTGAGACTGTTAGAACTTGCACATTCCCAAGGCTGAGCATCTCACAGTGGTTTCGGGAACAGGTTGTTCTGCCTGCGTCTAGCTTTTTTTTATATTTCTAGGTCTCCCATCTGCTCTACATGGCCAGTAGGAGGGCTGGGGTCTGATTCTTCCAGTGTGCATGGTGGGACTGTGTCCCTGCTCTGTCATAAAAGCATTAATTTACTGCTCTCCTCGGTGAGGAGAGACTGGGTGGATGCCTGGGCAGTGGAGCTGGGACCCAGTGGGTGCTCCTGCCAGCCAGGGTGTCAGGCAGGGTAGCAGAAATGCTTTCATTCCAGCTAAGTGGTGTTGGAAAAATGTTTTCTTTTCATCCTCTTTCTAATTTTGGGCTCTGAACTCAGTGCCCAAAACACACATAAACCCAAGTGTAAAGTCCAGCAGGCCAAGATACGTGTCATTATGGGGACTGCACAAACAGGAGCAGGATGGAAGGGAAGAGGAGCCAAACGGTGGAGTCTCCCTTCTTTCTGGCCAATATTTGTTGTGATTTTCATGTCCCTGGCTACCCTCAGGCCTGTCCATGGCAGATAGGGTTGAGCTATGCCTTCCTTGTTTAACCCAGACCTCCTCTATGCCCTCTATTTGACTGTTTTTCCCCTTTTAAAATTAATTTGTCAGATTTTCCATGATGGAAGACAGCACAAGGAGCATCACTGTGGCTGCAGTGCAGCACACTCCTGCCTGCTTCCAGACTAGTGTCAGTACACCTCCCATCATCTGTGCAGCACAAAAGCAGGACCAGAAGCACAAAAACAGGACCAGAGTTCTACATGGGGATGGATGAGGAAACAGCCAACCCATCCACAAACATAGCCATCTCTGCCTGAAGGATGTGGCCCCAGGACAGGAGGGAACCAGTCAAATAAAGAGCAAACAGTTCATTAATATTTTGCAGACAGACCTGAAGACAATTTTAAGTTCTAGTGGAAAATGATACTTTGCAGGTTAGTAATAACTCATTTTTTCTAAGTGACTTTTTCTGCAAAGCAGGCAATGATATCACGTTATTGATGGTATTCTTCATACTCTGTCCTTATTTGCACCATTTCCCATCTCTTATCCCAATCACTCATGAACTGCTCACTCATTGAGCCACATAGTTAAATGGACAAGAATGCAGATCAGTTGGACTTTGAAAATCAAGGGTTTTGTGTTTAATATATTTTCACCTGTGAAGCAAGACAGTGATATTGGCTGAAAGTGGATGTTTCCACAGCGAGTTTCCTCTCTCACACTTCCCCAAAGAAGAGACCCCCTACCCACCATATTTCACCACCTTGTGTGTCTGCACAGGCACTGGGTACTGAATAGAGGCTGTACTTGCAGCAGTGCACAAAATAGTATCGTCAGCACATGAAAAAAATTACAATTATCACATCGTGAGAAGTTCCCTAAACATTCTTAAAATAGATTTTTCCATCATTTAGGGTCTCATGCAGAACCCTGGCTGATGAGGTCTGGGAATCTGCTGTTAATTTGCTCATTAGGAGGTGTTTTTACAATGGCTTTCAGCACTCTTGAGTTTCATGTTCTTTCTAAAACACTCGCTAAACTTCCAATAGCAAACTGCATGAGGAGACAAATGCCCTCTTGGTAGAGCCCATTGATCCCCTAAAATCAGCGCTAAATCCAGACTCCCCCATGGTTTCCTTCAGTCAGTATCAAGAAGGCAAGAATCAAGCACGTCCACGTCCCCAGATATTCCGTGACTGAGAAGTCCTGGGTGCAGAATAGATCTGACGGAGCTTTTTACCTGTCTATCCCAGGAATGCATCCCACTGCCTCTGCCAGCCTGCATGTGCGCCAGCAGCGAGTGCTGGGCCGTGACGTACACGGAGGAGCAATGTGGCTGGGAGCGTGGTGGGGAATGCCGAGGATGCCACAACAGGAAACACGGAGACATAACATGTCCAAGTGGGGTAACTGAGGCAGACGGAGCAGGAATGCGATTATATGACCCCCGCAGGATTTGGCTGAGACGCCAGGGCGTGCTGAGCTCATTCCTCTGTCAGAGGCAGGAAGAGAGTGGAGAAGGTCTTGCTGTTTGTGTTTTATCAGATAGGACCAAGTGGCGTCAGCAATCGTTGTGGTTTGGGGAAAGATGGCTTCCAGCACATTCCCCAGCTCCTGCTCTGTTTCCCAAAGTACAGCTAGCAGAGGGAGAGCAAGCAAGTGAAAGTTTCCAGGGGCACACTGGTGTAGGAGAGGGAGCCACCCGCCAAGGTTTGCCAGGAAGCCAGCAGATGCCAGAGGGTCAGGTTAATTCAGCGTGCATTACTTTTATGAGTTCATTTCTTAATGTGATCAGGAGTTTTTCTTTGAAAGAGTTTCAGGTTTTTAACTTGAAAATACCATTTTCTCAAAAAAAAAAAAAAAAAAAA
>VWZN01021521.1:129366-170695 GCA_013396955.1 Regulus satrapa | reverse complement strand
TTTTTTTTTTTTTAAGTGAAGGAGAGGCTGAGCCTGCACACCCACACCAAAATGCTTTTGACATTTGGAGATCTACAGGAGTGGGTCGCTACTCTGGCCAGCTTGCTATTGTCTACCATGGCTGTTGCAAGACTCGAAGAGAGAGTGAGTGTGGCTAAAGGAAAGCAGGATAACTCCTTCCTTTCCTAGAGGCTCCCCCTGTGGCTAAGTCCTTCAGCTCCTCTAATTTTCTTTTGGACTTGAGCTCCTTCCCAGTAAAAATGGGAATCCATTGCAGGGGGAGTGTGTGTGTGTGGGGGGGTCGGGTCATGTATCAGCAGGATGAGATGTGTAACTATTTCATAAATGATGGAACGGTGTTAAAACTTAGAAAGAAGTCAGAATCTTCCAGAAATGACAGGCTTTGCAACAGACTTTACATTCTTCTAGCTTTTTACAAGCAACCAGAGTGCCTCCATCCAAACGCTCTCCTCCTACCAGCAAAAATGTTGTTTCAGAGAAAGTCTCATTTTTCATAGTCGTTTGGATACCCTCAGTTGCCAAAATGGCCCCACAGGAGTGATAGCTCATTTCCAGAAGCCTTTGAAAGGTGCAGTAACTGGCCATGCCCGTGTGTTCAGGTACATGGCTGTCCTCAGGCAAAGGGACAGTGTCCTGGTTTGCTCCTCACCTTGCATGCTGGCGTTGTGCTCACTGGTGGAGCCCTAGGGTGCTCCTCCAAGGCTAGTGCTATTAATATTAATGATTTTCTCCCCCTTCCACACTCTGTGGTTCCTGGGGGGGCAAACAGCCCCAGCCTGGATGCTTTTAAACAGCACTGTGTGAGACATAGCAACATTCCTTAGCTGTAAGTCTTTAGCATCACCCACCAGCTCTTCAAAACAAGTTCAGAGCACAACTTGCAGCCACACAGATGACGCAGCTCTTCAGGCCCAGAGATAAAACCTACAATATTAGCAGCAGAGTGGATAGCTGGTACCCACATTCCAGTGGCATTTCTCCCTGCCAGAGTGCAGCTATTGCATTCCTCAGCCCAAACAGCAGCTTTCTTGAATTTCTTGTACTGAAAAAGATGGAGAAATCCACGTGAGACAAGTATCTGATGCTTCCCAGCTCTTCCACTGCTTTTTATTGAGTACACTCAAATTAATGAAAACCAAAGACACTTGAATGGAGTGCAGAAAGTCATAAAGTTCAGAAAATGAAAATTGAAATGAGCTTCTTTCAGAAGGCCATTTGTATATCATTAAAGTTTCTGCCCACTCAGAAAGGGGAAGGAAGCAAAACTTAAAAGCTTCTGGTGTAAATTTGCAATGGTGAGAAAAGTATGTCCTTGACAAATAGCCAGAAGGACAAGCTACTGCCATGATCAAGCTCTTCAGGATCAGAAGTTCCAGTGAATCATATAGCTACTGAAAAATAGAAAGGATGTAGAATAAGGCTGCACAAATAGTTTCAGAGATGGAAAATATGCCTTGATGGTGAGAAACCCAGATCTAACTTCTTCTCCATGTCAAGAGGGGATGGGGTGAGTGGAATAATGCACAATACATCTGTGCAGAGAGATGGGTGAGGTGTTCAGAAGTAGTTTGGCAAAGCTGGTCAGAGCCCTTGTTTCAGCAAGAAATGTCTGTCTGGTTTTTACATCAGCAAGTTCAGTTTCTGTTCATTTTCCTAAATGAAAGTATTTTGAAATTATTTTTTTTTTAAATATCCCAAGTGAATATTTTCTGTATTAGTTAAGGAAAAATGATAATGCAAACAACAGCGCAAAATTTTTAAATAGCTAAAGCTGCAGTAAAGTTGACTCACAAATAATCCTGATATATCAGCTTTTTGTCCAGATTCCAGGATTGAAAAAAACAAAAACAAAAACAAAACTCCAAACTTTGAAGAATGTAGCGTGCCAGGCAATGCCGCTCAGTTATGAAGCGGAGTGTAAAGCTGATGGCTGCATGTGAAGCCAAACAAAAGTCGATTAGAAATGAAGCACATTTTTAAATTAATGTGAGCTTCAAAATCAAGTAATTTGATGAGTGTCCAACTTCTGATGTGTTCCTATTCCCATATATTGGTATGTCCAGAGCTGGATGTTTTTCTGGAAGATGCAACAAAGCTACTGGGCTCGGTACTGGGCTAATTGACTGCAACTGAATGGCTTTGAAATATAGGAAGTCATACCAGATGTTGTCATGTTTCCCTCTGGCCTTAAATCCTGTGATTCTATGAATGAGTTTCTGAATCTGCGAAATCCGAAGTCCTGAGAATACAAACATATGAGTAGAGTTATACTTCTGGCCTCCACATCAGAAGAAAGATATTGAATGTGCATTGTTGAGATAAATCAAAGAAGCAGCTAAATCAGAGCTGTAATAAAAGTCAACTGCAGATCTTTGTGCAGAAATTGGTCATATGTCATGTGAGGACAAGGTTTGGAGATGAGATTTCTCAATATCTGAAATTACTTCTTCTGGAAGCAGCCCCTTCCAAGCACTGTGGTGGAGATCCTCCTCCAGACTTGGTCTTCTGTGCCACACAGGAGCTTGTTTGACAAGTGATGATCAGTGAGGCACTGAATGCTACTGACCACAGTGTAATTGAGATGAGCATCCCTGCCACGAAAACCAGCAGTGAGACATTCAAGTCAAGAGAAAGGGGTTTTGTTTTGCTGGGCTTCCTTAAGGGGAAGCATGTTAAAACTGAGGAAACTGAAATCCACAGTCAGCAAGAAAGCATACTGAGCCATGGTCTAAGCACAGTCACACCAACCATGTGTCCACCCACTGCCCTGCTCTGAAAAAGGAAGAAGAGCAGCAACAACAACAGAAAAATCTCAGAAGAATTCTGATACTTTTGTGTCATTTAATAACACATCTAAGTAATCTGATTCACTCTGGGAGGAAATCTTTTGTATACCCCAAAACTGGATTTAGATGATATGAGTGTGAGTATCACCACTGAAATTTCTTCTTGCCAGGCTCTGAGCATGTCCAGTTCCCTGCCCTCACCATCTCTCTCAGCTATGCCTCTGGCTTTAGTTGGAGAAGGCATCAGAGTGGGCAGGACACACCTGGGACCCAACATATCTCATCAGCACAACGTGGGGTGATTCCTAAGTTGCATGGTAAATCACTGTGGTGCTAATTTCCCTCCTCCATGGAGGGTTCTGGACCCTTGCACCATGGGCGCATTGCTTTAAAGAAAACCTTTGAGAAACAGATACTTGGTTTGAATGAAATGCTCTGAAAAGGAGCAAGTGCTGCCGAAATCCTCCAGTGAAGCACCCTTATTATATAATACCAGGCTACATGTGTCGTGCAAGGTGCTGTCTGTCACTTGCAGAGGGCCCGTTGATGCTCTAATGTCACCACCAATGTCACGCAACACTGGGTGAAGCAACGAGCGTGGCAATGTCACCAGGAAATACATAATGCCCATGACAGTGGAACTAATGTAGAGGCGATTGTCCTTACATTATTCAACACTTCCAATTGCTCTCTGTTTTAAGTGGCTATATGATGTAATAATATATAAATACTGTAATGAAGGGTTTATTTATAGCCATCCTCAGTGTTACTGGTGAAAGTATTAATGTGTTTTTCCCACGCTATGTTCATTGACCGGAGCCGTGCGACTCATTTTCCAGGGTCTGTGTCAAAAGAGTGTTTAAGCCATTCCTCAGTCAGAGGAACAGGTGAACAGCTATTGCAGCAAGGGAAGTAATCAGCTTTAAACATGGGAATGAAAAAAACAAAGCCAAGTGTGGGTGAAGAGAGGACATACCTCAAATGGAAAAAGAGGGTTAAAGGGTCTCTAGAGGTGGCTACTACTCTCCAGCCTGGGGAGCAATGGACTCCATGGAGAAAAGGACACTTGCACCTAGCTCTCATTTAATACAGGAGAACTGATGGAAGGAGTAGGGGGAGTGATCAGACATTGGACCAAGAGCAGCTTGAAGTCTTAGAAATATGGAGTGATGCCATTCACACTGCCAGAGTTGCTCTCGATTTCAGTGTTGGCCTAAATTGAGCTTGCATTCCTGTATAATCCTTCACATCCTTTAACTTTCCAAACCACCCTGGAGCCACCAGTAGCTTCCAGATGTTTTTTTTTTTCCTCCTCCCTGAGGATGGTATGGAGAGAAAAACAGCAGGTTGAAGGTGCAGGGTTTCAGAAGGACTGTGTGGCTCTTGCAGAGACACACAACTCTCCCATTCCTACGCTCCATCTGCAAAGAGACTTCCCTTTCACTGTAAACACAGTAAAATGGGAAAAAGCGGAAAGAAAAATTTTTAGTTGTGGGAGAAATGTGTGATTTCATCACTGCGAAGTGTGGGTTTCTTGGGGTGTGTAGGAGAATCCACAATTACCTGGAGAGACAAAGTGGTGGGGATGGGAGCTCTGGCTCTCTGGCCTGCTTTCCTCCTGTGCTGCACCAAGTCCTGACCCACTCCTGAGCCCCTCTGCTTGCTGCAGCTCCACTGCTGACCTAGGAAGAGGTGCTTTTCAAAAATTCACCTGCTACTTGCATTTCTCCTATTTGGGGAGGAGCTTTTCCTGCCTTTGACTGGGCTCATCATTCCTTGCAGTGTGTACCACATATTTCCTTTAATGGCTCTTTGAGTGGGGAAAACAGGGCTGGGCTTGTAGAGAAAATGTAAAAAAATTCTCCACCCAGATTAGGACTTCCCCATTCACCTTTCTTAAAATTTGCCATTCCCAGAGCATGAGAATTCTGTGTATCTATGTGGGCTTTGAGTGCAAAGCAGAGCTAGAAATGGGGCAAGAAATGGAGTGACAGCAGGAGGGGATGTATCTTCCTCCACTGCATTGGCATGCTGCCAGCAAGTGCAAGAATCTGCTTTTTTTTCCCTGTTTCACAACAGAGCTGCGCTGTAAACAGCATTCATCACACAGGGAGTTCCACTTAGAAATGGGTGAATGCTAGAAAAATACTATTTACAAGTCCTCCCTCAAATAAAAACCATGAGTTTATTTTGGCACCAGCAGTGATTCTCCTAGTGATTGCTTCTGGCAAGCGCTCAGGCAGGTACAACAACACTTGCTGAAATATTCAGAGGATGGGAATGTGTTGCAGGTATTTGTGTAAATGTGAACTGTGGGACAAACACTTGTGTAAATCTGTGCAGTGAGGGGCTTGCATAACTGGTTTTGATTGCAGCTTGTGGGTTCCAGACTCCTTGAATCAAAGTGGAGAAGCTCTGCTACATGACGGAGGTAAACAGGGACACACGCAGAAACTCACCAAGAAGAGTACAAATGAAAATTAACCAAAAAAAGGCAACAACAAATAGTTGAACTGCAGTCAGGCTGCATAGTTTACAAGCAGCCCAAAGACTGAGAAACGGCCAAAGAAACCATTCACGTAATAACGGCGTGTCAAACACATCTGTAAAGTTCCTGTAGCATTTCCAAACAGCGGCCTAAGTCCAACAGGATTTACTTGGAGCAGTTCATGAGATTAAAATCAAGAGAGCATGCAAATATCTTACTGAAACAGGGCCAGGAGACAGGACTACAATTGCATGGTTAATTGAATTTGGCAAGCAGTCGCCCAGCTATATTTCCTCTGGGACTGACATGTGTAGTGGATTGATTGACAATGGAAAAATTAGGGATGGTGGTCGCAGAAATTGGAAGAGCTGTCTGCATGGGCTTACCAAGGTGGGCAGATGGGCTAATGGTTAATAGGTGGCACCTGCAAGCAGACATCCAAGGCTGGTGTCACCTCAAATTGCCCCCCATCTTCCAAGCACTTCTCCTAATGCAGATGAAGACTTAACCGTGTGCTGGCTGTAACTGGTGTGTCCACATGTGAAAGCAATTCCAAGGCTGGGAGGGCTTGAGCTCTGTTTTGTTTGCGTTATTCATTATCTACAAATGCAATTACCAGGGGATAAATTAAATTAGGTTGTAGCATTATTTTGAACATCTTTTCTGGTTTGCTTTACTTCAAATTTTCTGAGGCCAGTGTTTATAGTTAAAAGTACAACTTGGCAGAAGTACAATCAGGAGTGAGCAACACATACCACAAACAAAACCATTAAGACTATTTAGAAAATTTTTGCAAAAGACAATCAAGTGTTACAGGACTAATTTCCCACTTGGTCACCATGATTTTATGTCAACATTAACACCATTGACTTCAGCTGAGCCCTACAGGCACAGAGCTTGTGTGATGGGGTGGGAAACTGGCCTAGTTTAAGAATATGTATATCATATTATTTAAAAAACAAAGAAAGAAATCCCAGGAGCGTGTAAGTATGCTGAAGTCTCTGAATGTAGTCTTTTCCCACTGAAATCAAAAGCAGAACATTTGTGTACTGGGAGGAGTGGAATCAGGTGTCCTCTACCTGCCATTGGCAAGGCAGGACCATCAACAATGCCCTTTTTGTGGCTGGATGTAGAGCGTAGGACAGGATGGATGCTCGGGAAAGTAGAGAGATGACTAAAGAGAGAGGTTGTCTTCCTCCCTGAGAATTTATTTTGCATTACTTCATACACTCGGATCTATTTTTAATGAGTCTCAAATTAGTAATTTTTTTTCCCCATATGTGTACGAATATAGCACATGTATATGTATATGTAAATGTATATATATAGTACATGTATATGTAAATTATATATTTACTGGAGAAAGACAGGAGGTGTTTCCTACCTGGCTGATCATTGTTTTGGATTTTTTTCATTTTAGGTCTTTTGGAAGTGCAATTATATTAGATATGCTGGGCTGGCCACTAGGATGAGTAAAACAGTTTGGAAGAAGAAAAGGTTTGTGAATATTTCAGGATAATTACTAACAGTTAGTCCCACACACAGAAAAAAAAATATTAAAAAGAAAAAAAAAGCAAAGAAAAAGAGAGAAAAAGAGTTTTGCCTGTTACTGATTTCCTTTTTGGTTTCAGGGGCCATTGTTTGTTTTAATGACAGGAAAAGAGAGCTGTCAGAAGACATTTGCATAGTGCAAATAGGGTCACAAATCAGAGGGGCTGTGGAGATCATGTAGCAGTGAGCCGGCACCCATCAGTGTGCAGCTATGAGGACGAGGTTGTTTTCGGTAGTAATGAGGAAAAGCTGATAGTTTTTCCACATGCAGTTGAGGGCTCAAGCAATTTTGGGGAAGAAAAGCTTCCTACTTGCAGCAGGGTCTGCTGGGCTCTCATGAAGGCGTTGCTGTTTGTTTATTTTCTTAGCTGTGTGCTTAAGATGCATACTTTGAAAATGTAGCTGATGGGTCTGTTTGTATAGACTGCACTGCTGGTGAGTTAGACCAGGGGTTTGTGTTCATTTGGGAAAAGAGAAAGAATCCTGGCCATCAGAAATGTTTACTATATCAGGAAATGAATTCACTACTTGAGGGTTCCAGTGGATATAAAACAAAAATTAAAACAAGAGCCTTGTATAAACCCACTTTGTATTGTCTCCTCCATAAACAACCCCATACGTGACAAAGCTCAGAGTGAGTGAGAGAGGTAGTTTTATTGGGGCATGTGGAAGCGAGTTAATTGCTGTCGTTTTTTGATTTTTTTTTTTGCACATGTTGGTGAGTTTGAAGTGAAATCTGGTTGTCTTTTCTTTCTCCCATTCCAAGGAGAGCTGAGCCTTTGCTGAGAAATAACACTAGGCAAAATGATTTCAAGCTGTCACCATTACACAACCTAAACTTTATTTCTTCATTAATGCATTACAGAGCAAAAAAACAATGAGAGCATTCCTCTGGAATGTGTGTTTACTGAGCACAAAATGATATGTTTACTGAAATAGCAGTTGCTGCCGGGTTACCCAGTGGGAGAGAGCTCTCTCTTACCACACCGGTCTGAGATCCCGGTGTCGCTGTGCTCCGCGGCCTTCGACACCAGTGAT
This sequence comes from Regulus satrapa, assembly GCA_013396955.1. NCBI lineage: Eukaryota > Metazoa > Chordata > Aves > Passeriformes > Regulidae > Regulus > Regulus satrapa. The sequence goes on along the minus strand of VWZN01021521.1, from coordinate 162,811 downwards.
TTCCCCCTTGCCAACAGAGTCCTGTGGGAAAAAGCAGTGGTGGTGCTGGCCAGAGCTGAGGCTCAGCATCATCCAGTGGCACCTTTCTGGTGGCTCCCGCAAGCCCTGGAGAAAAGGAGGAGGATTTCAAGGCATTCCTTTCTGGAAAAAGCATGAGTCAGAAGAGAAGGGGCGAAACCCAGGATTTCAGGGAGGGTGTCAGCGCTTCTCTTGCTGTGGGAACGGGAGAAATGCTTGGGGCAGAGAACAGGTGCTGGTGCCATGTGGATGAAGACTCCTTCTCCAAAGCACGGGCAGAGGTGGTGGCTGGGGAGTGGCAGAGCCGCTTCTGGGTACAGCAGCACTGGGGGGATGTGCCACAGGAGGAAGGGTGGCAGGGCAGGTGATATCCTTTGTGATTCCAGTAAGGATGAGATAGGCATGTTGCAGATGCCCCAAACAAAATCATGAGGGAAGGAAAGAAAGGGAGTTAGTTAGACAAAAGCAAATAAAATCAGAGAGGAAGGTTTCTCCTTTATCCCAAGAGTCAAGGCAAACCAGGTGTGTATTAGTACACATGCACATATGTACACACCCTCCTATGCACCCAGTCTCCTAAATTCAAAGGTGGTTTGTTCTTTTCTCTTTATTACACTAGGATTCAGACAGAAAAAAAAAAACCCCAAAAACCCCAAAACAAAAAACACCCCACAATAATGAAGGAGCTTTTGCTCAGTAAAACTGCCAAGCAGACATCAGGTTGGCTGCAGCACTGTTTGGTGTGGATATGGCTCTCTAGTGATTCATAACCAGCCCAATCGGAACAGGGTTCATCAGTGCCCCAACCAACAAAAACACAACTGCAGTGTTTTCAGTTCTTTCCCTTCTCCTTTAAAGAGAAACACACACATGCAGAGGAAAAACAGAGCTAGAGGATGCTTTCTAACCTGGTGCAGCATATTACACTAATTAAGGGATGCTGTTACTCATGCATCATTCATGGCCCTGCTAAAACTGGGAACAAACAGTCCCTACAATCTTGATCGGACCGTCTGAGCTGAACTTTGTAGAGTCTTTCAATCTGAAAAAGCCCAAATAGGAAACATCTTTCCCACTGCTAACTCCTGTAATTAACAGCATACTGGGCTGTGTCCTTACCCTGATCTGCTTCTCTATTGATATTTTTGTCTAGCAGTGAATGCAGTGTGGGTGAAGGGATCTGCAAATGTCATGTGCTGTCATCTTTCCACTGGGTTGCAGCAGAGACCTCAGAGGCTCCATGTTGGGTCAGCTTCCTCCACAGTGGCAAAGTCCCTGGAAATGAGGAGGAAGTTGAACCTGGACACCACCTCTGCCCTGGAGGTAAAAGCATCTCCTTGCTGAGATGGCCTTTGTTGTGGTTACTGTGGTGTTCATGCTTTTTGGTGTCTTGTTTGACACCACAAGGACAGGGGGCACTGCTGCCAGGAGAGCCAGAGGCATCGTACCTCACTCCAGCATTTTTTGGTGAGGAGAACAGGGGAAGTCATAGAATCAAAGAATCATTAAGGCTGGAAAAGACCTTTAAGATCATCAAATTCAACTATCAAGTCCTTCAAGGTGTCTGCAGCTGTGGCTGAGAGGGGCCAGGAAAGTGTGCTATTTGTATACGTGCCATGAATGCATCTCGGCACCACACTGAGAAGGATTGACAGGAGCTGCAGAAAGGCTGAGTAAAATTTTCCAAAATACCTAAGTGACGTGGAAGCCTCCTGTCCTATTTTTAAAACGCGACTGAAGCACGTGAGACCCAGAGCCTTAAAGGTATCTCTGCAGATAGCTCTTTAGAGCTGGGCACCAAAAAGAGCACCTCCATCCCACTGCCGTGATGATCCATCCTCCCCAGTCTGGGGTCCTATCCCCTCTCAGTCCCACCATATCAGACCCTCACACCCCACAGGAGGTTGCCTCTTCTGCAAGTCCTGCAGAGACCTGCAGAGACCTCTCTGTCCATCCCACAGCAGAGGTCTCCTCTCTTCCCTTCCGCTAGTCCCACCAGAGGTGCATTGTACTTGGGTTTTGCTTCCAGCCATGCTGCCTCTGGGGTTTTTTTCCCCCCACCTTCTTTCCTTTGCTTTTGCAGAACCCCCTGCCAGGTGGTAATTTCTTTCCAGCCCAGCCAACTTCCATCTGAGACCCAACCCTTCCAACTGCTGTGTGTGGGCACATTGCTCTCAGCAGAACTTGTAACTCCACAAGAGGAAGAAAGGTGACTTTAGCTGCATCTTTTCCTGCTGGCCAGTGGGGGTCTGTGAGCTCAAGCCCGGATGGCTTGGCCCAAAATATCTCAGGCTGCTTCCTCAGCAATGAAATGTCTCCTATTTATTGCTGCTGATTATTGCTAATGACAAAGGCAGGTGGCTGGGGACGGCAAAAGGAGAATGGCAAGGCTCACTGAGATGAGAGAAGATAAAAAGGTCAAAAAGCAGTTATTTTAGCTGCCGGCTTTGTGCAATTTTGGAAGCAGAGGACTGTTTGCATTAGATGTAGAAAGCACAGGTTTTAGCTGCAACAGCACACTCTTCCCACTCCGTGTTTTTGCAAAACTTTCTGCCTATTTGTAGCACCTCCTGCTGTATTGCTCACACCAGCCCTCCTCACTCAAGAAATATACTGGAGCCATACGTCGGAGCCGTATGTCTCATCGGCATAGTGAGACTTGAGCAGAATCTATTGCCAGAGGCAGAAATACTCTCATGGATGCAGCCAGTAGAATAGATGGAAATTTTCCAAATTTCTTTTTGCAGACGGAATATTTATCCCCATGAAAAATGTGGAGGGACTGAAGGGAAGGCTTAATATTGACTTTTATAACATGTCCTTTCCCATGTCTAACTTTTAAAAATTGTCTTTTCTATCTTACAATGCCCTTGTGGAGCCCCTACTCTCTCACTGATGTCAAGGCAGGAACAGTGAGGAAAGAAATATTGTCACCCAAGCTGCGGTGCTGAAAGCTCCTTCTTGTCAGCACTGATACAAATAACCATATAGATACCAGGACATGCTCCTAAAGTTTCTGTCATTGCACAAGGGCCCTTCTGGCCTCTCAGCTGCTGCTGCAGTGCAGTGCTCCTGACATTCCCATGTTTCTCTTGAGGAAATCCTTTCCCTATGGACCAGGAGATGGCACAGTGGGTGTTGCTTCCCAATGGTGCTGCCACTGGTGAGGATGGAGTGAGAGGTAGGTAGGAGAAGATGAGGGTTTGCAGAACACCAGCAAAAGGCAGGCTGGGCGCTGGGAGCCTGGACACTTCAGCTGGCACTCAGCAGGGGTGCCCTCCAAACACCATCTTCTACAGTGTGAATTCACCTAACTTTTCAATGCCAGAATGTCTGTTTTGCTTTACTTTGAAGTTGTATGATTCTGGTACAGCCATCAATGATTTGATCTTGTTTCTCTGCAGCCAGTCACCTGCTGAGCCCTGGGGGCCACCACACACCCTTCAGCTACCATCAGTTTCATCCCTTCTGGTGTGATGCAGCACTGGCCCTCACACCAGGGAGCTGTGGCCATGTGGAAGCCACGACTGCTCAGATGAAGGCCTCTGATAATTATCCGCCCTCCCACTTCCCTGCTGCATGGACCAGATAGCAGCAAGCCAAGGCCATTACTCAGCATATCATCAGGTGTGTAGCTGTGTCCTGAGCACTCCAATTTGGCAGGGAGATGACTATTGAAAGGGAGCTGAAGCCAAAAGGGCTGTGGAATCTGGCCAAATCTGTTGTCGATTTTAAAAGTTGATTCCGCTCTTCCTCCCATGGAGCAAAACAACCATATTTTTCATTTTGTGAAGGACAAAGCTCAACGGGGGTGAGGGTTGGCTTTTTTTTTTTTTTTTTTTTTGGTTGTGCTTGCTAGGAATTTATTGAACGCTGTTACATTATTCTTCTTGCTGCCAGGAAACAGGCTAACTGCCCTCCCAAAGTTTGGCTACTGAGCAACTAGGCTGCATGGGGCTTTTTGGCCATTGGTGAGGCTACTGTCTTAGATGGTGGCCTATGAATGTCTTTCAAACACTTGGCATTGAAAAGCTTTGCCATCAGTCTCTGGAAGTTCCTCTATCAGTGGGAGGTGAGTGGGTAGCACAGCTTCTGGGCCCAAAGAGAGCAAAAGACTACTACCATAACATCTGTAACACCACATCTGCTTTGGTTTATACTCCGTGTGCTGCATTTCAACCTCGGAGAGCAGCCTTGAGCTGCTCGGGATGTGAGCTGCATGGGCCAGAGCTCTTGGGGAAGATATCCCGTTCCCTGGAATTGTCAGCTTGTCCCACAGGCTGAGTAATGCATAGTCCTTTGATGGGAAGTCTGTAAAGCTGAACCTTCCTTCCCTATTCCTTCAGTGGAAAGCACTGGAGGAAAAAGCCCACAGTGTTTTCTTGGGATGGGGATGAGCAGCAGAAACAGGTTGTGAGATATGGACAGTAGCATGAACAGAGCAGCAAATTGCACTTGTCCTTTACTTCCCTTCTCTATCATGATTTTCCACCTGACCCATCCACCTCCATATACAACAAAAATTTGGTGCTTGGCCACCTGCCAGCCATCCTCTTTCTGTGCTGGAGTGGGTCTCATTCAGGGGAAAATTCCCCTGCCCTGGAGAAACCAGAGCAAGAAGCGGTTTCCCTGGGTTTGTTCCATTATTCATTGTTATCCTCCCCTCGGGCCGCCCTGAACAATTTCCTTCCCCTCCCCTCCATGTACACCCTTCAAATGGTTTTAGAATATGGCACTGAAAAATAAAGTTTAAAAAAACCCACCAAATACCCAAGGCATTGAAAACATTCAAATATATTGCTCAGCTCTTTTCTCCTTGCACCATTGTCTTAGGAGGGCTGGCACGAGACCAGACTTCTTTCTTATTACCAATCTTAACTATTCCACTGGGCATCGAAAAATAAAGCCCTATAAAAGTCACTAATTAAATAAGTTCTCCCATTTGACCTAATACAAGCAACATGGGAGGTTGCGTGATATTTTATTTTTTTTTTAGTCTTTTCTTTTTTTCTTTTTCCCTCTTTTTTGTAGAGCCCACTTTTCTGATGGGGATTCGTTGTTTTTCTGGTAGGGGAGAGGGATTTCAAGGTCATGGATGAATAAATGATGATAATGTGTGGCCGCAGAGAGAAGTGAGCACAGCAAGCGTGCAATGAGCACGGCAGCAGCCGAGGTGCTTCCTGCCTGCCCCGTCCCTTCCAGCGGGGACAGGACTGCAGCTGTCCCTCCCTATGGCTGCTGAGTGTGTGCTTGTTGTCCCTGCTTTTGTTTGCCATGGTGGCTGCTTGCTTTTTAGATTATCATAATTATTTTCTTCTCTCACGACTCAAAAGAGTGGATGATTATCTCATTTGAATGGCCCCTGCCCCAAGGTTCTGTGGGGCTCCCTGGCTCTGGGCCTTGCGGGATGTGGGTCCGCCCCAAAGCAAGTGAAACAGAAAATTAACGGCTGCATTTCCTGTTATTCTTGGGAATTTTAGATGGATTCATGAAGATGGATACTCGCCGCACTCAGCCGTGTTAGTTCCAGTGCTGTGTGCCCATGCTCAGTCTTTCTCTCTGCTCCTTGGGCATCCACAAGTGGGATGAGTTGGGCAGTTCCAGCTCACTGCTCATTGTCAGGGCTGCATGAGGCAGTGCTCTTTCCTTTTCTCTTGACTTCCTTGCTAATGAGCTCTCCTCTTGTGGGAGCATCCTCAGGTCTTCTAATAACAGGAAGCAGCACGCTGCCTGCCCCGGGGTCCAGCCGCATGCAGGAAGAGATGTGGCTGCCTCCAATTTCGAGGAACACCAATGCCATGACCTGCCCTAATCGCAGCATGCTCTCCCCTTGGCATCTACCTGGCTGCCTCCAGCACTGCTGTTTCACTTACTGCCAGTGAAACCCAAGGGATCACAACCAGGACTGGCCCTGCAGAAACAGACATCTTGGGGGAACAGGGTTGCAGCTGGGGAAAAGCGGCATGTAGGGGTGGGGATGCTGAGTCCAGGGAAAGGTACAAATGCACATTTCTGCTGCGGCTGCCCGGGTTCAGGTTGCTAAAGATCCTGAAGTCTTCAGCGAAACAGATGCTGAAGGGTTTGAAGATCACCAGAGGATTTCCCAAATCTCTTTCCCTTTCTCAATGCAGGATCTCTGGCAGTGTAGGATCTTGTCCTTTAATGAAGAGATGGATGGGATCTGCCCAGCCAGACAAGCTCTTCATCTGGAGAGCCAGGCAGCGCAGATCCCTGGGGACGCCTCCCAACAATCCTGATTTAGCTTATTCTAGGCCACGCGGAGAATTATTAGCTGCAGGAGTCTGCCTCTCTCCTCTCCTCGTTGAGACTACTTTTCCTATTTTAGCTTGGTGCTTTGCTTTCCCCCCACATGAGCTATTTATTCTATAGCTTTTACACTATAAAATCTAGGAAAATAAACAGCAGCTGAGAGGGGGCTGTGGCTATCAGAGAGGGCAGGGATGTGTGCATGGAGCTTGGAGAGGGTGGTAGGAGGCTTCCATAATGCCACTTCATGGAGTATGATCCCTGAGCCAGGGCATGCAGCATCTGCAGCTTTATTCCTGTGGCTGTCGTGGTTAAGCACAGCTGTTCGTTTTGGGCCCAAGGTAGCAAAACAAACCAGAGCCACCTCATGGAGCCAGCAGGCTCATTGCTTAACCCATGGAAAGACTTCACATGATTTTTCTGTGACCAGTCACTTCAAATCTTCCATGAAATGCCCCCTGGCCATTAATGTTACGCGAATATTCCTGTGTACTCATTTATTAATGAGAGGCCCGTGGAAATGACAAACCCTAAACAAATGCGGGAGACTGTTCATAGAACAATTATATTTGCTTTTCACTAGCTTGCGGCCTGGAAAAAACATCTCTGAATTTGGATCATATCAATCCAGTCATGAGACAAATATGTTGTGTGACTTGGCTTAAGTGATGGGGCTCTCCACTGGCTTTCCAGGGGTTGGTGGTCACTTTTGGGACTCAGCAAGTTCCAATTCAGTTGACACTTCACACAAGTTGCATTATTTTTCTGTGCACCATCTGTAATCTCAAAAGGCTTCCTGCCTCATGGGACTTGTTCTGAATATGTGGTGGGAAAAGTATCAAAGATACCTGCCCAGGCCTCTTAGGAGATGGTTTCCAGAAACGAAAAGCAAATAAGCTGCAGACCTAATGCCAGGACAAGAACAGCATGGAGCAAGCTCATTGCCAAGCTTTGTAAGACATCTTGGTGAAGGAATTAGTAGGAACTACTTGACATCTTACCCTGCAAATCAAGGGAGGAACCCTTCAAATTTTCATTTGTGAAGGATATGAGACACAAACACTGTTGCCAATTTCAGGAAAGTTGATTAGTACAGAGGCCAAGTCTTGAGCACAGAGAGAACAGTCCTCCATCGATAGCAATGATCACTGAATATTTAATATGATGTACAGCATGTCTCAAATGGGAAGATCTGGGGATTTGTCCCTCTCTCTGAAGACTTTCTCTGGACCGCTGAGGACTCTTGTTGCCATCTTAAGCTGTGAAGTTCCCTAGAAATACCTACAGGCTACCCAGTGGGGATTACTTCCATATTTCCATGGGTTTAAGACTGATAGCAAGAATAGATGTTTGGAGGCTGCTCTGAGAAAAGGAGAGAAGTCACATTGCTTCTTCAACCAAGAAAGGCCATGGATAAAAGATAACGATTTACTTTTCTGCCAGGGCTTTCTTTGGGAGACATTGCCTGTCTCCTGCAAGTTCTTGTGCTTTGTGGTCCATGCAGTTCAAGCTAAAAGCTCTTTTGGTGGTAGAAACTGGTACTGGGGGGGGTGGGTGTTAGGAATTAGTGTTCTGCAGGGCAAGAGAGGGCTGCAGGGCTTTTGGTAAGTAAATAAACAGTTTGCTATTGAGCTGTAAAGAAAATTATAATTGCCACAAAGCTTTTTCTGCAGGAAAACGTTGTCAGCTCATGATGGACGGCCAAGTTTAAGGTGACAGGCAAATTAAATGGATCATAAATAAATTTTAGGTCACCCTCTAACAACAAACCTCCAGAAACAGCTTTTGGGTGGTGCTTAGGGACTTTAAAAGAGAAAGAAACATAGATGTCTCCTACAAAAGACATGCAAATGAATCAACCTATATTACAGTTGTGTTGAAAGACCTCCATAGAGAGTAGAGAAAATGGGGAATTGTCTCATATTCATGCATACCTTAAATACATCAGTTCATCTGTGTATTTGCATCCAAATAAATGTTTAATCAAAGGCTTGGTAAAAAGGGCTTGTCTTGTTGGTTTTTGATTTTTGGTTTTGGGGTTGTTTTTGTTTTTCTTGTTTTTTGTGGAGTTTTTGGTGTTCTGGGTTTTGCTTGGTTGGTTGGTTGGTTGGTTTTCTTGGTTTTTTTTTGTTTTTTGGGGGGTTTTCTGTTGGGTTTTTTAAAAATTTTTTGTTTGGTTGGTTTTGTTTTGTTTTGTTTTGTTTTTAAATGTTTCAATGAAAATACCCCCATGTTTCTAGCTTGTTAGGAGACAGCCAAGAAGGGAATAACCCATTACACACTTCATTATTTTCCAGATAGCAGAGAAAAATCTCCTAGGAATATTTGAAATATAAAGGGTAGTATAATATCTAAAATCAAATTACATTAATTTTGATAAAGTGTCAGCATTTGCAACTGGTAATGATAATGCTGATTTTTGGGGACCCATTAGTCAATCTGCATCTCAGTAGCAAATGAGAGGAAAATTGCCATATAAGCAGCTGCTCTGTTAATTTTTTTAATTAGACTACAGAATATGGTATAGATTGATCCCTTTTTTTTACCTCTCCTTACTTGCAAATCAAAGCTTCAGAATTATCTCTGATATTTTGCAACATCAGCCTCTGAGATACATAAATGCTGAAGCAAATCCCTACATGCAAGCAGCATTTGATGGGCTAAAATATTCTTTATTATAGTCTTAAAACCAGAATTACCCAGTCCAGTACATGCTGAAATTTACATTGGTGCACTAAAGCTATGACAAACAACCTCTGACAAATCATTTGGTCATAACTCTTTTTTCGGTACACATTATGGTGAAGTAATGTAAGTGGAAAAGGATGCTGTTGGGTAACAGTGGACACCAGCATTCAGTGCCAGACTCTAGATTTCAACTTCAACAAGGAAAATGATTTTAACATACTTTATGCCTTTTTTTTTTCCTGAAAAAAAAAAAAAGGGTCCTGTTCATTTTTTTCAGAAACTCTCTATTTTATAATATGTTTTAAACTTGAGATGAGACTGGATATGCTTTGTCTCCATGAGAACAACTTCATTCTGATAGATTTAGTGGAGAATGTGTCTGTGCTCCATGAATCTTCCCCTAAGAAATAGCTGAATGTATTGTTTTCAAACACTAATTCTCTCAACTTCTTAAAATCCCTTGGCACTTATTATATTCATTCCTCACAAGCAGTAGTGAAAACAAATGTTCTTTGTGTAAACAGATTTTGACAGAATGTGGGAAACTTAAATAAATATGGTTATAATATGGTATAAAAATCAACTTCAAATTTGAAGCAAACTGAAAGTGCATGGGTAAAGAGTCTTGTCACTCATCTTCAAAAAATATCCAAACCCAAATATATCCCAAGATATATTAAAACAGGTAAATATCAGCTCTGAGGCTCCCAACTGCGTCATATGTTTGAAGACACGAGAACTGTGTAAATATACAGTGTTAAGTAAAACAGTTGCTCCAAAATGTCCTTTCACATAGAACATGCTCTCGAATGTGTTATTCCGCTCCAAGAAAAATGAGCATCCTACCAGTGGTGTTTTCCTCAGCTGGCCAGAGGTGTGGGGTGTAGCTCTTCCTTTGGGGTGGGCAATGATGTCATAGGACTGATGGAAACTACGGGTATTTTGAAACGTTTACATGACTTATTTAAGTTAGGGGGAAAAAAAGAAAAAGGTACTTACTCCAGAAAGCACAACTGGCCACAAAGATTTTCTATGAGATTGGATACGCTGGGTGGTTTGCTGAGGCATGAAGCCAAAGGCCAAAAGAGCAAAGCCACCCAAAAAGTGTCATAATTACCCTTTGGGGCAATGGCTGCATGAAATGGAACTTATGAATAATGACAAGGAAAACCCATTAAGTAATATTATTGACACATGTCTGACATCGCCAGTAGCCAATCAGCACTTGCCACTTGTGCTCTGGATTTCTGAAATAATTTCTTAATGGAACAAGGGGTTTCCAATTCATAATGTCTTTCTACAGATGCTAGAAGATGCAGGTTTGCCAGCTATTCACATTCTCAGTCTACATGCTGTTAATAAATTCAAAATTTGTTTGAAGCAGAGTAGTAGTTCTCTGTTATATCAGTATTGAGAACACGTTTCAGCTTCATGCAGTAACAAAAAATTGCCATATATCAGCATTTCCTAAGCACCTGTTCCTGACAGTGCCAAGCCACTCTGAGAATTACAGGGGGAAGAAATAAGAGAGACCATTTTCCATGCAAGATGTAGTGCTGTGGCGACAAATGTACCTTTTGATTACATAGTGCAAACAAACTTCAGTGCCAATTTCAGAGGCAAAAATGAAGGAAAATAGGGTTCAGACGATGCTACAAGCCTGAAAAATGTGTCTGGACCACATAAGAAAGGCATAAATGGAAGATCTGTGATTCCTGAGGTTTTTAAGCTTTAGGGTCCAAACAGCTGCTTTATTTCCATGTTTAATAGCAGAGCACTTTTAAGGAGAAGTGAAATCAAAGCTGAAAGAGGATCAGATGAGTAATGCAGCTGGGTACCTACTTACTAGGGGGTGATATGGTGGTCCAGCAGAGTGGGATGGTCCTGAAACCAGAAATATCTCCTCTCTAAAATCTCTTCTCCTCACCTGCATCATGATATATACACAGATTCTATTTGGCTCAATGTGGAGAAAATATTTTTCTAGACGACAGCATATAAGCAAAGTTTTATAAGCAAAGCCCATTACCTGGGCTTAGGGAAGAAATTAATTTCTCTCTCTCTTTGTATGTACAGTGAGATGTGAAGATGCTGATGGTTCAAAAGAGTTGATCCTTTTATCTGATTATTTTTTTCCCCAATACTGAGACTCTGCACCTTTTAAAGTATTTCTTTTCAGAGCTCGGAGCAAATCTCAAATTTGCTCAATTTAAGTTGACCCTGCTTTTGAGAAGCGATATAGTATTAGTAACTCCAAAATTCAGATATTAATCACAGCTCAAAATGACATTTCAGAAAGTGCATGACTGTTAATCTTTTGGAGGTGTTCTGGATGTGCATCTGCTGGGTGAGCTGTAATTTATAACTTGAGTTGGGATGGCCAGTGAATCACAGATGCTATTTCTGAGCCTTTACTTAGCCTTCCTTATGCATATGTTATACCCATCTTAGCACATATCCTGATGGCTTTACTGTGTCCTTTTGATCACTGAATCAGGCTGCATGATCTGATGATGTGTTATGCACCAGGAGCAGCTCAAGCGCTGCCTTTCTGCCTTGCCTACACAGTTGTGGTTGGTGAGATGGCTGTAGATTGAGCTGGATGATATCTGGCATTCTTTGTGGGAGTTTCTGCTCTTCCCTGCGTGCCAGGTAAGACAAACTAAGGTCTCCGTCATGGAATCAAGCATGCAAGGACCCAAGAAGGGACACAGCCCTGCAGAGCAAAGCGGATGTGGGTGTCAGAACTTCCCACTTCCTCTGTAGGGATGCCCAAGCAGACATGGGCCCCAGATTTTCATGCCAAGCCCTTCTCTACCTTGTAGGGGCTACACAGTGAAGGGTGGCACCTGCTCACCTGTCAGTACCCCAAAGCCATCCTTCCACAGGGTTTTATGGAAGGGAAGGGTCCCTCGAGGGAAAAGGCTAGGGCTGCCTGGCAAGGTGAGGAAAGCCACCTCTTGGACCACCTCATGGTGGGAGGTGGACTTGTTTATCGGCAGAGCTTGCCTGGTGCCACCCCTCTTCATTTTGGACTGACTCAACCCCCCAGACACCAATGAATGTGCTCTTGTAAACAAACACCATGGGTTGTTCGGTTTTTGTTGCTGTTGCTGCTGCTGCTGTTAAATGTTTTTCTTCCTTTTCCAGATAAAACTGGCTTTGCCTTCAGAAAACAGGGCAACATAACCTTTGCAGACACTTGAGCAACTTTTGAATGTTCTCTGTTGGGATGGGAGCCTTTGCTTTCCTGGTGAAAGAGGCATGACCATGAGCAGTAAACAGCTCTGGGGCAGTGGAGAGGGCACAGTGAAAGTGAATTAAAAACATAAAGAGAGACTCTTCCTTGACCTCACCACCTTTGGTGGCATGTGGGAAGAGGTGCAACAGGGGTGTCTAGTGAAGTCCACAACGTCTTGTCTGTCTCTTTCATGTTTCCGCTCTATTTTCCTCTTTGTTAAGTGATTTTTTAAAAAATTACTATTCTGCTCTTCTCATGCTTGTGTAGCCCTGGTTGTAGTGATAGCTTCCCTTTGCCCATGGCTGAGCATTAGTGGTTAACAGCACAGCGTGTCCCACCAGCTGGTGCATGGTTGGCCCTGGAACTGATGGCTTTTGAGGGATGTAGTGTCCCCTTCTCTGTCACCAGAGTGGGTAAGGTGCCTCTGGCAGCAGCATTAATGCAAGTCTTTGGTTTTCCCATTTTGTTCTTTCCTGCTCCCTCTGTCAGATCTGTTGGCCCAGGGAAAGAAGCTGTGTCTTGTTCAGATGCCGGATGCTGCTCTGTGTGGGGAAGAACTTAGCTCTGTTTCCCAAAATGCCTGTGCATGTCCTTTGTTTGCTTGGCCACAGCACCAAATTGGAAGTGGTGGGGCCATCTCAAAAATCGGGTCTTGCCTGTGCACATCAAAGTTTGGGGGTTGAGGGTTATGAAACTGCAGATGACTAAGCTGATCTCATGGGATATTGCCTTCCCTTGGGTGAACATGCTCCCAAGGGCATTTGTTTCATTCATGCGTTAAATTGAGTGACTCCACTGTTGTTAACTGAAAAAATACAAATTTTTTTTCTGTGCTTACTACAATAGCTCAGCCACACACTGGGAGTTTTGGTAAAGAAGAAATTACACTTCATTTTAAGGTTATCCAGAAAAGTTTATTTGCCACCAGCTTTCCCCTTTTTCTCGTTTTTCCTCTTGAAGCCATTGAAGACCAAGTTCACATATTGCTTTTGGCATCAGTGGATTCCTCCTGTGGATGCCACACATCATGCTGCAGCATGCAGCTCTGCATCCTGACACAATCAAGTGTGAAGGCATAGGGACATCAAGAAAAGCAAGCTGCATGTTCCTCCCCCTTGGCTTGCCTCTCCTAGCACTGCAGGACACAGAAGTTGAAAGTTAAGCTTTTGAGTTACCAGCAATTTCCACTTTGGTGCATTATTGACTTTGCTAAAGCACTTTTATAAGCCTGTTTATAAGACAATAGACAATGGGAGAAGTTGCTGAGGCTCCCAGTGGACATATGTTGACAATAAACCCCTGTAACAGAGGTCAAATGTGTGTTCCCAGAATAGCAGAGGGTAACTTGCTGCCTGAGGAGTGTCACACTGCAAATGAACCGATACAGAAGAGAAGTCTGATTGTTTGAGCCACTGAGTCAGCTTGGCCCAAGAAGACTAATTTTCCAGAAGATCTGATCTCTTTACTTACTGCAAGGATGTGACAACATGTCTCTTCCATTGGTAATGCTTATGTGTGTGCAAAGGTCCCTGTAGTCATAGATATAAAGCTGTTTGAAAGGATTCAAAGTGTAAAGTGAGAGCACCACCCTGAATATCATGTTCTTGACCAGGTGCCCCCATTGGTGGAAAGCCTCTCTCCAAGTGAGACACGAGAGTGAATCAGACAACAGTTTCATGTGGGTGGGGTGGCTCTGCACAGTTTTGGGGGAGTGAAGAAAACATAAAATGCTCTATTTTTAGGAAGTTGTAACTTAGCTTTACTTTTCCCTCATATGAAGTCTCCTCGGGTGGGAAAGCATTTTTAACACATAATTTGCAAAAAGAAAAAAAAAAAAAAAAAAAAAAAAAAAAAANAAAAAAAAAAAAAAAGACTGACCTAGTGGAGATTTCATCTTTTGCTGGCCACTCCAGCTCCTTGCAGTTACCAAAAAGAATTCAGAGATTCTTCTTTTCAGTGGCTGCAGATATGCTGATTGTGCTCTGATAGCCAGAGGACGGTAGGATGGCTGACTGAATAGGACAACCCACAGTCTACGTCAAAGACTAATTGCTGGCAGGCAGGCTGCTCAGATTGGGTTTCATGTTTTGGGAGCTTGTCGCACCAAGCTATGCCTGGTGCTACAAGAGCTGTGCTCTGCAAGGTGTTTTGAATAGCAACGTGAGCACACGTGAGCACCAGAGCAGACAGGGTGGTCTGCACAGGCTTCAGAAGCATTTTGGCAAACAGAAACTCTCTTCTTGAACAAACATGGGCATCAATCTACAGAAAACACATCCATCTACAAAGTGATCCATAACTGGCTGAGGGACAGTCCAAGTCTCCTCCATGTGCCATCTCCACAGCAGCAGGGCAGGGAAGTTGCTAACGTGCAATGACAACAATTGTCCTATATTTAATGCTTATTTTTACTCTTCTTGCCTCAATTTTTCCTGGCACATGAATGGCTGAAAGCAAAGGCACCGCACCCTGGTGTGGTGAACAATATTACAGTGGCAACACATGCCAGGGTTACAATTAGATTCTAGGTCTCCCTTGACTGGCATCACAATAATTTAATGACAAACTTTGTTTTATGAACATTCAAAGCTCTGGACCAAGAAACAGGTGTTGGTTTCTTTTCATTCTGGAGCCCTTTAGTAAGCAGCAAGCAGTGGAGATTGGAAGCAGCTGCACTGTAAAGGTCGTGTTGGTGGGATAAATGCACACTTTATTCAGAATATTGTGTTGCTAAATCCAGTGGAGTTACTTAAAGACCCTGAGATGTGTAAACTAGGACCACGTGGCCAAGCTAGCAGAGGACTCTGCATCCTGGCCAATCCCTGCATCCTGCTAGCAGAGGACACTGCATCCTGTTGCACTGCTGCGTTCCATTCACCTTGCAGACTGGGCCTCCAGTTCAAACAGGCATGGATCAGGGTGACAGGGTTAATGGTACCTAGCAGAAAAAAACTGCTAGGAGGGAGGGACAGTGTTTCCAACCAAACGTGTGACTTCAGTATTTCCCAACCAAAATATTGGTTCTGCTTGGTTATTGAATTTCTGCAGCCAAATTCACATCCAGCCCAGTCCATTGATGTCTTCACAGCAACTGTCTCATTTTGAGCAAAGTTCTTTGATGTTTTGTTTTTTATTATTATTTTCAACTGTCTGGCCTAGAATGTATAGGTGGTAAAATAATTGTTACATTCTTGGAAAGACGTATTTGTTTGTGGAAATCTTCTTCTACCTTCATGAATTCCACTGCTGGTGGTAAGTTTTGCCTATAAAAAGGAAGTTAGCTGTGGCAATTCCGACCTGGACATCCCTTTGCTGGTATATAAAACCCTGAAGGTCTTGCTGAAGGAACAATTTATTTAGATCTTTTAAATTATCTGTATCCCTGTTTGTTTGATGGGGACATTCATTTTCTTGAAGGTTTTGCTGTCCAGCCACATAACACATTTCTCCACTCTGGCAATCCCATGGGAGAGGAAAACTTTTATGATGCCAGGGAGTCTAGTTACAGCAGGTAGCTGATTAGTCTTCACGTTTTCCTAATTGTTTATCTCAAATCCTTCACAAAAATGCCAGAATTCTAGGAGGAGTGAGAAAAGTACATGTTAGAAAGTCTAACAAAGCAAGCAAATTAGCATAGAAGGTAAATACAGTCTGAAGATCCAGCTAAAATACTGTCCTGAGAAGGGGTTACACATCTTCATCTTGTTTGAGTTGGAAATAATATTGAGATGTTTCTTCTACATTCCCTAGTAAACTGGTAGCAATTAAAATGTTTTGCAGGTGTTTATACAGTAATAAACCAGGGAATAATAGAATCATAGAATAGCTTGGGTTGGAAGAGACTTTATGGATCATCCAGTTCCAAACCCCTCTGCTGTGGACAGGGACTCCTCCCACTAGAGGTTGCTCAGAGTCCATCCATCCTGGCCTTAAACACTTCTAGAGGTGGGGCTGGAAATGAAGCCCCATCAACAACAATTCCACAACTTCTCTGTGCAACCTGTTCCAGTGTCTCACCATTCTCCAAAAAACCAATTTTTTTGCTAATGTCTAATGTAAACATACTCTCTTTAAGTTTGAAGCCGTTGCCCCTTATCCTGTCTCTACATTCTCTTCTAGAAAGTCCCTTTCCATCTTCCCTGTAGTCTCCCTTCAGGTGCTGGAAGGCTGAAATTCATTCAACCTGAAGCCTTCTCCTTTTCAGGTTGAACAACCCAAATTTTCTCAGCCTGTCCTCCTAAGAGAGGTGCTCCACCCCTCTGATAAACTTGGTGGTCCTCCTTTGTTCCAATAAGTTCCATAAGTCTTTCCTGTGCTAGGGACCCCAGAGCTGGATGCAGCACTCCCAGTGGGGTATCACCAGAGTGGAGGGGAAGAATCACCTGCCTCCACCTCCCAACCATGATTCTCTTGATGCATCCCAAAACACAATCCCTTCACCCGTGTCATTAATGAAGATATGAAATAACTCTTGTCCTCATACAGACCCCTGAGGGATATCACTTGCTACTACATCCACTGGGACTCTGAGCCTTTGATGTGAGAGTACAATCATCTTCTTATCCATCTAGCAATCCACGCATGAAATCCATCTCTCCCCAGTTTAAAGAGAAGGATGTTGTGGGGGACCATGTCAAAGGCTTTACAGAAGCCCAGATAAATGACACCTGTATCCCTTCCCTTGTCCGTTGCTGTAGTCACTCTGTCACAGAAGGCCATTCTGTTGGTCAGGCAGGACTTCCCAGTGGAGAAACCATGCTGGCTGTCTAGAACCACCTCCCTGTTCCTTGTGTGCCTTAACATTTTCAGCAAGGAATTTCTTTGCAACCATCTTGGAGAGGAGAGGTGAGCAAAGAAAAAAAATCAGTAAAGTCAGCACTGCATCATCTACATTAGCCACAAGCTAAATGCTCACAGGTCTCTCTTCTCACATCCAAAATGGACTCCACAGATGTTTTTGTTTCTGGGACACTGCTATGGGCAGCAAGTGCCCCACCAAAGCCCCTGATTCAGTTGCCTCGTTGGCTGAGCTGTCCTGTAAATGAGAAAAGAAAAATCTTCCTCTACCCCACCAACGCTTTGTAAAATTGCTCAGGAAAATTTGAAATGCAAGAGGAAGTAGCAGTCTCATGTTAACTCACAGACTCCAGATATTATGCAACCTGAAGCTTTCCTTGCTGCCCTCAATAATTCCTGCCTACACTCACACATCCGAACACTGTTGCACACATGTGCAAAACCCAGGGTCGTTTGACCTTTATTTTATCAAAATGGAATGTTTGCTTTGCAATCGGCTAGCAAAAAAGTAAGTAAGAGCAAGTTGCTCCTGATGGTAGCAATTACTTCAAACCCAGACCATGGGACTCTGATATTCAACCTCTTGGAGAAGAGGCAGGGGGGCCTGATGTTGGTGGACACCTTGATAAAACCAGCTTTATCTACCACTAGTCAAGACTCAATGTAACGGTGCCACTCAGCAGTGACCAATGGCATCACCTCCAGCTGTCTATTTGAATTTTACTTAAGAAAACACAATCCTTGGCTTGCTCAACCTAGATGCTCCATTTCTTTTAATGTAAATTAGCTGACTTATACCTATGTCCCATTATTACAAAGCCTCTGTAGCCGGTCATGAAAGGGGATCCTTCACAACTGATCAGACTATGCTGTCCCTGTTTTCTTGTCCTCTATTAGTAGTGGAGAAAGTGAGGAAGATGATGGATAGGGCTTTCTTGCACTTATCAAGTGAATATTAAATAGTATTTCTTAAAGAGTTTTGCATTTACTTTGGACCTCCTAAATTCTGGCCTAAGCTGGTTCTGCATTGCCTGTCATGGGAGTAGCTAAACCTTGGTTAAAGCAGATTCTCCTTCCAAGAAACTGGGCTGGCAGCAAGGTTTCCACAGATGGAAACTGGAATGCTTCATGGTCCATGAGCCATGAGATATTTGGGTGACTGGTTCCTACTGGTCTTTTTGCTGCTGTCTCAAAATCATCTAGTTGCCTGCTGTGTTACTCACCATTTGGCTGAAGGCATCAGCCCCTCTGTTCTGTCCTCACCTGCAGCTCACCGTTGCCTGTTGGAAGTTATTATCCTTTCTGATGTCTGAACTGCCTGGGCGGTTGCTTTCTGAGCTACTTTCAGTTCCTTGCCAACCAATCTGAAGGGGCAGCATCCTGCAGCAGGAGAGTGGTTCAAGATAGTAAGTTGTCCAGCTGGCTCAGTTTCTTTTGGAAGATGTGTGATCATGCTGTAAATAGAACCATTTCCTGTGCTTTTCCTCCCAGACTTTATCTTGTTTATTCATGTGAAAGGTACCTGGGGAATAGCTGCGCTTGGCCTTGGTTTTAATTTGTCCATACTTCAGCAGTGTCATGTCATTACATTGGTGCAACATCAGAGTTGGAGAAAATTAATGTGGGTGACCTATTCTTGATAGCCCTTTAAGTGTGGCCAGACGGAGCGTGACCCACTGGTGGCCACACATTGCACAGTGAGGAGCAAAAGTTTCTGTGCGTGGCCAGGAGTATATCAGAACTCTCATCACAGCTTGCTTAATAGATGGTTTTGCTCCATGAAGCGTAAGGCAGAGCAGCCAGCAAAAAAGCTGTAGGGTGATTCTTCAAGGTGCCCTGATCAAATGAGGAGCTTCTCTCTGCCTCCTTTCCTCCAGAGGTGTTTGGGGAGCCCTGGTGAGTTGCAAGCATGACCCTCTATGGCAGTTTCTGCATCAGGACTGCATGTGCATGGGATTTCTGTCCGTGCCAGTTCTCCACGTGTCACCTGTACCACTTGGAGCAAGAAGTAGCCTTGAATTGCCATATCTAAGGCACCCACTTTATTAGCATCTTTCCTGCAAGGATCTCAGAACACTTAATAAAGAAATTTTCTCAGGTTTTACCAAAGAGCTGCCTAGAGCCAAAGGACAAAGTGATCTTGATAGAAACACTTTCAAACCAAAGCTTCCTGAATACTTTTCCAGGAATAGTGCTTGCATCCATCAGTCTCATCTAGTCCTGGTTCTTGTGGCCACTAAATATTTTTTTCTGTATGTGACTGAGGACCCTCCACTTTAGGACTCAAGAGAGCACTTAACTCATGATTACTTCCATGTTGCCATGTTTCACCATTAAGTCAAGGCAGTACAGGAAGAACCCATTCTGAGCCACTCAGATGGTTAAGTGGGAAGTTTCACCAAATATTTAACAGGGGCAATCCAAAGAATGGCCACCACCTGCTTCGATGGTGGGGTGGTGAAATGCTCAGAGCTGCTGAAGGGTGCACCAGTATTGAGGCAGTCAGGATACCTGATACTTCACCAATATTGCCAGGCTCAGGGTTAAAAGCAAGCTGGTTTATGGGAGTGGTCCTTGTGAGCATGAGGCCCAAGATAGCCTTGGATCACTGTTTCCCATTTCATTATCACATCATATAAAATGTTTTAAAATAAAACCTTAGTTTCTCATAGCCATTTAATAAAGCTGTAGAAAGGAAGATAGAGTTCTGCAGAGTGTTGGGGAGATGGGATTAGCTGATATTCAACCACTCCAGCAATGCACTTGGCTCAACAACCCTCACAGCCTTACATGATTTCCAGGGCCTGAAGATCTCCTGCAGCTGGACCTATCATAGTGGTTTGTCCCAGGTGATTGTAGCAAAACACAGCTTCACTTTCTAGGATTAAACTCCACGATTTCCTTGCTCTTAAGCAAGTTGCAGCTCTCTGGGGTCAGCTGCAACTCGGCCAGATCCTGCTTTCAATTGCATACAGATGTAAAATACAGGGTTAACGTGGTGCTCTGCTATTCCCCCTGGGCTGAGCTGCTCGGCTGGACGCTGTACCTTTGCCCACCCATTGGGAGACCAGACAGATCCCCTCAGAACAGCAGAGTGACCCACTCCCCACTGTTGCACTGGGACATTGTCAGCCTCCATGCTGTCTGGTTCTTCCACGGCTGGGAAAGGCTTTGGATAGAATTCATTCATTGCAATCAAAACCCAACAAGTACTGGAAGAAAGTTCAAATGTATGTGAAATAGCTTGTCCAAAAAGCTGGCAAAGGCAGCTTATTTTTCCTGTCTTACAAGAAGTTATGCAATCAAGTGATTAATTACCCGTGGCACAGTCTGAGGGGTGAAAGATTAATATTCCTGGAGACTGCTGCTGTTGACCTTGTGTTATACCCAGCATGGGAATAGCCTGAGCTTCCCAGCAGAATAAACCTTGCCCAATGGTGAGATTGTCTTCTCACTAAAGTTGAGTGAAGAGGTTAAAGTTTTATTTTTCTTCTAAATTCTGTCCATCCAGCAGGAAACAGTACCATCAAAAGTCTCCCGCCCATCTCCTGGAGAAAAAATAAAGCTCAAGTCTTTTATAATTCCAGGGCTGTGCCTCAGCCAGCTGCAGCAGTGGAGTGGGAGCCCAGCCTTGGACATGGGCGCAGTTGGGAAATGTTGTAGCAGCATTGTATGTGTTAACCAGTTTCCAGACAACGCTGGGAACCATCACAACTGGTTGCAGTTAGTCCTAGGGGGGACGAACCTCAAATTCAGTCACAACTGTAAACATTGGTTCTTGCCTGCGCAGAATGCTCATTAATGCACATTGTAATATTATTTCTTTCCTGGGGGAAGAAATCCTGGGATGTGACACAAGTAAAATCTGTGTGTGGTTGCAGCACTCATTCATTCATGCTCCTTATCACGTGCAGCCCAAGGGTACCACGTTCCTGTGGTGTAGGAGGATGTGCCTTCTCCAGCACATTGCTTATTCCACCTTTCTTCCTCTACACAAGCCCATGTGCAGCAATCATTTTCTGCTGGAAACCCTGCACTGGCTTGCTGTCAGCAATCTTAGCTTACACCAAAAGTTATCTGGTACTTTTCCTAAAAGGTTGCTTTTCAGTAGCTTTTAACTTTGCCAAAATGAGTGTTCACTTCAAAATGAAGTTATTTAGCCAGGGAAGGGTGCAGTAAATCGTCAGTCATTTTAGTCACTTGATGTGCAAGGAATAAAATGTAGCTTTCCCCGTATATAAAACCTTGTCCACTTGGTTCTTAAGGGTTTTCACTCCATTCTTTGGATTATATCTTATCATATCCTGCTTCTCATGGCTGAATTTGCAGTGTTAAGAACTCTTCTAAGAAAACAAATGCTCATTATTCAATTTTAAGCTATACTCAGTATAGAAAGAAGGAGTAGAAGAAAGAGCTCCTAGAATTTTTCTTTCTCAAGTAGTGGTTTCCATCAAAGCAACTTGGCATGTGAAAACTCCTAGTGAAGGAGCGAACCAAACACAAGAAAGGAAACCAGAAAAAACAGGGCAGGGGGCAAGGGGTTACTTCATGTGCATTAAATAAAACCTCCCACAATAATCTTTGGTCTTGTGAAAAGATCTATAGTGCTGGTGCCAAATAATTCCTCCCAGCAGGAAGACTGGACAGCAGAGGGGCTTCCGGGGGCCAGTGGGTGCCTCTCAGCTAAAACAAATGGAAGGGATGAGGCCAAAACAGTGAGATGGTGAATGGGGGCTGGGTGGAGGGCATAGAAATGGACAGTGTAACAGCCTCCAAAAATACTGTAACGGGCCTGACTTGGTGCAAAGTGGAGCTCACAGCTCCTCACGTAGTCAAGGATGGCATTGGTGGTTTGACTCCTGTCTCACTGTCAGTCTAGAAGATCTTGTGTCCATGGCCTCTTATCCTGCTACTGGGCATCACTGGGAAGAGTCTGTCTCCATCTTTCCTCCCCCATCAGGTATTTGTATACAGTGATAAGATCCCCCAGAGAAAAGCTTTGTCTTCTCTGGGCTCAGCAGTCACAGCTCTCCCAGTCCCTTCCCACATGACAGATGTTGCAATCCCTTCATCATGTTTAGGGCTCTTTGCTGGGCTTGTTCCAGCACATCCGTGTTTTGTACTGGGACACACAGAACTGGACACATCTTTCCAGGGTTGGATCACCTCCCTGGACCTGCTCGCAATGCTCTTCATAATGAAGCCCAGGATGTTTTTGGCATCTTTGCCATGGGCCCGTGTTGCTGGTTGGTGGTGAGCTTGTTGTGCACCAGCACAGTAAGGTCTTTTTCTGCAGAGCTATTTTCCAGCTGGTTGATCATCTCCCAATCCATAGTTCTGTCTGAGGTTATCCTTCTCTATGTTCAGGACATCACAGTCCCCTTTAAACATTGTGAGATTCCTGTTGACCCATGCCTCCAACCTCCTGAAGTCTCTCTGAACAGCACCACAACCATGTGCTCTGTTTCCATAACTTGCCAAGGGTGTCCTCAGACCCATCATCCAGGTCATTAATGAGGAATTTTAACAGCACCAGCCTTAGTATCAGCCCCTGGGGTGCACCACTAGTGACTGGCCTAGAGATGGGCTACATGCCACTGACCACTCACCTCCAGCACTTCAGCCAGATTTCAAGCCACCTCACTATTCATTTCTGTCATCCATATTCCATAAGTTTGTCTGTAAGGATGTTATAGGAGACAGTGTTGAAAACCTTGTTAAAATTGGCATAAATAACATTCACTGCACACCGAGCCACTCATCTCATTGTGGAAGGCTATCGTGATGGCCAGGAATGATTTCAGCATATCAAATTCACCAGAGCATGAGGTTTTGAGAAACTGGAGAAAGGGAACCACACCTCCTGTCCCTCCGGCCTTGGTTTTCATAATAGTTGGAGGGAAATTGGTGTTTTAGCTTTTGTTGTAACTAAGAATGTCTGTCTCCCTTCTGGGGAGTTTTGTAGGAAAGGCAGAATTTACTGTAAAAGCTTAGTTATGTGTGCTAGAATTTTAGCCTCTTCTTTGGCATGGATTTAGAAAAATAATAATCATTTAAAAATAAACCTAGCTATTGTATTTAACCTTGGCCCGTGCAGCCAGTGATATTTTGTAAGACGTTCCAGCTATCCAAAGATTCTTTTCACCAAAGCTTCCCTTCAGGAAACAAAATAAATTAATGATACAAACAGGAAGCAGCTGTCTTTTCCTAAATAATAATTAAAATGGGGTCCCCTTAGCAGTGAGAGGAATAAATGGGAGGGGAAAGACCTGAAGTATTGTTGGTTTAATTCTGACCAGCCTTCCAAGTACAGGCTTAGAATAATGACACAACCTGTGAGGCTGGGAGGACTTATTTTCTTATGAGCCATTTTTGGATTTGAAAAACAGATAAAGGTCTTCACAAGGGGCAGATGAGCAAGACAAAGGAATGTTGCTCTCTCAAGGCACACAATCTGTCCTCTTTCGGTAGCATTCACATGGAAAGAAACATTAATCATCGTAATCATCGATGCTGTTCTTCAGCGGCTTTCATCTGCTATCAGCAATCACTAGGAAATTCCAGGGTGTTCCTGGATGTGTGCTTTTTTTTGTTGTTGTTGAGTTGTTTTTTTGGTTTTTTTCTTTTAGTCTTTGTCCCAGACTGTTGACTTGACACAGTTCCTTGAAGTTCCACTTTAAGAAGGAAGAAGGACAAGAGAGATGGAAATTCTCGTTCTCCTTTCAGCTGGCTGGGAGGAGGAGGGGGTGGCAAAGAGTGTGGTGGCTCCTGCTATGGCTCCAGAGCTTGGTCTGGTCAGAGCTTCCAGATGTGGAGGGTCCTTGCCCCTGTGGGCTTAGCAAAGCCTGTGGGTGACCGCAGAAACATATTGGCCAGAGGCAAGGAAACCATGGGAGAAAACTAGGGCCAGCAAAAGCCACAAGCAGCACAAGAGCTGCCACTTTTTGTCTGTCATTACCACTGAGTGAAGCAGTCCATTGATACAGCATGGCAGTGCTGGGGAAGGTGCATTTCTTAATGATGTGAAATCACACTTTACTAAAAATTAGGTTTTAGTTTTCTCCATCTCAGGAAATAATGTTGATGTGTGACCATATAACAAGGCTCTGAGAGATGACTTGGGATGCACTTGCAGTTGGTGTTCTGACATTAGCTTGAGTAGGTGGGACTGGGTGACAAGTGGCACTGCTGATAGAAGGAGTGGCTTAATGTTGGTTTTCATGACTGCAACCAGAGAACCAATGCAAAAAAACCTGTGCCGTAAACTCGGTGAGTTAGTCAGTGCCACCTCCCAAAATACAGAGTGGGTGGAATAAACAAGGCTTAAGATTTATTTATAAGATTTAAGAAGAGCCTTGTGTCCACTCCCAAACATATCATGGAGTTGCTGGATGTCACAGGGATTTACATTTGATAAAAGAGGATGGCAGAAAAATGGGTGGTATGCCTTATGACTCCTTCTGGTATTTGAGGGTACCTGCAAGACTGTCTTCGATCTTTAGAGGCCTGGAAACTCCAGAAAGGTCTCATACCAGAGGCTTTTGTCCATGAATCAAAGCTGGCATCAATTTTGACTTCAAATTTTTTTAAACTGTTTGCTTGTAAGGTGGGAGGACAGTAAGGCATCTGGACATGAAGAAGATTTTGACATGGTCTGTTTACTCTGCACTGAGCAACCCTAATATCTATACAACTTTTCTTCCATCTTTTTCTCATTGTATCTTGTCCGAAAAGCTGGTATTCTCTAAGTGACGTGAACAGTGAATATATGTTAATTTTTAACTGAGCACAGCAGTCTCCTGCCAGTCATATGCCTTTAACGCTAAGGGGACAGAGTTAATCTTGTGGCAAAACTACAAACACTTCTTTTAGCAGCACAGAACAGAACTTAAAAATGTAAGAAAGTTCAGCCAGGACTGTCTGAGACACTTAACAGCCTACACTAGGTCACAGGGAAAACTTTTCCATGGAAAAATTTATCTTGAGTTGCTTTCAGATAAAGATGGTGTACTCACAGTCATCAGGGAAATTCCCATCGATGAGAGAAGGGAAACCTGTTATGGGCCTCTGAAAGAAAACATCACATTTCAGCATGAGGTTTTTGCTATTCTCTAATGGAAGTACAGTCCTGTCCTTGCTGTAATATCCCGTAGTAGTTAAGATATAGACTCTGTATCTTTCCTGCCATGAGGCACACTGGAAGAACAGCACGAGACAGGGATTCTCCTTCAGATGCTCAGAAGGAAGGCAGGTGAGCTGATGTGTTAAGGGCAAGCACAGCTGTTAAGACAGAAAACTTCAAAGACAACAACAACAAAAAAGAAGGAATTAATATTTTCCTGTGCATATGGAAGTGCCTCCACAGGATCCCAGAAACTGAGCAGCTGGCAACGTGATCACCTTTGATTTTGCAGATGCTTGACTCACTTGCACAAGTGAGATTCCTAGTAGCAGTAAACTTCTAAAATTTGGGAGGAATTTTCAAGAAAACACATTTTAGACAATGTTTAGATTCACAGAGCACACACACCAAAAAAAGAAAATTATTAAAAGGGAGACATATGTCATTTGAGGCCTCTTGACTCCCGACAGTACATATGCCCTCATTTTTAGTTTAAACTAAATTAATCTATTAAGGTACAGGAAACCTAATTTCACATCTGACTCTTCTCAGGCAGATGCTGGAATACCAAAAAAGGCAGCCAATGTACAATTCAAGGGAAGTGAGAGGTATTATTCATGTGGGTGTGACCTGATGGCCATGCTGATTCACTCTTCCACTCCAAAGCCCTCCCTGTCCTTCCTCAGCCTTGCAGTTCTTGGCGCCTGCCCTTGCTAGGGTCCTTATTTGGTGAAGAGGGCTACATATTTTGGCCTACTCTCTTTCCTCCCTGATACAAGTTATTGTTGTGGAAATAGCTCACAAAGGGGTGGTTTTTGTCTTTTTTTTTCTTAAACATTAGGGTGCAAGATGCTAAGAATAGCTTCTGCCATTATTTAAACAACATCAGTTTAAGAAGCATCAATAATGTGGATGTCACCTGAGGCAAGAATCCCACTGCAACAGTAGGCCACTTTCAGAGATCTCCAAGTGGTGCTTGGATAATTTTGCAACTTCCTCAATGGGGATCCACAGCTGGTGTGACAAAAAGGATGGCAAAGTTAGGACCATCATTCTGCATCAAGTAATCCCTGCAGTGCTGCAAACATGCTTGGACATCATCATACCCAGCAAGTTTTGAGCTGCAAGAGAGCCAGGGTTTTTGTTTCCACAACAGATGGCTTGCTATGAAATCCCAAAAACCTTCATATATACATGTCAGAAGATAGTTCTTGCTGTAGCCATTCATACTTCTCCCTCTAACAGTCTGGGAGAGAGAATAGGGTCAGCAAGGTACAGATATATGTATTTTCTCATGTTCTTTCTTCTTTCCCAGGCCATTTTTTCCTAATTCCCCTTCAGAGGTCACTACCTCTTCTTCTTGCTTTCAGTTTACAGCAGTTTCCCAAAGCCATAGTGAGAGACCCAGGACAGGAGAGCAGCTGAGAAGAGGTGAAGGGAAGGCTAACAAGGCCACTTGGTTGTTATTCAAGGACTCATCTTTCAAATACTGTTTTTCGGGGAAGAGAGGGGTGAGAAAGGCTCTGACTGTTATCGCTACAAATAAAGTGTTTAAAACATATCCCAAGTAGAGTAAATAAAGTCCCAAAGCAGTTCATCTGAGATATGTGCAGATTTACACATCTTGGCAGCTTCAGCAATTTTTAACACAGATGTTGATAAGGACTCAATTTCCATAGCTAAACCCGGTACCAAGTGGTGCCCAGAGCATAATTACAATTTGCTGCAAACAAACAGTTGTGTTCAGAATAGTTTTGATGCTCTTTGCTAAGATGGGAACAAACAGGGCATTGAGGAGGGGAGACAGGTAGCCATGACCGACATTGATATTAGTGCCAGACACGATAGCATCAAACCTTGAGAGCGACTGTATTTCAGGCATGCAAGCCTTAAGCTGTTCAAAAAATCTGTCTGCCAGCAGACAGGACCTTCAGCTGCTCAGTCAAATGCAACCTGGAAAAAGGTGTGGTGAAAAGGTGCTTGAGGGTGGTGAGCTTCGGGAAGGAACCATGCAAGAACCCATCTTGTCTGTATGTGAAGTTACATAAGGACATAAAAACAGCTCCACTGAGTCAGACTGAAGGTCTGTCTAACCTAGCATCCAGACCCAAACAGAGCTCGGGAGTGAAAGCCTAGGGAGAGTAAGAACCAGGGCAAGCATATACAATACTTCCCCTCGGTGTTCCCCCAGACTCCAACTATTTTCAGCTCAGGAACTTCCTGAGCCAGATAGAGTTTCTATGTATTTAGTAACTCTCAGAGGGCTTCTCTTCTGTGAACTTTCCTTGAATCAATGCAAGCTTCTTGTTTCCACAACATCCTTTGGTAAGAAGATTCACAGATCTAGTGCCTGTTGCATGAAGAGCTGTCCCCTTCTGCTTGTTTTTCAGCCTGTCTCCTACTAACTTCATGTGATGCTGCCTGCTCTCGTACAGGAAGGGACAGCAAAGCTTGACCCATCCCTTCTCCCAGGCCACTCACAGGCTCAGAAACTTCTCTGTATACCTCCCAGTCATTCCTTTTTCAACCTGAAGATACCTGGCTGAGTTGGGAGGGACTTGTGAAGGACGTGGACTATTTTATTTTTCAGCCTCACTTGCCTTCAGACTCCAAATATTGTTGCATCTTGCAGATGTGAATGAAAGCCTCCAACTTGCTCAGAACTTGAGTTCTAGTTCTAATTCTGCAAGTATCATGCACTGGCAGAGCTTTGAGAATATAAATAATAGCCTGCACTCAAATTCCAGGCAGGAACAGTTCCTAACCATGCCGTACACATGCATAAGCCATTCCTGGAAGCTTTCCATGATCCCATCCTCCCTTATACCTCCCCAGTTTTGCCAGGAGCCCATACTCCCAGCTTCTCTTGCAGGGGTCTTGTGAGGTTATTCATGTCTACAAGCTGCACTTTGTAGACAAAATTGTGGCATTTCTGGCAGTGACCAGCAACTTATCCTTTTCTGTCATTGTGCTGGCACGTAAATCCATGGTGAGTGCCCAGGGAAACCAAGAGCCTGCCACCTGCATAAACATTACAGAGTACCTACCAAAAAGCATAGTGTGCTCTCCCCTCTATGTGTATGTCACAGTGACCTCTGAGCACTCCATCTAAAATAACCCCATGCATGGAACCAAGAATAGAAAGAAAGGAAGGATGCATTTTATATAAATGCAGTCAGAAAGTCTGCAAGAAAAATTTATTGAAGTGGTTCAAAAGATGAAGAAATATGACTCACTTCCAAAAGGAACTGTTTTTCCTGGGCTGGACTGAGAGTAGCATTGTGTCTTAGGCATGTACATGGTTGCCACTGGGGCTTTGCTGAAATCCACAGGGATGAGTTGGACACCCAGGAAACTGTGTGATGGGCATGCAGAGCAGGTATGCTTCATGTACAGGAATGTGAGGGAGTGTGAGCAGAGGATGCACTTGTTTATCTGCAGTGCAGATTTACACATAATATTTCCAACCGGTGATACTAACATAAGGATTCTTGTCATGCTCTTGACAGAAAAAAATTCTACAAAGCACCTTTGTCTAGGCAAGCAGAAACTGCCTGAATGGTTTAGAGCAGTGCTATATTTAATTAAACACTGTAGGGATGAGGTAAACGTGTTCTGAGACTAACAAGCTGCTAGCAGAAGTCTCCTCTGCCCCCCAAGTTATCATCACTTAGCTCCCCCGAAGCATGAGGGTTTAGTGTTGTTTATCAACACTTCCCCTGCGAAACACAGCTCTGTGTACCCTTATTTGTCACACAGGCAGCGTTCTCTTCCCAGTGTTTTTCTTTCACTAACTCCTTGCAGCAACGAGCGATTTCACTGAATTAATCTGTGGCTGTTGACGACATCGGGTATTTTATTTCAGACCATCTTTCCTCTCCATGCGTCACTGCCTGCTGAAATCAGGGTTGCTGTTGCATGTAGGAGAGCTGAGAGGTGTTCTTCATGTGCAGCTCCATGGCATGTCCCTGCCCCACCGTGCCAAGGGGACAGCAGGGGCAGGTCCTTCCTCCCCGGCCAGGCACGCAGTTCTGGAAACCTGCTCTGGCCCAGGTGTGTGTCTGAGCAGGACCCAGCTGTCCTTAACAGCCGGCTGCCTTGAAACAGACCAGAGTCTGAATTTTCCGAAGCCCTGCTTCCATCTGCATCCATTGAGGCCAGGAATGCAAGTTCACCTGGAAACTGCCTTTCCCTTTTAAGTGAGCACATTTTTGAGCTGGTTAGGTATTTCCCATCCCTAGATGTCACATTTTTTCCACTGACTCCGGCAAGCAGCGCCAGGAGTTTCAGCGAAAGCCTAAATCCATCGGCGCAGCAGGAAGTGCAGGAAGCCAAACACCGAAGCTTCTCATCCCATTTTCAGCAGAGGGGTCAGAGCTGTCCCTGCCCTGTGGCGCGACGGCCGATTTGCCGTCATGCCTTCATTGCCGGGACAGGAAAGCGCTCGCAGACCGGCTCCATCCCCGGCGCCCCAGCCCTCGCAGGGATCCCCGCCCTGGCGCAGCCGCCGGGCTGCGAGCGCTGCCTCTCCGAGCGCGGGGGCTTTTCCTTTCCCTCCTCGCTTCCACCTCTGAGGATGATGGGTGAGCCAGGCTCTCCCGCACATGCCGGGGCCGGTGGCAGGGTGGCACAAAGCCGGCATTGTGCACGCTCGCCGCCCTGAGAGGCGAGCTAATTGTCTTTCCCAGCTCGGAGCAATAATTTGCTGGCAGCCAGACTTGTGTCATTATATAACTGGAGATAGTCCGACTTGTAAACGGATCTCCAGAACATGTCTCTCTTCCCTTATTTTGGAAAAACAATAAACTCGGGGCTGGCTGACACCTTGATGCTGCTTGCAAGGTCTCTCCCTTAAAGGAAAAAATTCGTCCAGAGTATCACCTCCTCTTATCCGAGGCAATGGGAAGACAGCAGGGAAATCCCAGGAAAGGCAGGAGCTTTAAAAATGAACCTGGAGATCTACAGGGCTCCTTCAACTGCACCTCATGTAATGCAGCAGGCTTTCCTCCATCTGGGAAAGGAGCTGTGCAGGGAAGGCTTTCGATAATAAACCTGGAAGAGCCCAGAGAGCTAAAGAGGAGGAATTTTATTTCCATGCTCACTTTCCCTCCTCCCCCTGCCCACTTCTATCCTATGCTAACCGGCGAGAAAGACAAAAGCCATCCTCACCTACTTGCCATTTGCATTTCTGTGCATGACTTCCAGGATGGTGAGGGATGCCCAAAGGCATCTTCTCCCAGTGATTGCCAGAGATGAAGCTGAAGGGCAACATGTTGTCACAGTCACTTGTGCTCCTTAGGCTCCTTTTTCCCTCCCACTGTGGTTGCTCTGCACTGTGCCTGTATTTTCCTTGGGAAAGAGAAGAAACTGCTCTCCCTTTCTGAGTTTCATCTGTCTATGCTTCTGCACATGGTAGTAGTGGTGGACAAAATTAATACTCTGAAAAACTGTTTTTCACTGACTGCAGCAAGCAAATTAATCTTCAAGTTAACTTCAGCGCTGGGCTCCCCAAAAAGCCTTTTTACTTGCTGAGCCTGAAACAGGCAACGAGGATGGGGCATCATTATTTATTAGGCTGGAAACTCTGAATTTTCTTTGTAAAGACTAAAAAGGCTGAGAGGAAAAGCTAGAGCCTGGTCAGAGCCTGCCTGAAAGCAGGTGTTTGCATAAGGACTGCACCTGAGTATCCCAGCACCAGAAATGCACCCTGTACATTACAAGTACACCTTGTAAGGATTCCTGCTCATCACACCTTTCCTCTGCCCTCGATGCTAAGCCTGTCTCTCCTGCTTCCCTCTTCTGCCTCACTTTCCCTGGGCCTTCAAAGCTCTGATCATCGCATCCCTCCCCCAGAAGGAGGACAGAAAAATACTGGGAGACTGCTGCTCTATTATAACTTGGCAGCTGCTAGCTCTGCGCGTCCATCTTCCTCCACTCCTCTCTCCCCCACTGTTTGATTCAATTTCATAAATAAATACCCTGCGTATTGACGTCAGCGTAGGCCTTGAGAAATAATACTCCTGCCGCTTTCTCTGCTACGCATGGGGAACAGAGGGGACAGGGAGGAGGAACAGAAGCAACAACATCTTGGAAGATGAAGACTTAATATTCTCTTAATTGCCTTCCTCCCTTTTCAACTATGCCCCAGCTGCAAAGAAAACAAAGATTACCATTATCAGTGTGCCCTTCTGGCTTGAGACAGGGCAATCAAGTATCCAAAACTCCTGATCATGTTGGGGTTTTTTTTGATTTGGTTTTTGGGTTTGTTTTTTTGTTGTTTGTTGTTTGTTTGTTTTTTGTTTTGTTTTGGGGTTTTTTGGTTTTTGGTTTTTTGAGTGAGTGAGTGAGTGAGGGGGCATAATCTGTCCTAGAAGCTGTGGGGGTTAAACACCATAGAGCTCTGTGCTCCTCACATGGAGCTTAAGAAAAGTGTGCCCAAAATGCTGTCACCTTGGTGAAATGATGGAGTTGGTTCCTCCATCCAGGGAGAGAAGACAAAAGACAGGGTTGCCATTGGAACGGTGTGATCATGGGTGGCTTGGTCTGGTATTTAGGAAGTGGTTTCTACCAACCAGAAGTGATTAGCTACGCTGGGCCTGCCAGTAAAGGCAACGAGACAAAAAACTTGGATGCTTTGGGGGAAGTTGTCTATTAATAATTTTTTTTTTTTAAATAATATTTGTTTGCAATTAAAATCTTTGTAATAAAATCCCTGGCTCTTGACTGCCTTTCTAAATCAGTTCCTTTCAAGTTCAACACAGCTGAAGGATGTGGTCTTGTACAGAAGGAGCACGACCTTCATTTAAACAAGCTGGTGGGGGGACAGGGAGGCAAAGAGACTGTGCCAGTACTTCTGCCATGGAAAAACATACAAATACATTGTTTTACATTGTAATAATTGGTAGCATTTCACCTCACAGACTTGAAATTGTGAGCTACGCTCTTTCTAAAGCTCACCATCAAAGAAGCGCAAAAACAGGAACAAGACATGAGAGCATTGAAAAGTCAGGATAAGCTGAATTAATTCCTGGTAATTCTGAGAAGTGAAATAGGTATTTTACTGCTGATGACAGGGTGCAGGCTCAGCACTTAGCTCGGTTGCTCTGCCTCAGTTACTCAGGTATTTGAATAGTGTATTTTTCCATCCAAAACTGTGATATGCTAAATACTTTTTGGTCAAAGCTGTGTGTCATGTTGCCCTTTGCAGAACACACACAAAGACAGGAGTTCTACCATGGGGCTCTCCTCTGATCACTGTTGCATGCTGTGCCTGTCCTGGAAATCCCAACCCAGAGCTGTAAGCAGCCAGATGAAGACCAGAACAGCCCATTTTGTATGTCAAGTTTGACCTCCCATGCTGCCCAAGTCAAAAAACACCCTAGTTCAGAAATTTCCTGCCTTCAGGCTATGGCTGGCTCCTGAGCCAGAGCCTGGCAGGTTGGAAACCTCAGCTTTCAGTCTGCTGTTGGCAGGTACAAGAAGAAGGCAGGGAAAGAGGCTCTCACAGGGCTCTCTGCAAACTCAGACATGATTTTAATGAGCAAGTGCATTCCTTGGGTCGTGCACAGCTGGGAGTGCAGCAGCAAAGCAGGCCAAGATTCCTGTGAGGACTTGTGCCTTTCCAGCAGGTTGAAGTTATGTCTGCCACTGCACACTGCCTGCTGGCAGTCAGAGCATCCTTCAGCAACCTGGGGGAGGGAGAGCCAATGCTGGGACCTTGGTGGCAATGACAGACCCCTCCTAGGACATGGGATCTGTTTATCTTTGAAAACCAGACTTCCCCCTTTGTCCGCACTGGAGTGCTACCCCAGCCTTGGGGTAATTTATGATTCACCTGCTCTTTAGCAAATAAATAAAGTGGAAGGGAGAAAGTCATCATCTGCCAGGAGGTTGTTGGAAGTGCTTTGCTTTATTGATGCTGTGTTACAAACGAAAAGAACAAAAGGTGCAGAAAGCTTCTGAGTCTTGCGTACTGCTGAGTGCACGAGTGAAATAATCCATGGTACAACAGAACCTTTCTCAGGTCTCCTCACAGCCGTGCAAAAAGCTCAGTGGACAATCACAGATGCAACAAAAACATCAGGTGGTTTTAAAAAACAACAAACGTGGGCTTTGCCCTTCACCTGGTACATCTAGGTCCTTCATTTAGTGCAGCAAGGTACATCACTGAAAGACTTCTAAGAACAGGCAGGGCTGAAGGGATGAAGCTGCTCTGAGATGCAGAGGAACCAGTTTGGAGGCTCAGTCTATTCTGACGGCCCTAGTACAACTCACTGAAAGTAAGAGCTCAGCTGCATTCTGGATTTTAAATT
>VWZN01021521.1:62105-102699 GCA_013396955.1 Regulus satrapa | reverse complement strand
CTTCTTCCCCCCCCCATCCTTTCTTTTTGCATTGCTGCTGTGCTTCAGTGCTGGTCTTTGTTTGCCGCTCTCATTGTCTTGGGTCAGAGGGTTGGGTGGCAGCAGGTCCTTCAGGCCAGGGCTTCATACCTTATCATGGATCACTTCTTCAGGCTGGAGCTTTTTTGGCAGGATAAATGTGCTTCCAGGCCTAGATGCTGCTGCCCTCATATTTGAGCTGAGCAGTGAAGGGCCC
Source organism: Regulus satrapa (assembly GCA_013396955.1). Lineage (NCBI taxonomy): Eukaryota > Metazoa > Chordata > Aves > Passeriformes > Regulidae > Regulus > Regulus satrapa. The sequence goes on along the minus strand of VWZN01021521.1, from coordinate 102,464 downwards.
AGAGTAGGACGTGGGGCTGGGGTCCCATGGGCAGGTGGCTGTGGGCATGGGGACAAGGGGAAACATGGGGCTCATACAGAGCCTTCCTCTGCCACTGCATCCACACATCACCTTGGGCAAGACACTTAATTTCTCTCTAGTTTTCATCCCCATGCACCAGTTCATTACAGGGGTAAGCCTGTCCCTTGTTGTCTTTGAGGCTGGGACTTCCAGCACCTACAGCTGGCAGGGTCTGTATGGGAGTTTGCAATAACTTACACCCTCACCTCATTCCCATTCCCAGTGCAGGAGACACAGGGACACCCTGTGCCCACCCATGCTGTCAGCATCCCCTCCAGACCACACTGCCCTTTCCCCGGGTGATGGATGCCCGGTGGGGAGCGAGGAGGTGTGGACAATTTGCTTTCTCACTTAAACAGAACTCCCATAATCACGGCGAAGGAGGGGAGGCAACAGCTCTTGGCAAAGCAACTCACACTAAGTGCACTTCACTAGAAGTGTTTATGTTCTGCTGCTGAAAACTTCGCTGAGCATGGCAATAGTGCGGCGTGGTGCTGGCAGAGCCAAGCTGGGTACTGTGTCCTGAGCCAGGTCTCAGCCAGGGTGGGCCTGGGGATGTCATCAGCTCATAGCTATTTCACCTTCAAGCTGGGATATTTCACCTTATATCTGGGCTTGGCATCTCTGAGTAGTGTCACAGGGCAAGTAGGTATAACACAATCCTGTGGGATGGGGAGGAGGGCTTTTTATGGTGCCAGCTGTGTTTCAAAAAGGCTCTGGTGAGAGTAACAGGGATTTTCCTGAGATCCCAGCCCTTCTGGAGCAGGAGACCTCACACAGGTTAGGACCCTTGAGACTGCTAAGCTAATTACTAATTGCTTGGAAGGTAACCCTCCCCAAAAACCCATGCATGTAAGCTTTTCAAAACAGCAGGTGGTATGCTTGCGTAGCACGTGCAGGCGTGTGTGTGTGTGTGTGTGTGTGTGTGTGTGTGTGTGTGTGTCCAAATGTATTTTTGGGCTGAGGGGGAAGCAAGCGCTTGTCTGAGTAGGTAGAGCCAAATGGCAGGTGATTCAGATGCTACCCCCTATTTCCAGCACTACTCCTCTGGTGTCACTTGAGTCCCCGTCTCTTCATCAGCCACAGATAACGGGCTCCAGAGAGGCCCTCCGTGAAGCCAACAAGCAAAGGGTTAACTGAATTCCCAAGGCAGGTGGGAGCTCAAGTCAGACTGGGTGATATCGCAGACATGTTATTTGAAAAGCTAAGAAATTGTGGAATTCCTCACCTAATCCAACTTCCCCACAGTTTAAAGAAAACCGCAGTGAAAGATATCACCACGGCCAAGGGAGACCCCCCACGAGCGCTCCCCTGCATAATCCGTGTGTGGATAGAGGCTCCGTCAGCCACCTCCCGTGGCGCTGGGATTCTAACCTCGGTGCTGCATGTGTTCCTCGTGGGATGCACACCCTCGGTGCCTTCACCTGCACGGGCTGGAGGTGATGCCCTGCCTGCCTGTGGCCCTACTTGTGTGCCAGGCCCTCCCTGGCCCTGTGGCAGCCCCTCTGCCTTTATCTGAGGCAATTGCAAGGATGTGCTGCTGGGCCGGTGGCAGCAGAGGGTAATTAAAACACCTGCATGAGCAAATTTCAATGAGAGAACATAAGACTTATTGGAAATAATGCTTTTGACTTCAGTTGGTCCCAGTTAAGGGGATCCCTAATTATGAGAGGTGGCTGTAGTGAGCCCCTGTAGTTGTGCAAATACCTGGACAAATCTAACCACCTGCAAGTGTAATGACAATGATGTGTCCCTATTCCAAATCTGCCCACCTCTCCTCCCTTCCTTTCTCCAGGTGGGTCTCTTGCTGAGCCCTCTCAGTTCACCTGATCTTCACACCAAAGATATTTTTGTTTTGCCTGAAAGTAAAAGGCAGAGATTTTTTTTTTTTTTTTTTTCATTAAAGGCAACCATTTCAAATATGTAGAGATCACACGGGTGTTTTTTAGTCAAAACAAGCGCAGTAACCACAAGAGGTGCCAGACTGGAACAATCTCTTCTCCATGAACCTAATCCAAAGCAGGAAAAAAAAATGTTTTCCAGAGATAGACTGAATTCCTTTGTCTCTACATGTGATACAAGGAGAGAGAAAAATCCTGCAGTGGATAGCAGGCATCCCCTGTCCTTTTAGAGGAAAGTTGCTCTCCCTTCATGAAGCCTCAGTGTCCAAGGTGGGGAATTATTTCAGGCCAGACCTGCCGGGCCCCACTCAAGGTCCCTGTCATTGGAGATGATGAGTGCCTGCAACTGCTGATTCCTATGAGCTGCTTTGGTATCCCTTTCTGGGGGAACCTCACTGTTCCCAGTGAGTCAGCCCAGGGGCTTTGGGCTCATTGGGGCAGGCTGAGTACTACCCTCACTCACTAATTAATTTACATGAGCATCATCTCATATTTGTCTGAGTCACTGTGGTGTTTCAGCAGCTCCTGTGCCAATCCATTGACATGCCGCCGATGTAGGGCAGCAGGTCCTGCCTGCCCTAAGCCAGACCTGTCCTGGGGAGGGCGATATCTCTGGGGGGGGGCCTCACTGATCCCCCCAGATGCAGCAGAGCAGTTGGGGTGCAAACCCGCTCTGGCGGCTGATGCTTCGTGGCCGCCGCTTTCTCCCACCCACGGCCGCCCTCGCCGTTCCCAGAGACCCACATGAGAGCAGTAATAGCACTGTCGGGGTATACAAAGTAAAAGATGACTCACTGCTAAGCCTTTGCTCCCACCTTCGGGAGACAACCAGATAGGGAGTAATCTCCTGGGGAAGGGGGGTGGAATTTAAGTCAGACTGATTTTTTTCCTGAAAACCTTTCACTTAGTCTAAACAACTAGCTTGGGATGTTGGTACTTGGCTTTTAAATTAAGCATGCTTTTCTGGGCATGATTCTGTCAGGATAGCAATGTCTGGAGCCAGGTTCTGGTCTTCGGAATGGAAACTGCCCTGGCTCCCTGCAATAAAATGGAAAACAGCCCTTGAGCTTCAGTAAATGCTTTGAAGGGTCTGCCCTGGCTGATGGGTAACTCATGGGGGGTGAGATCCAAGGAATGGTGATAGCTCGTAAGTGGGCTACATGACCTGCACAAGGCCACCAAGAAATCGGGGTCTGAGGAAGCCACTTCCACCCTGCTTGGAGGGTTTTGGTGGTGGTTCCCATCTTCTGGGCTGCTCTTATCCCTGCCTCTTAACCACATGGCCTCTGGTTACCAACATGCCTGCCTCTATGTCCTGCCTCTCTCTGCCCACTGGTTTCCAGCACCAGGATCGATCCTGTGGTGCTTTTGCAAGATTATCTGGTGGGGGCAAGAATTTCCTGAGGTCTTGAAGCCCAGATGGTGGATGGAGCTCCCTTGCAGGCAGCAGCATTCCTGCATCCCAAATCCAGCTGCTCCAGGCTCAGAGTTAGCTGTGGAGTGGGAGGTGGAGGTACAGGAGGCTGCAAGAGCCACTCAGACCAAACACAGCGGGCCACAGAGTGTGGGCTCTTCACTTGGTTCAACCTGGCTGTGTTCTACCTAGCTCCAATGTTCAGCACCTGCCTGTGAGAAGACACTGCTGATCACATCTACCCAAACAGCATCTACTTTCCCACCTGCCTCTTCTCCAGCATGGACACAGCTGAGGCTGTGGGGAACCAGCCTCCCAGAAACAGCCATTTTTTCTTAATTCATTCTGCTCCAGGGCTCTCTGACAGACAGCCCCCTCCCCCACAGGCTGTTCCTGAACTCTGGCACCCTGCTGCCATTTGTGACTTTGTCAAGAGTGCAAGCCAGGATCCTGGATGGAAGGGAGAAGAACAGCTCTGCTATGAAGCTGGGAGACCTGCAGCCCTGACGAGAGGTTTCTGCCAGGAAAGCCCTGGTGAGTTGAACCTCACTGTGCCCCAGTGAGTGCCCAAGCTGGAGCCCAAATCTCTGCTGCGCTGCCCAGGGGATGCACTCTTTGGCATTCAGATGCAGTTGAATTAAATGGTTTGCAGCACAGGTTGCAGGGGCAGGGTGTGGCTGTCAAGGGGAAAGGCAACACACCAGAGCTCCCACCACCCTGCAGTAGTGGAAAATTCCCACCTGAAGTTTTTTCCTGCTTCTGCACCAGCTATCAGGCATTGTCAAAAAGGGGATTTGCAGTAGCATGTGTGGAGGATTTTACTGACTAAGACTTATTTTAGAGGGCTGCTCATGTCTAAAATGGATTTGCTGACAGCTTGATTGTTCTTGCTGATTTTGAGTTAATCATAATAAAAGTCCAAATTAATCACTGCTTGAGCCATTTTACATTGCCTTTTCTTACTTATTCCTTCATTGAACTTACCACAAGATTGGCCCTTCCATCTTCATGAAGGCTTCCCAGTCCCGGTTTGCTGTGGATTAAACAGGCTCAGCTTTTGAAGGAATCATCCAAATCCCAAGAAAGTGTCGTCTTTTCTCTCAGATTTTGAGTAAATGTAAACTGGAAATACCAGGGTGTCCTGGGTCAAGGCATCTCCACCTAAAAGCTGTGACCAACTCCCAGCATGTGACAGACTTGGTGGGACAGACAGTGTCTTCTGCTGCAGAGTTGCAGGAGATTTCTCCTGACCAGGGAGGAAGACTGAATTGGAAAGCAATTGGAGGCAGCTGGAAACATTTCCTTCCCATGGGTTTATTCTCCTCATTTCATCCTGGCTTTGAGAAGGGAATAGTAAGCTCAACAGGTTGCCTGGGCTGCAAGGTTCACTGCCACATCTCAGCTGTTATGGGGTATGGCTGCAAAAGGGAGGTGTTTCAAGCAGAGAGGTTCTCTGTTCTTGGCTCTGTTGCACTGAACATGTGTCATCTTCCATTGATTCTAACCCTACAAATCCATTCTGTTGACAGCTGGACTATCCCTCTGAGAAGTTACCTCTTGCCCACCAAACACCACTCCAGTCCAGATGGGCTTAGCTTCACCTTCTAGACATGAAATCTCAGAGGGCATTTGGCCACTGTGCACCATCAGGACTCTTATCAGAACCACTGTCTTGCCATCTTGGTAGCCACCAAGTCTCTCAACTTTTTTTTTTTTTTTTTTTTTCCCCACTTAAAACTTTCTTGCTCTCCAGTAGAAAAGCAGGTTTCAGGCAGGTCAGGTCATTCCTGCTGCTCTTTTCTGCTTCTTCCCCCAGCTCCCAGCTCCCTTTCATCCCTGATGTATTTAGTGGTGAAAATGTGTCCCATTGTCTTTTATCGGGCTTGCAATAGGATTTGCAGGCAATGTTAATCAGCCCTCGGTGGTGCTCACCATGCACAACACCTTCCTAATGCTTGGTCCTAGGCTTTCCCCACTTAAACCTCACCCTGCAAGTGATTTAATGGCATTTATCTCATCCACATCAGAATCCTCTCATGGGCTTGTCCTAACACAATCCAGAGACACCTAACTTCCTTACATTGCTTTTAGTTATTGATCTGCTTAGAGACGAGTTGCAAAATTGCCCATTAGTGCTTGAAATGTCTGCATTTAAAAATCTAGGGAATCCACATGGTCAGGAAAGGACCAGGCATGAGTCTTTGATGGTGTGCATTTGCAAAACTAATTATATTTCTAACACTGTATGTGAGTGGAGAGCCCCCACCACCACTGAGACATTTCATGGAGAATTTAGATCCTTTCCCTAATGTAAGAGACTGTTACAGATTCGGCCAGATGTTAAGTCTTTAATTCACCACAGCAATACAAATTGCTGTTTGGCCTAAAATCAAATTAAGATCTGCTTAAAATGTTTGCTTGTTAGGCAGAGTCAAGCCTAAGCTTCCCCCAACTCACAGCTCACAGACTGCCTCCTGATTCCAACACCTATGCGAGGCACTAGGACAAAAGATTTGGAAATAAAATACTATAGGAGTGATTCCTTACTGAGATGCAGCAATTACTTCATTTGGAAAGCCCAAAGCCCAAAGTTAAGAGCCCAAAGCCAGAACTGAATGAATGAGGAGATTTCACTTGGCAGTTTAGAACAGGCTCTGCTAAATTCCTCAGGTCTAAGAAGCTCAAGCATGTCTCTCACTGTGGATCCTCATTTCTGGCTCATCCAGTACCCGAGGTTACCAGGAGGGTTCATGGCAGATCCATTTCCCCATCCTCTCACAGCTGAACATCAGCAGGTTGGCAGCTGAGCCAGGGAGAACCTTTTTTTCAGCACTCTGTCACTCCCTCCTTGGGTTTAGTACATTTTCTCGGCACTCCCCAAGCTGTCCCTGTGCATCCCGAGGCTCTGAGCACTCCCTCTGCTGGCTGTAGCATCATTTCATAACCCTCATTGGGGTTATTAGGGCCCCATCCCCGTGAGGAGGTGCTGGCTGAGGTCATGGCTGTCCCAAACAGCAGAATAGCTGATCAAAGTTGTGTCTTGGCCAAGGATGAGAACCCTGATCCCATAAAATGGGATGTGTGGGAGTGAGGATTTGAGCACCAGCCCTGTGGCAAAGCTGGGTGGGGAGATGTCCCGGATGGAAACTTTAATGTTTCCATTCAGGACAGACATCGATGCTCTGGCAGCCCTTCAGTGCCAGGGTGAGCCACAGGAGCCCAGGGTGTTGTTGGATAGCACTGGCTCTTTGCAGCTGGAGGTTATTGCAGACCTAAAAAGGTGTTTTGTGACTTGAAAACACAGGCCCATGCAACCCAAAACGGGTCACAGGTCCCTGCTACCTCAGAGAATATACTGGGCAGAGTGCACAGAGAGGAAGGGGTCTGCAGGGTGACAGTGACTGGTGCTGAAGGTGCCCTGGACTGTGAGAGCCAGGCTGGTGGCCCCAGCTCCAAGGAGGTTCAGAAAGGCTACCAAAATCTCCCTCGAACGAATACCACCTGTAAACAAAGAGAAGAAGAGCAAGAGCAGCATCTACAACCCAACCCATCATCACTGCAGGTCTCTGGCCATGCCAGGAGCAGGCAATTTTTGTTTTCATTGCTCCAGACATCTCCTTGCTGCCCCAGCCCTGCTGGTCCCATGGCCTTGGTGCAAAGCCTTACTCCAGCATCACATCTCCGTGGAGTTTTTCTCCATCACGGCCTGTATTTATCAGTTTTTCTCCCTTTATCCTCATCCCCGGTGTCCGTGCCACCGTACCCTGCCCTAGACAGTGTGGTCCGGCAGCTGCAGGCAGGGGTACGGGATCCAGCTGTGGGCTGACCTGTGCTCCATCCCCTGGCAGCAGCTGGGACTGCAGGAGAAGGGGAAGCTGTCGCAGGAATCTGGCTTTAACAGATTCCCAACATTTTTGTGTTGCCCTATTTCAGTGACAGAGCTGCGGATAATTGCTTCGCTCTGAACAGATATGTGCGAGAACTTTTCCAGGTTGTGAGGGCTGTGAAGCCCAACAGGAGAGGATGAATTCCTCAGGAAAAGTTCCAGAAACTAAAACTGCAGGCAGGCTAAAGGGAGAAATAGGGATGATAAGTTCTTTTTGGAGATGAAGAAGGTAGTGATGTGAAGTTAGCAAGGTACAAGGCAACTGGCTTGAAAGTTGCTCCCAGTCCTGTGTTCTTAAATGGGATGCACAGAGGAGCAGGGCAGTCAAAGCAACAGCTCCACAGGGTGAGGAAGGGCAAGCATCTTGAGAATGATATCCGGGCTCTGTAGTCAAAACCATAAAGGAAAAATGGGCATGATGTCAGCGCTCAGTGCTGCTCACCATTCCTGGGGTGAGGTCAGGGACCTCACAGGGCAAAGGCGCCGCTGCTGGAGGAGTGCTTAACAAGAGGGACTTCAGCCTTTGGTGGTCCTCCCACAGGCTTAAGGCATAAGCCAGGCTGAGCCAGATGACCCCTCTGCACCCTGGAGGCAGGGGCTGAAGGGTGACCTCGTCCCCTCCCTGTCACTGCTTCCACACTCCAGAGAACCACCCAGGGTGTGGTGAGCACAAACGCTGTGGGAGCACAGGTTTGCACATTGAACACCTGCCTCAGAACATCTGCACCAGGACTAGGACTGAAAAATAACCTGCTCACATTTCATCAGAATTTCCTGGGGTCAGGTTTTTTCCTTGCTTGAAGTTGAAATTCATTATTTCAGGACAAGGTGCCAGCTTCTGGAAAAATGTGGCCAGATTTAGACTGCAGACATACTGAAAAAACATTTCAGAAGCAGAAGAGTAGCAAGCTGTGGTGTGCAACTTGGGCATGCTTTGACTAAGCCTTGGTCTATTTCATTTGGTGATTTCTTTATGTTGCCACTGAAGTCAGTAGAAGCCCAGGGTCCAAGACAGCATTGATTTGGGATAAGTTTTTAAAACCTCCCAAAACACATAGGAAAAGCTTGAAACTTGAGTGTGCAAGACCTGCTGGCAGGCATGTCTGCAGAGCCAGGACCCTGCTGTGTCCCAGTCTCCAAAGTGGAGGAGGTTTCTGATAAGGGGAAAAAAGGGTAGAATTTTTTCCATTGAAACTTCCACAGAATGGTTTATCGTCAGTGTAGGGTGGGTGGTGTCATTTATATTTGATTTTCCGTTTTCTGATTAGAAAAGAGGAAGCTACATTATTTTCTGACAAAAAGTTACATTTCATTAGTTGGCAGTTATGTAAAACACCCCCAACTGCCAAAATCCAGCATTACAAAGCCAAAATGACAACAACCTGAAAATCAAAAAGCCAAATTTATTTCTGTTATCCATTTTCTTCCAAAATCTGAAAACATTTGTGGGAAATTTTAGTGTGAGCAACCACATGCATTCTGGAGATCCTGGCAATCCTAGCGTGTACCAGGCATGAAAAAAGAAATAAATAAGGTGTTATTTTGGCTGTCTTTTTCAGCAACAGAAAAGAGGTTGGAAGAGTTCAGGAGGTTTGTCCACCACCTTTTCTCAACCTTTTCTTTTTACTGGGACTGGAGGGAAAGGATTCAGGGATGGAGGGAAATGATTGAGGCTCAGATCATTTCCTTGTGTGCTCCTATGGGCTTGCTTTTCTTCCCGTTATTGTCCTGGATCTGCTCCTGCCTGCTTTGCCCAACAGGAGTGGGGGGTATATGAGGGCCAGACTGGCATTGAGCTTGGAAAAAACCAGCCTCCTTCCTCCTCACAGCATGCAGGAATAATTCAGCCAGAGACAATGTGCTGGCAGTGACTTTCCAGATCAATTTATAGCCTGACCTAAAGTTTTCTTCTTGCCCAGAGTGAAAGGAGAACCTTTTCTTTTTAATTTTTTTTTGTTGTTGTTGTTTTGTTTTTTTTATTCAAGAGAGGTGTGTTTGGTGAGGTTCATCTAAACCAGAGAGAATTGGATTTCTTAACACTGAATCTTCTTAGTGCATGCTTTCCAGCTCAAGTCATTATTGCAAGTCTGTTATTAGGGATCACTCTGCAGATAAGGAGAGAGGCTGTAAGCAGGTTTAAAATTTCTTAAAATGCTGATAAGATGGTTAAAAAGAAATAAATCCCAGAATATAGCCTGACTATTTCTTAAAGGGAATCTCTTAAATTCCCAGAGTAACAGAGAGCTCTCTCTATCTGTGGTTTCCTGGAAAGGAAATAATACAGTCGGATTAGCTCCGGGGAAGTGGCAGCCTTCCCTTCCTCTCCAGATAAGCTGGAGCAGTAGAGCCCATCCAGAAACCTGGAGGACATGATCTGCCACCCAGTCACCAGGGACCCCAATGGCCCGTGCCCTCCATTCCCATTTCTGTGCACACCCTTCCCCTCTCCTTGAAACCGTAGCCCTGGCCTTTTGGATGAGGGCTCGTGCACGTGGCAGACAGGGGCAACTTTGGTCCTTTCTTTTCTAGGCAGTGTTAACAACTTAGCAGCCCAAAGAATTTGCCTTGCAATCCCCTCTGCGGCTCAGCTTTCTATTCTCTATTCAAGCAGCATGAATGAACCGAAGCCTTTATTTGCATTCTCTTCAAATTGCCCTCCACCACGAGCATGAGACCTTTGGAAGTTTGTTGCAAGAGTAGCAGAGCCAAGATATTTTAGTCAGGCATGATGCCCCACCGCTACCGCAAAAATCACTTCAGAGCAACTGCTGAGTCAGAATAAAGGGGACTGGATGCATTTGCTTCCCAAAGATCACAATGCAAAGCCTGGCAAGAGGAGAAGCAGGGAGGGAGGTCAATGGATGCAGCATTCCCTGTCCTTGAGTCATTTATACTGCAGGAATTCATAAGACCTGGCATCTCCCAAGCACATCTGAGAACAGGGAATGGCCTGAGCAAGGGCACAAGGATTTGAGGGAGGCTTTATAAAGAAGTTCCTTCCTGGACCACCATTAAATATGTTGGGAAGGACCTTAGGGACACTCACTCTTGGGTTTGGGTGGGGTAGGGGGCTAAAGCTGCCTACCCTGCCGGAACACAGGGTCAGCAAGCTACCAGCATCACATTTGCAAGCCAGGGAGCCATGTGCTCCAGTATGGAAAATGCAGAGGGTTGCCTTCAGACCTTCCTCACGGGAGTTCCACAAGAAAAAGTACTTTTGTTCTCCATTGGCCTTCACCTTACTGCAGCTTTTAAAAAGTGAAGAGTTAGCCCTTTATGTTATTTTCAGTTCTGGAAAGCAGAAGTGTAGATTTTTATTTTTTTTTCCTACAGATTTAAAATTGATGCATTATTTTCTCCTGCGCCTCCTGGAAAGCAGTGTAGCTCACTGTAGACCACTCATGTTCAGGGCAGCTCTGGCTTTGGGGAGAGAGGAAGCGGCAGCACCTGCACGTGCTCTGCAGAGAGCTCAGACAGCTTGGGTCCCTAAAGCAGGCATGGGACATCCACCCCTCCCTGACCTGGGTAGTCACCTTCTGGAATCTTTCAGCAGAAGCAAAAGCATCCACCTTTGGGTAGCTGAGAGCCTGGTGGTTGGCTTGTGGTCTTGGGATGCAGAGGATGAAGAGCAGGCACCTGAAACTTCTATGTCCCTTCATTCCTTCAAATCCTGCCTTGCTAAAACCAGTCTGGTCCTGCGGGGTGTGCTGATCTTGATGAATCAACATTTTCCAGCATATAAAGTGGCATTTGCAATTTCCCAACAAGTCCTAATTGAGAGCATTCAGAAAAAGCAAACAAACAAAGGATCAGACCAAACAATGGCAGAGGGCAGGAAATGAGCTGGGCATCTCTGAAGAGCTGTCCTCACCCGAGCAGAGCATCGCTGCCAGGACAGGAGTGCCAGCAGTTAAACAGGGCTGTGCCAGATGGAGGAACCACCATGGCTGGATGTCCTTTCCCTCAAGAAGATCCAAGCAGACCTGAGCGTCTGCCTTGATCAGGGCAGTATCTCCTGGACAGGGGGATTGCTGGTGCTTGGCTGCATGCCTGAATATGTTGGTGGCCTTACAGTCAGCAATAGCTCTCCTTTTTTTTTTTTTTCTTTTTTTCTTTTTCCTTTTTTTTTAGTAACACTTGTCCTGATCTCATGGTTCCCCATGACAGGTAGAAGAACTGCTTCTAGGGAGTTTCCTCTAGAAACCACTGGAGCTATACACTGTGAGGTTTAGTGGGAGCCAAGCAGCTCAGGAACAGAAACAGAATATATAATATATCTTGTTGTGCTTTCATAACCACATGAGTTTGGCCTTGAAGATGCTTGTCACAGTTGAAAACTCTGCTGTGGGAATATTCAGTGGGGCCCAGCAGAAAGGGTGATGGAGAGGGATGAAAAGGTGGTCAGGGAGAGCGGGACTGGCTGAGTAGCAGTCCAGCACTGGTGGGGCACCACAGGAGGAGGCCCCTGTTTTGAGCCTTGGCTGCATCAAGGAAATTCGTATGGAAGGTAGGGAATCATGAATGCTTTCTGATATCATTTTTTATGTCTGTATCTTCTTTTCAGCAGCTCCTCCAGCTGCTCTTCCAGCCTTTCAGTTTGCAGTGGTTTGCCCACTTTTGTGCCTGCGATAGGATGGGGAGTAATGCATCCTGGCAGGGATGAGATGGCAGCTTCCATCTGTGCAGCTCTGCTGGAGGCAGTCGGAACTGGTTTGGGAAATGAGGCTGTTAAAAACCACAGGCTCCTCTCAGACCAACTTTCAAAATCTGTCACCAGCAAAATGCAGCTCTGGTTGTTGCTGTCACCTCTGCCAGGCTGAGCCCATCCCACAGAGCCCCTGGTCATGGCTTTCAGCAGACTGCCACAGGAGCCCCTCAGCAGAGGGAGCACAGCCCTTCCCTATACTCCGGGACACTGGCCAGCTGGCATCGCTGGGCAGATTTTCCTCACAGAAAGGGGCAGTTTTGGGACCTCTTACTTGAAAGAGGTTTGTAGCACCAGGACCAAGGATACTGCCCAGCACATGGCCAATAGATTCAAAACTCTTTAATCCTCTGGATTAAATCCACTTTCAGTACATGTTTTATTATGCCCTTGTGAACAACAAGCACATCCCACAGCAGTGACTCTCCCTGGGCCTCCCACGGGCAGAGGTAGGAGCTAGACGCATTTTCTGAGTTGGCCATGGTGGTCATCCATGGTTTTTCTGAGTACAATGAATAGGTGACATAATTCTTTGCTTAATCTTTACTGTTTCCATTATGTAGCTGAGGAAGTTCAGTCTCCAGCTGCCTGGCTATATTTGGGCTGTGAACTGCAGGAAGTTGATCAGCATGACATTGTTACAGATGTAATGTTTCCCTAGCAAGAGAAGTCTTGTTCAAACCTCTCTGCCTTCTCCTTCTCATTCTCCAAGCCCTGGGTGTGCCGGATGCTCCATATACCTGTTCCAAAGCTGTTTAATACCCCTCCCCTCCCTCACTCCCATGGAGCTCATGGAGTTCATTCATGTGGCAGAGGGATAATCTGAAGGGATGGCTGAAAACTGCCTTACCCAAGCATGGACACTGACGCTCTAAAGCAGACAAAAAGATGTGGACACATCAACCAGCACCGTCCTTCCAATAGATCCACAACATTTATTCAATTGCTTTGAAGGTGCAGTAGCATAAGTGCATGTTTCTGCCCGCGGCCCATGAGCTCCCCAGCCCCAGCCGTGCTGCTAATTGCAGTAGTTTTCCAGCTGGTAGAGGGAGCAGGTGTTGTGGCAGCATTGCTCAACAATCCCTCGCTTCACTTTCTCAAACTCCTCCTGCTGGAAGGGCAGCTCTCCCAACTCACCGTGCAAGGGACCGCTCACTGCCAGGGAAGAACAAGACAAGTTGTGGGGCATCACACAGCATCAACCCTGGCTCTTGAGCCCTGCAGATACCCCCTTAGCAGGCACCAGATTTTTAATCCAGAGTTGGTCGGAAAATGGGAAGGAAGTTGTACAGGTTTCCCCAGGTTGATGCTGCTTGTATCTCCTTCGGGCACCCCATTTTCTCTCCCAAAATAATCTTGAGGTGTTCAGAAGATGCCAAACTGAGTGGCTATCCGCAGGGTGAGGGATAAAGGGATACAGGCCTTTACTGGGGAAGCTGTGTGGAGAAGAGAAATCCTGCGCCCTCTCTGGGGTGAGCAACTAGTAAGTGCAATGAAAAAATTGGATTGTGTACATCCTATAGAGAAGAGTTTGCAGAGGCCTTTGGGTAATTACCTGCTCTTCTGGGAGCCTGGGAAGACAACTGGGATGTTCATGGGATTGTGGGGACAGTCCATTTCTGAGGCTGGGTGCATTTCTCCGCTGTTCCTGAACAGTCTGATTCAGTTTGCCACCTGGATATAGCCCCAAGCTGACAGCAAAAGTATTTGTGCATGTCTGTGTTCACAGCTGGGGGCAGGTTTTTAAAAGCAATGATAAATTAGGGTATTAGGACACCGATAACACTCAACGGAATGTCTTATTTGCTGGTGAGAACTTGAAAACTTGTGCACAGATCTGTTCAGATTTTAGTTGCCCGATGAAAATATGGAAAATTACAAATAAATCAGTGAGTTTTTCCTGCAGGAAGAAAACAGCCCTTAACAACAAAGAGAAAATGTCTGGAAAGTGAGAATGAGATGTGGTTTCTAGGGCAGTACAAGTACAGCACAAGATGCAAAATCCCTAAGCCCCCAAAGCATGAGGCAATGAACAAGGCACAAGAGTAACACAAAATCATTATGCTAGTGTGCTAGAAGGGAAATTTGGGAAAAAATTGGTCTAATGTTAAGTAGAAGAGGAAATAGCTAGTCAAGGTTTCGTGATTTACTTGTCTTCATCCTTCAAGCCAGCTGTGAGCAGATTGTAAACATAACCAGATTGTGTGACAAAGAGGTGGTTGCTCAGACAAAAGTCCTGAAATAAACATAGAAAATACTCAAATATTTGCATTCTGGTTGGCATGATTAAAAATCTCTGTATGGTATTTACCCTAATGAAACCTCCTACCCATTTGTGGTCATCTCCAGAAATTTATAGTCAGAGAACGGAGCAAATGACATCCCAAACAAATCATGGCTAACCCTCTACTAGGGGATTATCTGGTTTCACCACACAAAGACCCCTAAGACTATTTCACAGGATGGTTACATACACAGGAGAAGGAATTGGATATCAATGAAAACAGCATGTGATGGGAAGAGAAATGGTGAGAGAGATGTATTGTAGTCAGGGGATGTTAAGTAAAGGTAGATTTTGAAATGAGAGGACTGAAATGTTTGCTATTTGGACAGGGGTCTCTTCTTCATCTATTCAGTCTTGATTAGAAGCTCGGAAGACAGAATGTTCAGTGTGCTTCTGCAGGCCTCACCAGTCAGCAAGGATGTGGACAAATGCAGAATTGCATGTTTAGAGATCTAGAAAATATGACCTAAGAAGGCAGTAGGGTTGTATAGATGAGAAGAGGTCAAAACTAGATGTGGGACAGTATTCAAATATTTGGGGAAAAAATCATAAAGATGAAAGGACTAGGCTCTTCCCCATGTCCACTATTGAGAAGACAAGAAATAATTTACAGCAAGAGATATTCAGGTTAGATATTGAGAAGAAACACTCAAGAAGAAGTTCCGTTAAGCTTGGGAGTGGGCAGCTCCAGAAGGCAGAAGAAGCTTTCTCTCTGGAGATTTTTATGAATGTACCAGACAAACATGGCTAAGAAATAGAATAGGGGCAGCTGATCCTGTCTTGGGACAGAAAGAGGCTTCTTGAGTCCCACCTTTATTTCCGATGAATACTCCCAGGCTGGTGCAACAGCCACGCAGAGAAACAGATGAGTTTGAGCTTTCAGGCACAATTCCCTTTCCCTCATAACTCCTCTCTCCCTGCCTGCCCTCTCATCTGTCTTTTTAACCTGAAGAGCCTTTCCCTGGCAATGCGATGTTGTTGGTATGCCGAAGGTATTCCTGGCATTCCCCGTGAAGGACATGCCTGGTGTCACTGTCAGAGAAAGGCGGTTTTTGCATCCCGCATCACGCGACCGCTTTCACGGCTTACCTAGAGGCTGCTCAACATCCCGCCGGGCTTTGGGCTGGTAGAAGAAGCCACGCTCCCCACACACCAGGTACAGAGCCTCCACCAAGTGGGAGCCGCAGAGGTGCTGGTTGACAGCCGCGTGGCTGCTGCCGGGGCCAGAAAGGGCCAGGAGGGCCAGGAGAGGCAGCGATCGGAGCCAGAGGGCCATGGCAGGCAGGCTGAGGCCTAGGGCTAAGAGGCAGAGGAGACACAGGAAGATCTGGGAGGTAAAAAGAGGTTGTAATCAAGACTCTTAAGTCTTTCAGCTCCCCTGGCGTGGAAATGAGAGCAAAGTAGGAGATGGACCTTCTAGTTCGAGAAGAAAGGAGAGCTTTCAGCACCAGGATTTACCCGTGACAGTAAATGGCTACCGACTGTAACCATAAGTCCATCTCCATGCTCCATCAGTCTCAGGCTCCCTGCTGTCTTGCCTCAAAAGGCTGGCAGAGCCATCCCACCATGCCCTGCAGCGTACATGTCCTTAAGAGCCAAGATCAGCAGACCCCTTCAGAGGAAAAATTCTCTCTGCCCATTCAGAAGGGGCTGTAATGTGTGATGATGGCCCAAAACCACCTCAATGTCCTCAAAGAGGTCTCATTTTCTTGGGCCAATGAGCCACACTTGTCACTGCCTGCTTCACCAGCTTAAGACTGGTCTGCACAAGAGGTAGAAAGAGAAATGGAGGCAATCCAACTTACCCAAGAGGTGGCAGCAAGAGGTGGAGAGAAGTTCACTCTGAGGGATGAAGTTGGTTGGTAGTAATGTCCCCATTCTCTCTTTCCCATATTTATATGCTTTACATTAGCCCAAGTGACACAAGAGCCACCAAGAGCCCCTCCTCCTTGATGACACTCTAGCCAAAATTTTTGCTACTTGTGCAAATTTAATTCCCTCTGCGTAGCATCCCCAGGTCTTTATGAAAGTTAAGATAGAAGAAACTGTTTGCAGTTTCCATCTCATTTAGTCTGCTCTTTTAGCTTCCCTAAAGCTCTGTCCTGAGCCATCAGTGACCCTTTTAGCAGGAGATAATGGTGCTATTACAGCTGCAATGACTACTAATGACACTAATGCCGGCAATAGACACTGTTGGCATTGAGGTGGTTCAACAGCTGTTTCTAAAATGTAAAATTAAAAGCAAACACGTTAATCTGTTTGATTTATATCACCTTGGAAAGTATGCAGCAATGGGACCAAGTGGTTGGTGAAATCATGCTACTGTCAGGTGTTAGGAGAAGGAAAACACATTATTGTGCTCAGGCTCACTGGCAACGCCGTGCACAGTGAGAGACACGTGCTCACAGCTTGGGCAGGGGGAGGAATAACATCTGCATTTTGAAGAAGACATTGGGTGGTCGTTTTGGCTCAGCACGGGGCCAGAGTTTGAGCATTTGAGATTGCATCTGTGAAAAAAAATAAATAAGCCTTTTCCCCTTCTCCCACTGAAAGACAGGTTCCTCTCCTTCACCAGCCCCTTTAAATTCCTGTTTGGTGTTAAGAAGAGTAAGGCTCAGTCTCTGCCATTTCCAGGTGGGGGCTATGAGTATCTCAGCTCTTCTCTCTGGAGCTCTGTCCAAAAATGTGTCTTCACCACCAAGAAGCATTTCTGGTAAATCCCAGTGAAAAACAGGAGATACCTGAGCATCTCCATTCTGGCTGGTAAGCTTGCTCTTAGAAGGAGATAGCTGGTGGGTCACCAGTGGTCTGCTGGCTTTTATGGGTCTGATTTTGGCAATGGGTAGAGCTCTTGCTCTTTTTCACAACATTTTCCGATCTTTGAGTACCTTTGTGCTCAACTTTTCTGACACCAATAGCAATCTTGTACTTTTTCTCTGCCTAAAGTATGCTTTCTTTTTCTTTTATATTTTTTTTTTTCTGCCTGAAAAGGCCCATTTTAAAGGCTGGGGATGAGATCACCTTCAAACTTCCCAGTGCTCTGACTTCTGAGACTGTATGTGCTCAGGACCACTGAGTAGGAGACATTTTCATCTGTCCAGACTCTCTTGCTCATTTAGCTTAGAATAAGCCCTATTCTCCAGACACAGGACAAATCAGAAGGAACTTCACCGAAATCAACACAAGGCCTTGAGATTCAAACCAGGCCTTTGCTTCCTTGAGTAGTCAAAGCAATTCCATCCATCAACACTGAGGAGGTAGGAAGGGCCATATGCCCCTGTCACGGCTTTGAGTGTGAAGTATCATATGTTTGCTAAATGACTGTGATTGCAAAAAGGCTCCTGAGAAGCGCTAAACCTCAGATGAGTGCACAGGGACGGGACCCATTTGCTCAAACGGATGCAGGGCAAGGTTATCAGTTACATCCCCTGCCATGTAGGTCCTTCAGCCCCCTGCTAATAAATCCAAGTTGTGATGCTCAACTACAGCTAATAGCATTTCTGCACAATGTGTAACACTATCTCTGCCTCTCTTCCCCTCAAAAAAGATATTGGATGTACTTGAATGACCTAGTGGTATACCCATGGAGAGGGACTCAGGTTTCAGCAAGATAGGAGCTCAGGGAATTCACTTACTGAGACCTTACTACTGGGTAAAAGTGGGGAATTAGCAGCTACATAGGTTAAAACCTGGCATTTTACCCCAACTGAAGTAGGTGGCCAGAGCGAAGAGCAGAAGTCCTGCGTGACTCATGCTTCCTCCAGAGCAGGGACCTTGCACCTGTAATCAATCTCACAACCTGCAGAACTGCCCTCCAGATCCCCTTGGCAATCATTTGCCTGCTGTCATCACACTGCTCAAGGTTCAATGGACCTCAGTCAAATGATTGCTTTGGAAAGGCCCCTGAGCAGGGTGTTCCCCAGGTTAATCACATGCTGAGATTTGCCATTCAGGGCTTTCCTGCTTGTGCTTTTGAATGCTACCTGAGCTCACCTGAACTCATGTTTTATTGACAGAGGGATTTTGTAAGGAGACTCCTCCATCCACTATTGTCTCCCTTCTAGGCAGCTTCCCTGCTGGACTCTCCCCTTCCCTGAGGCTTACACCACTGATGTCACCAAAAAAGCTGCCTTATTTTGCTTTGAAAGTGCCATGTTCTTTGCCTGATGCTTCTCTTACTCTTGGCTAACCAAATCCTGAGGTAGCTTCAAAAAGCTTGTGGCATTCCTGCAGCATGCCGCAGCAGGGGAAGGGCTGACTGTACCCGAGCGTTCAGGAATTCCTCTTGGCTCACTGTAGTTTGGGTACAGAAATAAGCCAGAAGATTTATTGGAAGGAAAAAAATATATCATGCTGGCTCAATTTTCAGCACAGGCCAATTTTTTTTTTTTTCAAAGGTTTCCTACTACGATTTTTTTCCCCTTTCAAAATATGATCACTTTGATTATTTATTGGAAAATGTATTTTCTTACCATAAATGGTCGTCTGGAATATGAAAAATGCTAGCAGTCATATAAATGGATATAAAACGGATACAAACTGCGGAAAGTTTTGTCTTAGAGGGAAAACTCTCATGTCAGCAGTGAGCTGAGAGAGGGGGCCAACAGGGGATCCCATTTCTAGATGGAAAAGCTTTTTCTACAGAAAAATCTCTACTTATTCCTTCCAGGCTGGGTTTCCCCGTGATTTTCCTGTCATCAGGCAGCGATGAGCCAAGCACTCATCCATTGTTTCAGGTATGCATGCCTCCTGTGATCCCCCAGATCCTCAGGTCCACATGGGGCTGACTTGGCTGAAGGGTGGGAGTGGCTGGGTGGGAGTGGGCTGCTCCTGCCCTTCGTGCTAAAGCATCTCCAGACGTGACTCAAAACCACCTCCCTTGCTCACATCCCCCCCCCAAGCCTGAGCAGTTGCATCAGTGGGAACGAGGTTTAGGCAATCCCCAGTGTCATGTAATCGAGTTTTACAGTCCGCTGCCAGCACAATAAAATCTTTACTACTGGAGATGTCTAGCATTTTCAAACCCTGTCCTGAAAAAATAACAAGCCCGCTTAAGGGGAACTAGTTAACAATTACAAGTTTGTGCAAGTCTTAGTTACAGCAAAGGTCAGGGCTGGAGGCAAGAGACTTCTCAGCACCCAGGGACCCCAAAATGCCACCCACATCCCCCTTGCTGCTCTGATGCCCTGTGGTTGCTGCCACTCTCCTTCCCCGTGTGTGCATTGTCCTAGAGGAGTAGCAGGGATCCGTCTGTCACAGCAGTGACCACAGGACTCCTCTTCCCTGTGGGGTCAATTCAGTGGACTTTGAAGCAAACGGCGCCAAAGCTCATCTGTGCTGTGCCAGCAGCCTGCTGGAACACAGCCCAAATCACCCTGAGGGGTCTGCATTCCCAAGAGCAGGTTTGGGGGTGACCAGCATCCTTGGTGCTCCCTGTTTCCATGTGGTTTCCAGCTGCTTTGCTCCCACAGACGTGTCCAAGCACATGTGCAGTAGCACTGGTGTGAGATGAAGGGCAGGGAAGTGAACCCAGCACTGAGGAGGGGAGATTAATTCTGGAATACTTGCAAAGATACCCTCGAAAGTCCGTGGCCTTGGGGAGAGAAGGGGCTGCTATAGCAAAGGGTGAGGCTTTGGCTTATCTGGAGTCACACAATGAGAGATGCCCTTGCTTCAGAGGGGGCATTGCTCAAGCAGAGCAGGGTGATGCTCACTGGGATACAATTAATCTCGGCTGCTTCCATAAACTAATCCAGCTGGCTGCCTGGCTGCAGGGCATGTGAGCCACCCCCATTGCCCCACGGCCACCAGGCTCAAGCAAGATGTTCCTGCCGAACTGTGGACATCACAATTTTCCAGGCTCTTCCAGGCCAAGGACATTATCCTGCTGCTTAGAGCACAAAGGATGGGTTTGAAAAACAGCAGGGGGTGTCCCAGTATCCCAAAGCTCAGTGAAACCAGCCAGGTCTGACCCATCGGTTCCCATCAGCTCTGGGTTGGCTGTGAAGAGCAGAGAGGGCTGTGAGTACAGGCACACCCCTGGAGCTGCAGCTCACTGCAGAAGATGCTCCAGGGAACAATTCCAAAGAGCCAGTAACTTTCCTTAGAGAACAAGGGAGGTTCCCAGGTGTGCTGCAGCTCTGAGAGCAGCCTCCTGAGGCTCAAACCCTCCGGCCACCCCTCTTGAGTATTTAAACCTCTCATTGGGAAATGGTGACTTTTGGCAAGCCCAGCTCACCAGGGACCACAGAATTTGCAAATCAGTTTGGCTGCACCTTGCACAAGTTCTGCTGGCCTCTGCAGGCTCAAACCTCTCCACAAGTGCAGCTACCCAAGCAAGCTCGACCAAATTTAATGATCTCCAGTGTAAAGCTCCCAAAATCTTTCCCATACACTTTGGAAAGAGCATATGCAAGGTTATAAATAGAGATGGAAAAAACCTGCTATGCTTCTTTTAACCCTATGAAAATATTAACAGCCACATGTTTTTTGAGAAGGTAAAGAAGAAAATAGCACCTAAGAGCTGTTATTAGTTCCTAGAAACAGCTATTAGTGGACACAGCAGAACAAATTAGTTTGTTTATCAATGAGGAGAAGATTAAATCCGTGGCTATTAATGGCCCAAAAGTAATCCTTGGTGGAGATGGAGAAACATTAGAAGAGGTGATGACACTCTGCCAGAGGACAAGTACTGAGAAACAAAAGTAACAAATAACTTCCACTGAGTGGAGGAGCACTGGAAAAGTCGCCGGATCAGCACCAATCTAAAAATACCCATTTTCAGCACTGATACCACATCTGTCCTTTGTGTCATGGAGTCCACGAGAACAGAGAGGACCTAGACCCAGTCCTCAGGCAGCAGCCATGAGAGGGCCCATTGAATCTGTCAGGGAGTTTTCTCCAGTGTCCAGAATTGCAGGCACTAATCATAGTGCCACCACCATGGCTTCCACAGCAGGTGGCATCACAGGTACCCCTTGGACTTGGAGAAGCCTTTTGTGAAACCGAGGAGAGGATGTCCTGGTCCTTGGTCACGGTGCTGGACAGGATGGGCAGACATAGCAGAAAGTCCTGAGTACAAAAAGCAGTTGAAGCAAGTAAGCGGGGTAGGAGGGAAATGCCAAAAAACAAAGGAATGGTTTTTTACTGGCTCAGACTGGATCTGTCCCAGCTGTAAAGTGGTCTCACAGACTGAAAATAAATCACTGTGTCACATACTTTTGTGTTTTCCGCCACTGCACATTGACCGAAAACCCCATTTTTCTCCACGACTTTCTGGAGGTACTCCTTGCTCCTTCCCCTTCACAGGGTACACCTCGAGCTTCAGCACTTCACATTCCTCCACCTGGGTTGGGACCTGAGATGGGAACCGTGACTTTTTTTCCTCTTTACCCCTCACTCCTACTGCATCGCCCGTGTGGCATTTGGTGTTTTGCCAACTGGCACAGCTCTGTGCCAAAGCACCTTCCCTGACACTGCATCTGGGTGTGAAAAAAACCCCAGCTCGCCATTGCTCTTATGAGCTGTGGTTGCTCCCAGGCATCCATCTTCCTGGCATTGTCATCCCTCACTCCCAGGATGCTCCCCTGGGGCCAGGAGGTGCCGAGGACTTGCAGGAGGGCTGCCCCCTCTCCCGCTTGTGGTCGGCCGGACCCCACCGCAGAGCGTTCTGATCTCCCCTGCCAGGGAACGGGAACTCCCAGGCCTGATACCATTAATTATCGCTGGGTAAGTGGATTGTTTTGAGCACTTAAAGCTACTTTAGGGATTTGGATGCACATCGGTAACTAGCCCATAGGCTTTCCTATGGGTTCCTAGACAAGGAGGTGTAAATCCTGCTGATAAGGCTTGTTAGTGATAGGGGACTGGGGAGGGGAAGAAGGGGGGGATGTTTGGAGCCAGGCACAGGGATCTCCGGGGCCGGGAGGGTTAAGCCCACTGCTGCAGCCCCCTCCTGCTGCTGGAGAGCCCCTGGCTGGGGGGAGGCACTGGGGTGCTGCGGGCAGTCGGGGTCAGGCTGATTTACAGCAGCAGAGGAACCGGGGCTGTTAATTCAAAGTTGCCGCTTATCGGTGTTTAGAAAGCAAGCTCCGATCTGTTGGTTAGCGATTTGGCCTTTGCTGTAAATAGAGGGGCCCCGTGCTTTGCTCTGACATTTTTGTCTTATTATCTTGTCTCAGCCTCCGAGGGAGGTGGGAGAGTTATTTAAGGCTGACCTTAGTGGAAGGAAAATGAACAACTCCCTTACCCCACCCTGTTTTTCTCTCACAGTCCTGGGTAACAACTGTTGCATTGAAGTATCTGCACAAGATACTTAATCCTCCACCATCCCCGAAAATATTTTGTAGATCAATTCACCCTGCTGTGCCCAGAGAAAATAATCACGAAGACACCAAATAGAACTAAAGTCAGGAGTGAAAAAAAAAAATTGGGATTTTCTGTCATTATTCTTCCAGAAGAATCAGTGAGGATGGGCCTTGAGTCCACCAGAGAACGGAGTTCACCATTTAATCTGTTCAGTCTTGAATTACTGTTGTTCAGGTTTACTTCAAATCTTTGTATCACGAGTTTGAAAAGCAGCTGCTTCATCCCAAGCAACTAAAGATAAACCTCTGGATATAACATGCAGAAACACACATACGGTGGCTGGTTGGAGCTGGAGAGAGTATTTTGGATTTGGGAAAATTTAGACTGAGACCCAAACCCTCTACAGCTCTGGAGCAGAGCCCTTGGGGGGATGCACAACGAGTCTGTGTGGGTCCCATCCATCCCTGTTGGGATGTGCATGGGTTTTGGGAGGTTTGCTGTGTACAGAAGCAAACATGTGCGTGTGCTACAGCTGCCCCAAGTGGCTCACACCTTACACAAGATGTTCAAAGGGAATTGGTTAAGAGACACGAGAATAAATCCTCGTCCATTTGGAGCACAGCGCTTGCTAGACTGAAAAACATCCAATCTCCAAATGCTTGTTTTATTGACTTGTCACCGCCATCCTCACCAGCTGAACAATGATAGTGCTACAAGGCTACAGTAGCACATCTGGGGTGCAGACACGTGGGGTTTTTCAATCCCTTACCTAATCTTTGCAACCCCTCTCTATTCAGTTAAAAACAACAAAACCAGAACAAACCAAAATATTCACCAAGCAAACCCCCCTCCTGATCAGTTTTCAAGGCATTTTAGATGCTTTCTGCTGTCAGCTCTGCCAGAAAAATGTCAAAAGATTATCTTTCCACCTAGAAAACCTAGTGCTCTTCCAAACACTGTAATGAACAAGTGTTGGAAAACTGAAAACAAATTCCTTGCAGTAGAAAGTGCAGTACCCATTCTGGTCCCTGGGGAAAAAAACAAGTGTGATTTGAGCTGGATTAGCAGCACGAATGACAGCTCAGGTCAGCCGCAGCCTTATCCGAATCAATTCCCCTCTCCGGGGAGGCGGTGCGTGTGTGTGCGCATACCTGCGGCTATAGGATTTGTAAATAATTGAGTTCTTCTGATCCCTACCACCACAGCACAAGAAGAAAGATTTGGTCCTGAGGGGGCTGACAGAGGTTCAAGCCCCAGATCTGCCACTTAGACGCTTCTTCCCAAAGCTGTTTAGGCATGTAATTACTTTTCCGGCTCTGTGCCTGGTCTGAGTCTCTGATTCTCTGCCTCCTTTTATCTGTCAGCTTTTTACAGGGACAAGAGTACTCCTCTACCTCCCAAGCATGTAATGAAGATGAATTCATTACAGCTGTAACACTTTAACGAGCACTGTTGAAGATACAGGGTATCCTTACAAGTCCTAAATTAGGAAACTCCCTCTCAGAGTGTGCTGGGGTGCCTGGATGCATGGCCCAGATCTGCACATTAATCCACCTCTGTGCGTGATTCTGGAAGGGGTTTTAATGAGAGAAAGGGTCTGGCTTTCATGTAAAAGCCAAGCTTGCTGTAGTGACTGGAATTAGTTTCCTCTAACATGAGGATAACTCCAGAGCAGGAAACACTTATTTGATCGGGCATATTTTCTGGTCTCTGGATGTGCATCCCCCATTCCTGGGCATCCTGTACCCCATCCACTTGGATGCAGCAGACAGAAATAGTGAGAAATGCTGGGAGAAAATGTATTTAGTGAAGGCCAGTCCCCTTGTGTTTTACTGTTTAAGAGACCTCCCAACTACTGTTTCATGCATAATTGTGCAATTGGTAATATCCTGCCAAAGAAAGGCTTAGATCATCTCGTCTGCAAAGCATTTTCCACCTCCAAATAAACATTTTGCATGAGCACAAGTTGCAGGTTTTCCACCATAACGTGCTCCAGGCTGGATTTTGCATACTGCCTGCAGGCAAGACAGCCGACCTGAATCTGGACAACACAAGGATGCAAGAGTCAAACTCAGGATGCTAGACCAGAAATATATTTTTTTTTATTCTTAATATCATGTGAGCAGCAGCACAATTCCAAAATGAAAAATAATTCTGTTTCATATTTCTTTACACAGAGAGACAGACAGACAGATCCACCCACAGCAGCAGCAGCAGCGACAACAGTGAGACTGCTCAGCGAGGCACTGAGACAGGCACACACCAGAGGGGGTGGCGAGGCCTGGCTCTGAGGAAGGCTTTTCCCCTTTCTTCCTCCCTTGCCAGCCCATGCTCTATCTAGGGGAGGGTTTAACCTGGGCTGACCCATCACTTTGGTTTTCCCCAGTCACCTTTTTAGAACTTGCAGTTGCCTCTGGTGAGGTCTGGGGGAATGGCGTGAAGGATCCCATGACCCACCCGAAGGACATGAGCTCCTGCTTAGCTCTAAGCAGCCACATAATCCTACAAATCTGCTCCCTGGTTAGGAGAAGGGAATTCATAGCATCTTTTGGTGAAGGGTGTGTCTGGATAGATCCTCAAAGTGTTTTCCTCTGAGTGATCTCGAGGCCGAGCTGTATGGGGCTCTGAGTAACCTGGTCTAGTGGAAGGTTCCCTGCCCATGGCAGGGGGTTGGAACCCAAAGATTCTGTGATTCTGTATCTCGTTCATGGCAGCTCTACAAACCTAACCAGCCTTGTGCACAGTACTTGAGGGATACATTAAGTCAAAACTGAAAGCAAGGGAAAGATCCAAGACAATTCAGGAAAAAGCCTAAACCCAGGAATACTGGAGGGCTGCAGGAAATCCTAACAATGTCAGAGATTACAGCAGGGGCTGTGGGCGCCTCTCTAGTCCGCAAGAAGCTGATGGGTGATAGAGACCAAATGTTTCCTGATACGAGGGAGAGCGGATGAAAAGAAACTCAAGGATTCACCGCTTCTATTAGTGGGACTGCTATGGGAAACAGCAATAATCTATACCATGGCAACATCAGAACATCAGCTGCTTCAATGGGAAAATTGTGTTTTGAAAGGGTCCATGCAGTGACTTGAAATAAGCTTGTCTTTAGAAAAGGAATACCATCTAGTGGCCCAAAAAGGCAATACGGATGCGCAATGGCAATTAGAGAATCAGATGAATTTAGAAAAAGAGAAGGAAAAACTACAGAAGTAAGGAGGGTGATTAACATATATAGTGCAGTGATTCACCCTGGAGCAAGGGAGAGCTCAAAAGGGACCTGATCATGGTAAATGCAAAGCTAAAATTAGACACTAGGAAAAGCAGATTGGGATGCAAAAATTAAAAATAACTGCTGGAGTTCCAGAAAGTGGTGTTAGAGAACTGGATTGGGAGCCATCACAGGAAGATGATTTCAAGGATGATATGGACAAATGGGAAAAGAAAGAGAAGTTGAGAATAGCAGCCTATCCCATAAAGGCTCCAAATGCTGTCCTGAGGTAGATGAGTATGACAGATCAAACTGCTGTAGCTGTTAAAATGAAAAAAAAGACCTCAAGGCAGGTAGCTGCAGATATGAAACCACTGAAAGGTAGCACAACAGTAGAGAAACTGCTTATATTTAGAATTAAATGGCGATTAAGTGGTAAATTGATTAGAGTGTATGCTCCACCAGCTTAATTACCATTGTACATCAGGCACCTCCTTGATAAACCTTTAATCTTGCCACCATGGTCATTTAATCAAATTTCCCAGCAGGATGGTAAGATGAGGATCCAAACCGGCCCAATCGCTACCAGGCCAAAAGGTTGAGGAAGATGGAGAGTCTTTAATAAAACAATGGGGATCCGCTTGGATGTTGTAGACACGAGCAGCAGGACACGATGCCATGTACCAACACACCACTCCCAGTGGAGCACAGGTATCTCCACGGTCCCTGGCATCCCTGAGGCTGAGTCAGGCTCCTTGGACAGCGGATGAATTAGGAGAGGTAGTGGCACAAATGCACCCCCACGATTCACACTAAGCTTCCATATGGCAAAATGCAGGGGAAGAAGCAATTGACGGAGTTGCTTTCACATTAAGAGACAAACAATATACCTTTACTTGCATCCCACAGGGCCAAGCACCTGCCCTGCTGCACATGCTCGTGTGAGCAAAGTGTTTGAGTGATGGTGCGGGGGACAAAGAAAAGAGATTGCCTTATATGATGGTATTTAGGGAACTCCAGCTACAGAAGATGAGGTACAAGCTGAGATTTAAAATTAATAGACCAAATGGGATTTAATGTCAACTTGAATATGGCACAATTAAAACAACCTCATGGCAAATGCCTGGACTCTGAAACTGGTGAAAGAAGGAGATGGATAAATGCTAGAAAGGTTAAGCTTTCTGTGAAATAAAGACTCCCACTAATCAATCCCAACTCTGAAGAGTGCTGGGAGAATTTAATTTCTTATGGCAGCATATCTATGGCTGTGCTAGTATCTTATGGCAGTGTATCCATCTTTGCTAATAGCATCAGAGCATTATGGAAATGACAGGAAAATAATCAGGGAGGGAGCTGAAGCAAGGACCAAGACAGGGCTTTATCTGACAAAAAGATATCATTTTTTATCTGAAAGAAGCAGTTTAAGAGCTTCTGCACTCAAATTCCCTGTTAAAAGAAAATTATTTATTACAAGAATTTCAACATGAACTGATACTGTGGGACCAGTGCTGTTACAGAGAAATAGAGGAGGAAAATGCATCCCAGTAGTGTACGAGTCCTCTCCAGTGGCTGGACTGAAATCTCCTTGGCCATGAGAAAACCTGGTTAGAGGCAGTCTAGGCTGTGAGTGAGTTCAAGGCCTTTCCCCTCCACAGTGCAGTCTGCTCCTACTCTGCTCTTACATACAAAGGGCAGAAATGGATATTACTGTGGATGTCCTTTGAATGGAAACCAGGAATGAACCAAAGGCACTGCACATCCATGGGAGGGCTACATTTGAACAAAGAGGAAAAATAATCCAAGACACTCCTATCAGTGGAATGAGGGAACAAGTAGTGGGCAAACTAAAGGATCATGCCAAGGAGCTTACAGGCTGTAAGTAGAAGACAAACCCTTCTAGCAACACCTCTCTACAGATAGCTACTATATCTCTCTGTAGAGATACAAAACACTGGTTGCATAGTGCGGAGAAAAGCAATGACAAGCACATGGTGGAACACCTATGAAGAAAACAGGAGTTCTATTTTACAAGCTTAGAGGGAGAGTGGGAATAAAATATAAGTAAAGGATGCTAGAGTAATGTGAAGACTACGAGTAATACTGAGAAATAATTTAGTGAGCAAGTAGATAAATGAACTCAGTTTATGTTCAAGTTCTGACCTCAGAACTTGTTCACTGCAGCCCCAGCCAGGTGTAAGTAAAAGCAAAGATGGGATGAATAGTGTGACCAGTTGAAAAAGAGCACCCTACACTTCTTTGTGTAACTCATTATGACAATCTAAGATAACTTTCATAATGAGCTACATAAAAAAGTGTAGGGTACTCTGAAAAGAGTGCAAAGAGTTTCTACTTGGCCTCAAATGAACCAAGAAACATAGGACATAAATAAAAATTGCATAAGGTGTGCAAACGTGGATTAGTAAAAGAAAGCTGCCAACCCTACTGCATTGGTTAAACTAAAGACTGTAACAAATACTGCCAAGGGATCACCCCAATAAACTGTCACAAACTAAAGAAAGGTACCAGTATCTGTTTGCCAGAATAAATACCTTCCTGGGCAGGCTGAGGTTCTTCCACCTGAAAGGAATATGACTGCTGGAACCGTAACAAAGCGGTTACAGAAAATCATTTGTAGGTGTGGAACAGCACCTGAGACAGGATAAGGTGAACAGAGGGGAGGGCTGGGAAGGGGAGGTTTTAAGTGAAGAATTCAAGTTTTAATAACTAGCCTGGGGATTAAACAGGTACTGTACAAACCCTACAGCTTGCAATTACCCAGAATGGCAAAAAGAAATGAGTTGAACTATTAAAAAGAATCTAAATACAATTGTAGGACAATATCCAAAATGATGGGCTAAAAAGTTAACCTCATTATCAGTAGCTTTGAAAGCAGTGATAGATTAAGATAACTCTAGCGTATTTTGTTTGGATAGCCTGTCTCTTAGTGACCCTACCTCTAAAAGCTTAAAATACTGGGGCAAGATAGAGAAGAAAGCAACATGAGAAAAATGTGTAAAATGAGAGACCAAGGATTCATATATGGCTTATGAAATAAGGAGCCAAGTAATGTATTTGAAAACAGATAAAAAGGAACAAGGCTTAGAGACAAAGTGAAAGGGGATCTATTAAGTTACTAATAAAATAAATCCTCTAAGATATTAAATAGGTGAGGGCAATAGTAAAGAGAAAGGGATTCATGTTTCTCAGATGTCTCCCTAAGGGGCCAAATGATTCTGGAACCTGTCACGAATTTGTCAAGAGCAGAGACACTGAAAATAGCCCAAAGAGGGACCTCTGGCGCCTGTGCAGCCCAAGCCCCCACTCAGAGCCTGCCCCAGCTCAGCCTCATGTCCCAAAAGCGAGGGAGTGCAGCCCTCCCGGTGCTCACCTTCCCCCAGCTGCAGCACATCTCTTTGTGTGCTTGCATACCCATGGTGCTGGGTTGTGCTGCAAGTTTTGCTTATTTTCTATTTCTGCAGGACAGCAGATTTTACTACAGCTCCTCAAAAAAGCAGCAGCTGACAGAGTCAGGGAGCAGCAGTGCAAACTCTAGGGCAAGGCAGAGGAGCTGAGGTCTCCGGCAGCTGCAAAGGATTTCTAAATTGGCTTTTCACTCCATATTAATGAGTTTGGTCTTTTTACGAATTGCATTAACTTTAGATATTTAAGAAGGCAGATAATGACTGTGCAGTGCTCTGGAGATCTAAAGATGATCACCTTCAGACCCTTGTGGTTCTGGAGGACAGACCAGAAAGCATGTGCCTCCACAGAGAGATTCCCTACCCCATCCTGATCAGGAGCCTGGCATTGCTACAGGGTTTGGAGAGGAGAAACAGCAACCTGAAGACCAGTAAATTGGCACTGCTCTTGTTAACAAGACCATAACCCATGCATTAGCTATACAGACATAATTGTTATAGCTTGCCNTTTGTTTTTTGGGGTTTTTTTTTGTTTGTTTCGGTTTTTTGGTTTTGTTTTAGTCTGTTTTACTGAACTCACCAGTAAGATTTTCATGGCTAAACTAAGGCAGCTAAACTGTGGCCTAGCCTGCCTTAGTCTTGCATAGCTTTCTCCAGCTACTCAATCTAATAGTAATATCTGAAGAACCCAAATGAAAAATTGTTACAGCTCTTAAGGGAGACTTGAGAGTTACAGCTCATGATCCGGATCCACCCAGATTGGGAAATCATAGCTGCAGCTTTGGAAAAAGGGCTCTAAAATGGCAATAACTGAATGAATGCAGTAGTTTTATTGGTTTACAGGAACATATGAAGAGAATGAACAGCTTGAGGAAAAGCAGCTAGCCCTGGTGTTGAACTGCTGATTTCAGAAGTGGCCTTTTAAGCAATTTAGGAGGAATTTAGGAGGAAGGGTCAAATAAGAAAAGAAACAGAAAGGAGAGATCGAAGCAGGCAGGAGACTAAGTGCTGTCAGTAGCTAAGGAGTTAAAATTTGAGAGAACTGGGGGTAAAGCACATATATGTGGGGGTCTGAAATGGGATAAAGAGTAAAGGATTGTAAACTATTATGACTGAGCCACAGTAGAAGCAACACTGGAGAACAATGTTAGCTGTGTTAATAGCCAAAACTTCAGTGCCAAGTCTTGCAGTTCTTTAAAGAGGAAATTATAAAAATCATATATCGTGGATAAGGATGGCAAAAGTCAACACAAAAATGTTATAAATGATCATGCAAACAACTCTGTGTAATTCTCCCCTTCTCTGTCCCCCACAGCTGTTCAGCAGCCTCCCCTCATCCCAAGCCCAGCTCTGATACTGCACAGCTGCATAACCTTGGGCCAAACTTCTGAGCAAACTGCTAAGTTATGAGACAGCCTGCAAGAAGATAAGAAGGGCAAAAGCGGGGGGAGGAAAACCGAGAGCTTTGGGTCAGATCAAGCCGTTAATATCTACACTGAAAACTGCATGAAACTGGGTCTGAGCATCCAAACCAGATGTTTACCTTCCTTGGAAATGGCCAGCAATAGCATTAGTTACACACCTGAGCTACATCAGGTGATAGTAATATTAGGATTACTAAGAGCAAAACTCATGGAGTTGCTTTGGAGACAATAAAAGGCAGATTAATTTTTTTTTTTCTCAAATTGCAATTAAAAATTTTATCTCTTTCCTTTTTTTTTTTTTTTTCTTTAATTTTAAAATAAAGTAGTTTGTCTCCTCTTCCTTGCACCCAGGAGCCTAGTACACAGCTCTCAACTTTAACTTTTTAGCTTGGCCATGCTTTTTGTCTCTGCTAAGCCTCTCCCAGCAGTCAATAGAAAAGCTGGGTGCGTCTCGCTGCCCTCCTCCGAGCTGGCCCTACATACAAAAGTGGTAAGCTGTTGGGGTCGCGTGGTGACAGGCAGCAGTGCCAATGTTTGGAGAAGACAGGTAGGAATTATCAGCCGGGAGCTAGGTGAGGGCAGGGCAGGCACGTTGGGGGCTGAGAGGGGATGGAAATCGCTCAGTTCTTGTATTAACTGATAACACTGAGCGCGTTAATCAGCGAGTGAAGCTCATCCCTTACGCTCTCCAGCGAGTGGCAGATCATCTGAGGGCTGTCCAGGAGCTCGATGCTGTGGGTGTAGGGCTCGTATTTCACCGAGAAGGGCCGCTTGATGTGCGCCGCATAGTTCCTGCAAGGGAAGGGTGCAGAAGGCTGGGTACGAGAGGTGGCTCCCGAATCTCCCTCCTACTCACCGCCATTTACGCAGGAAGATCACCACAGGTTAATGCCTCCTTTAGGCAGAGTTTCCACCTTTCCAGCTCCACTATAGCAGTATTTGGGATCCCTTCTGTTTGTCAAGGGATGCCATGAGTTTGACTGTGGTGCTCTGTGGGCTGTACAGGAGGGTACATCAAACTGGTCACCTCCAAGGCCATTGCCAGGCATCCTCTGCTGCAATTCCTTTTTCAAAAAACGCCAAGGAGATTTAGAAGCTAATTGCAGGGGAAGCCCGTGGTATTATCGTATTATATTACTAAATCCTTTCTGACATGCATTTATTGACTAATCTCTGCTCGAGGAGGGGAGAACTAGCTGTGTGGCATAATAAGGATAGACTTGACAGGCAGTGGCTGAGTCCTGAGCTAGAGGATGAGAATAGTGTCACCAGAGCCTTGTGCTTCGGCAAAGCTGCACTGCTGTACCCAAAGCCAAATGCAGCCTGAATCTCAGTGACGAGCTTGACTTTACCTGGTATCTCCCAAGAGCAAGACCTCGTTGCTGCTTTTCTAATGGAGAAATATGTGGTCAATTGAAAGCAAATCAAGGTTAGGATTTCCCCAAAATTGCCCACATTCACCTCCAGCGCTAAGATTTGGATACTTGGCAGGGTAGGGTTTTTTTCACTTGGGAGTTGTGTGAATATGGAGCTGAAAATCTATAGTTAAGTGCTTGTGGCTGTGGTCTCATGCTGGAAAGGCTTGGGAACTTGACGGGACAAACAGGCACGCTCCTCTCCTCCGCAGAGGCTTCACCCTTTCGCTCCTGAATTGCTTAGCTTAGGCTACCCTCTTGTGGCTACCGCGGGTCTGCTCTGGCGCAGGGCTCGGGGAGGAGCAGCCCTTTCCCAGAGGGAGACGGATGCTCCTCGTCTGGCTGGTACTTCATGCCCAGGCTGGAATTGGAAGGATCTGGAGGAAAACACAGCACGGAGGGCCAAGGGAAAAACATGGCCCAAGGTTCAGGCTGGCACTAGCAGGGAGCTGCCATGCCATTGCAGGAAAACAATGAAATCGTGTGTAAACAAAGGAGCTTTCTTTGTGCTCACATTGTCCTCCTCCTAAAAGCTGTGGCTCCTCTCAGTTCTGCCAGGCTAAGTCCTGCTCATCTCTCTTGTTAATGTCTTGTGCCACAGCGGTGGCTCATAGCACAGCTGCTGATGGCTAGGAACCTGCCCTCCAACATGGGTCTGCTCGCTTGATGCCTTTTGAAGCATTTAGATACAGCATGGCTGCTTGGAAGGGCACTGCAGGAAAGTGTCCTTTCTGAGAAAAGAGGCTTTTCTCCAGCATAACACCGATAGTCAGGCCCGTGGTGGCAGCTGCCAGTAATGCAAAAGAGATTATGCTTTCATGTTTTCACCTCATAGAGTAGCATCTGTGTGGTCTCTGAGCTCTTTAAAGAGGATCACTTACAGTGTTTGTCACAGTCAAGACCCTCTAGCCTAATCTTGGCTGTTTATGTGGTGTGTTTTCCCTTTTCAAATGCAAGGAAATGACTCATTAGGCAGCAGTTGGGTTTTGTTTTGGTTTTTTTTTTTTGTTTTTTTTTTTTTTTTTTAAAGCAGCCTAGTGTGTTTGTGTGTGAGCATGGGCTCCCCCAGTTCTTGCTTTTGAGCAGCTGGACTCCAGATTGTATGAACAGTGCAAGTGAGGGTAATAAAAGCAGAAGTTGAAATATAGCAGTCCTCACCATGTTATTTATATTAAATACCCCTCTTGCAGGAACTGTAAAGTCATGTACGTCATGTTCTCCTCATCCTGTCTCTTTCCTAAGTGAAGATAAAAATGGTATAGGCAAAGTTTTCCTCTGTCAGTCAAAGCAATCCAAGGACTGAGCTTTCCTCCTGTGGTCAACTCTGGGTATGACCACGAAAATGCTCTTCTGAACAGATGTCTGTGGGTAGAGCTGACCTTTACCATCCTGTTTGCAGTCCCATGGGATGGGGAAACCCAGTTACGTGGTGGGATGGTGCCTGGGGTCCACTAGCACATGTTAACCGGCCTAGGAGGCAAAAGTTAATTTCTCCCCCTGGAGAAAAGTCATGTCATGCATGTTCCCTGTAGGAACTGCAGAACTGCTTTACTTTGGAAGACCTAATCAAAGTTATCAGAGCACTTCTGAAAATTGGATTGAAAGCAGCCAAAATGCTGAGCCCTATTTAAATAGATAACATCTTCATTTCCTGTTGTTTGGGTCTCTTTCATTGCCCAGTCCTACCTCAATTTATTTTTGGCATCACTGAAGCTCTCGGACACAAAATAAACAGGTTGGTAGTTCTGGTCCTGGTAGGGCTGAACAGCTGCAGCCTCAGGGTCGAAGTCCCGCACCTCTGGTTCATCAGACAGGGAGTGCTAGGAACATGGCAGAAAAAAATCCAGCATGAAACTAAGGGGATTGGAGAGCATGTGTGGGGTAAGCAAAGATGGAGAGCAGATTGAGGGAAGTCATGTGCAGAAGAAGAAGGTTTTTTACTCTAAGGGTCTAGAGCAGAAGGAAGTGATGATGTGACTTACTATGAGCTCCCCATAGGAAGAGAGGAGCCCAGCTCCATAGGCTTTGACTATTCCATTCTGTCTGCAGAGCCCAAACTCCACTGTAAACCAGTAAAGCTGTGAAAAGGAAAAGAAAAATTCCTGAGGGACACTGCTTCTCATCCTAATCTCCCTGCCGTTTCTGAGTCCTTGCATCATGGCCAGGGTCTGGGGTTGCTTAAAAAAAGAGACACTTGTCTCTGTCCCCTCTCCATACTTTGCTTTCAGACAAAAGTGCTAAACTAAGTTGCTGCTATACCAGGACAGAGTCTGTGTCCCTGGGCTTGCTCCATCTGCTGTGAGATGCTGCTGCTTGGTGTCCTTGGAACAGGACAGGTCACCTTGTTGAGGGAGAGCCAAAGGAAGCAGATGTCATTTAATCCCATCCCAAAGAGTGCCAGCAGTGCTGCTGTTGGAAATACGATGCTTGATGATACTACTGGTGCCTGAGAAAATTGGGTTAATGTGCAAGCAAGCTCTGCTGTTTAACTGATGTAGCTCTGCACAGTCATCATGAAAAGAGCAGGGCTGGGACAGCTTGGGTGGGAGTTCTGATCCTGCCAGTCTTGGAATACCAGGCTGCACCAGTCCCCTTGATACCACAGAAGCATTGCTGGAAGTGTTGTACCCCCATCCAGCAAAGGGGAAAACTTACTGTTGCTAATTTCTCAATTTCTTCATCAGTTGCTCCCAGAGATGCCAGCCCAATGTCCTAGGAAGAGAAGGGAAGGGGCAAACATCAGGACAGGTTTGCTCTGAGGGTCTAAGACATTGACTGCTCTGTTCTATTGCCTCAAGACCACACATATTGTTGCCCTGCAGTGCCAGGCATTTGCTGGGGCTTTTCGTGCTCAGGCTATAAACCACTTTGTTGCAGAGTCAACATCGGGGTCCTGGTCCACCACTAAAACTCTGGAACATCATGGTTAATAAGAGCAAGAAAGGTTTAGGAGGCAATACCAGGGTTTGGATTCCCACCTCTCAAGGGGGAGAAAGCAGATAACCACCTCACCTGAGAGAACTGGGCAAATGTCTTATCAGCCAGCATCGGGACGTGTCCCAGCAGCTCGTGACAGCAATCCCTGCCAACGAGGGTGGGGGAGGAAAGAGAAAAACAGTCAGCAACAGGCAGAGTGTGTCTGTTAGGGGAAAAGGAAAACTGCTGGCCAGCTGGGCCTTAGTGGGCAGGGAGGCCGAGGGGCCGGGCGATACTCACGGCTCGGGAGAGTGCATGGGTGAGGACGCGTGGCGGATGTACTGCGTGCACTGGAAGACACGGAAGGCCAGGCTGGCCAGGAAGTCCCGTGCTGACAGCAGGCCAGCCACCGGCCGGAGCTGGAAGCCAGTCCTCTCTGAAACAGCACACACTCTCTGTGCCACCTGCACGGCCCACGGGCTCTGCCGCTGCTCCCAGCCCTGGAAGCTAAAGGGCTGCACCAACCTAATCTGTCTGCTCCCACTAGGAACAACACCTGCTCTTCAGGTGCCCAATGCCACTGTTCGACTACGCCTTGCCCTTCAGTCACAGCCCTCTGTGTTTAATTGCAGTCACCACTGTTGGGCTCTACCTCTGTCCTCTGTGGGTGATGCACAAGCCACCAGCTCCCCTCCTGAATCTCAGCTCGCACACCTTTGGGTTCAGGCTTCCCATGTGTAGCTGCCCCCACTGGCAGACCCTGAACGTGGGTGCCCTGGGCTCATACCCACCTTTCAGGAAGCGGGAAACCTCCTCCAGCTGAGGGATGTTGTTCTCATTGTAGCCACAGAATTTCTCCAGTAGACTGAAAGCTTCAAGGTACTCCTTGCAGGCATGGGTGGGGTACAAGCTCTTCAGGGTGCTGTACACCTCCTTCCTTCAGGGGGAGAGGTGGCAGACATTCAGTGGTTAATGTGTCCAGTCCTCTCCTGAGCTCTGGCTATGCACTATCTGGGACTCATGTCTTTAGGCTCCATGTCCTTTTGCCTTTCTCCACCTAAGTCTATGTCTGCACTTTGATAGAGGTGTGTAAACATACAGACACACATTCAAATGAACCTGCAAAGGCAGCAGCTGTGTCTGTGCAGACCTATTTCTCACTTGGAGGTCAGAGGACTCTGTAAAAGGTATTAACTGGAATTAAAATATTCCCAGTAGGTTAGCTCCTGAAGTTGCACTGTGAAGACAGTCAATGGAACCAGGAGATGACCTTGTTGAGAAGCCTGTGTACTCAGCTCATATGAGCTAGCCTTGTTTTCAGAAACACTCTTGCAGCAACGCTCCTGGAAAAAATCACATTCAAAGAGAGTGCTCTCCTAAGTGAGGCCAGTGTGGTACCACACAGATATTCACCATGGGCCTCATCATTCTACCTGCAGCTGCAATAACTGCTCTTGGTTTGGAGGCTGCTACTGAGCCAGGCCCCTTAGAGAAGTGGGGCTACAAATTATCTACCTTGCTCTCTGGGAAGGTTCCTTTGGAAGGAACTCCTGGAGGCTACAGTGCATAAGTGTTTTTGATAACAAGCCATTGAGTAGGATGCTTGCACTCCTGATGCATTTTTCAAGAGGTCATGCTCTAAATGTTTGGGGTTTGATTCCCAGCTTCTAGTGGTGAAGCACTAACAGTGAAATCAGCACTCACCAGGTAGCTGTCTCCTCTGCTGTGTACTCCACGTGAGGGATCGGGTCCCCACTGCAAGGCAAAGGCACCATTACTGAGCAGAGCCCCAGCCAGGCTCCTCTTCCCTCTGAGAAGGAAGCACTTTGGAGAAGCTCTGTATGACATTCATCAATCTTCTTTAAAAACCAAAGAAGGGGGTGACAGGAAAGACAAAGCCTTAGCACTGGGTCATTTGTAAAGATGCAACAAATACATAGATGTAAAGAAAAGCATGTATCTAGTCAGAGATTACTAATGAACAAGGGATGAGCAAAAGTTTAGGAGGCATAATATTTATCAGGGAAAAAAAGATTTTCACTGGAAAAAATTGAAAAACTTTGTGTGTGAAAAAATACTCATTTCATATGTCGGAACTTCAGGGAGCTCCAAGATGGCTCCAAGAATGAACCAGTGGCTGGAAAATAAAAGCAGCTAATATGGAAAACAAAATGCATTTGACCTGCAGAAAAATATATAATCATTAACGTTAAGGATGGCAGGAAAAGAAAATTTCAACATTGATGTAAATGAGCATTGATGAAATGACAATTTTCCTTTTTCTCATCATAGTTAGCAATTGTGTTTCCTTTTATTTTCTGTGTTTGGACAAACAAGATATTCACATATTGTAAAGCACAGTTCATGAAGGGATGCCTGAAGGGAT
Organism: Regulus satrapa; assembly: GCA_013396955.1. NCBI lineage: Eukaryota > Metazoa > Chordata > Aves > Passeriformes > Regulidae > Regulus > Regulus satrapa. The sequence continues at coordinate 65,139 of VWZN01021521.1, read as the reverse complement.
ACTGTACAGTGGCTCATAAGTGCTAACTTGCAGGTGAGATGTTAGAGACCTCTTAAACTGATGCCTCATCTTAGGACAGTATTTATCCCTGTGTCACTTGGGACTCTTCCTCTGGCACTGTGACTTTCTGGGCATTTAGTATTTGAACAGGATGAAAACATTGGTGTCCATATTCTGGGCTTCAAATTGGCAAAGTGCATGAAAACCAAGAGCAGAACCCCTTGCTGGGATCACACCAGCTGGAGGGGCAGCTCACACAGGTGACCCACATAATTTCTGCCGTCTGCTTTCAGCACTCTAAGTCCTGCTCAGAGAGAGAATGCTACGGTGAAAGGCATTGTCACTGAATAGGATCTAGGGAGTATTTTACAAATCTTACTGAATATTAGACTCTGATGTCGTAGTGAACACACTGAGTGCTATCACTACCTATATCAGAAGTATTAAGTAAGAGCACGAGATATAGTCTTAAATATGTATAAGACAATGATGAGAACATTATTGGAATCTATTTAATTTAGCAGACAGAGTTAGGATGGGAATAATTTAGCCTATAAATACCCTCATAGAAAAAAAAAAATGATAGTACTTTATCTAGTAGATGAAAGGCATGTGTGATCCACTGGGTAAAAGCTAAAGCTGTTGAAGTCCAGCTTAGAAATAAAACCCACATTTTTTTCATGACCAGGATAATGTATCCTTGGAACAAATTTTCTGGGCATGGGGTAGCTTTTCCAGTACTTGAAACACTGAAGTCAAAACTAGATGTCATTCTAAAGAGATACAACATTTCCAAATGAAGTTTGACATCTGATGGGTATATATCTGGCTTTTGTTACACATGAGGTTTATTCTTACTATACCCTTACCAATGTATGGGTTAATGACAACAGATATTTTTGAATTAAAGAGAGTCTGGAATGCAAAGAGAGAAGAGATATGCCAAAGGAGCTGGAAAGGCTGAATGGGGAGACAAAACATAAAGGAAGAGAAGTGTCATACAAGTAGCACAATGACTTCCAAATAGGTTCATTGTCATGTCATTTTCCCCTCATGAATATTAGGAAGGAGACTTACTGCTTATAATGAAAAGCAATCTCTGCTATTGATTTCCTTCTCTGGCGATATACTTGGTCAGAGTAGCCCTGTGGTGACAAATAGGAACAGAGACAGGACTTTTATCAGTTACTAAAGTTTCTCACCCAGGAAAATTCCTCACTGGCTGGAGAGATGTTTCTCAAGGTTGCAATTGCACTCCAGTCCCCTGATCAGCTGCACTAACAGGTGTTCTCAGCTCCCTGCTTCTGTGGGATGGCTCAGGATTCGGCACACACAGACTCACCGGGTGATCCAGATCCAAGTCGGGGTCAAACTTGGTGACCAAATGGTGGCACTTGTCCAATTCACAGATTTTTCTGGGAAACCAGTGAACTATGGGGAGAGAGAAAGTGACAGTCTGTCTGTGGAAGTGAAGATCCCCTAAAGAGAAGGGGCTCTGAGGCTGAATAGTATAGACCTGATGTGATGTACCAAATGTACACATACAACATGGCACAGCTATTTCCAGGCAGTAGTTTCACAATCTCACTGCTCTTTTCCTAGAGTCACATCTAATGCCATGGTCTGCATTTCATTACTCCCTTGCCCATCTCTCAGCAGAGTAATTTTGTGACAAAATTAAAGAAGAAGATTAAAATTAGCTTTTACTGAATGATGATTCACATTAAAAAACACCCAGAGATCCTGCTGGTCCTAGATCTCTAGGGATATTCTCCTACAATATTATTCTACAATAATCATCCTATCTTCAGAACAAGATGGCACAGAAAGGGTCTTGTAGATTAGTGCTGGAATCTATTCAGAGGTCCTAACATGTAGGTAGGAAACTACTTTGCATTTATAACATAAAATGCTAGAGTAGGGATGGAGAACTCATTAGGAGAGATGTGAGCAAAACATGAAATTCAACCTCCTATTTCTATTTTCTTTTTTTTCAACCTTTTACCAGAAGAACGAGCTATGAACAATGGAGTCTGTTGAGAAAAGGACAAGGAAGGAAATTACTTTTAGGATTCAGGTATTCCAGAGGCAGTCCCTTCTGGTTTGGTCAAATTCAGCACACAGCAGCCCTTTCCCTTTGTTGGGAATAACAAAGTCTCCACTCTGATTCTACACGGAGAACTCAGCCTCTCTGACAAGTGAAAATATTTGTAAGTTCCTTACATTTGTCTTCCTTAGTGGTCCTCACATCTTCTGCTACCCTCTTGATGGAGCTAATGAAAGTATTGAGGTCAGAGCTGTGGACTTCACAGCGCACAAAGTATTCCAGTTCAGCGGTCCCTTCTCGTGGCTTTCGGCTAAGCCTGGTCTCCAAGTGGTGAATTTTAGCTTCAAATGTCTTTTGAGACATGGAAAGGAAGAAAAAAACATTAAGCGTTTGAAACACCTTCTATCCAAAGATGTCCATATGGACGCAGAATTATAGGATGGTTTGGGTTGGAAGGGAACTTAAACATTGTGTCATTCCAACTTCCCTGCTGTTCACAGGGACAACTTTCACTAAACCAGGTTGCTCGGAGCTTCATCCAACCAGACCTTTAACACTCCCAAGACTGGGGCATCCAAAACTCTGGGCAACCTATTTCAGTGCCTCATCATCCTCACATTAAACAATTTTTTCCTACTAACTGACCTAAACACATTCTTTTTCAATTTGAATCCATCCCCCCTCTCCTGACACTACGTGCTGTCGTAAAAAAGTTTCTCTATATCTTTCCTCTAGACCCCCTTCAGTTATTAGAAGGCTGCAATTAGATCACCAAGAAACCTTGTCTTTTCCAGGATGAACAATCTCAGTCTGGGATGGAGTCCTTCTTGTTTTCTTCATGCCCCTACCACCCTCCCGTATAAACACCCTTACCCATTATTTCCTTTTTTTTTTCCCCTTCTGCACAAACCCCGAGGCCGTTCAACAACTACCAACAGAGCACTTCCACCATGGCAAAGGAGACCAAGAGAAGCAGCTGACGCAGCA
>VWZN01021521.1:39718-61869 GCA_013396955.1 Regulus satrapa | reverse complement strand
CGGCGGTGAGGCGCTGGCCGTGGTGCTGAACGCCGGGGCCAGCCCCGCACCAGCGCTCGTCTGGGCTCACTACCAGCGCCGCTGTCATTTGGGCTCGCTATCGGAACTGACTTCCCCCGTGGAATAAAGAGACAAAATGATGTCTGTAGTCTCGCTAAGGGCCCTGGTAGATTTGTGGGTGTTTTCTTTAGCTCAGTGGAAACTGGCAGTATAAGCCCAAGGCCCTAGGCAATGACCCAACCTTCCCAAAGCTCCCGCAGGACCTTTGATAAAGGGACATGATTTCTTTTGTTAATCAGAGGCAAAAAGATGAGAAGGAACAGATGCAATGCCACAGGTAAATTAAATTTAGGATGGTGTTTTTTAATGCACCTACCAACTTCACTATTACATTGTCCCCTCAACAATCGATACCTTTGCATTAATCTGACAGCCGTGATTGCATTACCTATGCTTCAGCTGCATGTAGCACATACAGAAGAGTGAAACCAGCTTCCCTGCAGCCTGGTTCATGATGAGGCAAATGTCATTATGCCCGTCTGCTTTCATATCTTGTACCTGCATTGCCAGAGGGATCTGGGAAATGAATCTTCCACTATTGGGACTTGACATGCTTGTCTTTTTATTATATTTAAAGCTCTCTCTGTGACAATCTCAAAGAGATTTTTTGCTCCAGGAAGAAACAAACAATATTTGAACATAAACTGCCACAATTTCTCTCTTGATGTTTTAAAACATTGTTTAAATTACAGAGTTTAAATGCAGTATAACATCAAATCTACCTAGTAAGAGAGCTTACACATCTGTTTCATACCCACTGAGCAGCTTGTTGAATGTTACACTGATGGATTTTTAATTTTTATCTGGCATCTGTGTGCTTCTGGGAAGGAGACCCCAGTCATCACAACACATGGTTTTTGTCTGAAAAGTTTGTTACAAACTTCCTTTTAGTCTTGAGACAAGAACCATATATCACCCAGAAAACAGCTTTTCTTGCAACAGTCCTCCTAGAGGAATTGTAATGGCTGAAGATCTAAATGTTTTTCATAAGATTATCAGAGGTAATACTAAATGGGCAATGAGTAACTATAATGACTTAAAATTTCGGGGAAATACTTATCCCTCAAATGTGCCTTTTGTATGTTTACAGTCTTTAAGTAGCAGGGTACTGTATAGTGTACCTAGCCCCAAACAACCTGCTGTGACTGGACCTGCTCTGAGCAGGAGGTTGGGCCAGAGACCTCCAGAGGCCCCTTACAAGCCACGTGACTGATTAATAGGAACAAATTGTCCTCTCCTCTCACTGCTGAAGTCAATGAAATTAAACTACCATAGATAAAATGCATCTCAGAACCTCAGCTTGCAAAACACTTTTGAATCATTCTGGATGAAAACACACTACATGAATGCAAGCTGTCATGCTTGGATTACTGTTTAAATAGGCAGCACTTATCTCAGTCTTTCCATTCATGGCACTGAGAGCCTATATAATGCAACATTATATTTCTGGCTAAGGGGAAAAAGCTCACCAGAAAAGTCACCAGTTTCCCTTGGTATTAAAGACACAGACAGGATGCATCTTGTGAGAGGAACCAACAGAACCTTCAACATGTGAATCAAAATAATCCTTGAAGTAGAGAGGTAATTTTGAAATCAAAATGCAAGTTTTGCACCCAGAGCAAAGTTGTTTCTGTAACTATTTGACTGAGGACCAGTGTGGGTTCAAGTGAGGTGAGTTTGGTCTGTAGACAGGCAGGACACACAGTTTCCTTTGAATGTGGGATCAGAGCCCTGCAGCTGAAGATGAAGTGCTGAGCAGTGGGGAGGGCTGTCAGAGTACACTACAAGACATATGGGACTGGAGTGTGGAACTGAAAATATTTAAGCAAAATTAAGGCCAGAGCTTAACAGCACTACAAAACAGAGGTATGCCTCCTTCTTAGCAATGACAAGTGAAGACACACGGGGGCATGAGCAAAGCATGACTTCAGAGATATCAGACAATTGACTGATAATTTGAAGTAGGCAGACCAATCTGAGTTTTCTTTGTTACACTCAGGTGATGCTTCTCACAGCACAGTCATAAAACCTGAAGTGTGCTCCTTGAGCAGCACACAACAGGTTAGGTACTCACCTCAAATACTTTAAGGACACGGGACAGTGGTGAAGTCTTGGCTCCCTTGAGCATGAAGAAGAGGTTCAGCATGGCTCTCCCATCCTTCTCCTCGAACACAATGGTCTCTGTAGACTCTGCAGCATCAGTGGCTGCAGCCGCAGCCTCTCTTTCCTTCCTGGCATCTTCAATGAGGCTTTGACGTCTTCCAATGAACCGTGGAGACTGAAGGCAGAACAGAAATAAATAACACTGCTCAGGAGCAGGAGGAGTAGGAGATCAGAGGCATTCCCAGTAGCTGGATGGTATATGGCAGCAGAGGAAGCAGGGAAAGGCTGGACTGACTTGCCTGGATTTATAGAGGAACATCTGCTCATTAGGACTGAGGTTTTAGAATTGAACTTTCAGAAAAGTGGGGCTTTGGGAAAAAAAAAAAAAGACCTGTGTAAAATATCTTTTTTAATATAACTGGAGTGTGGGCTTCTCCTCTCACCTCCTTTAGCAACAGTTTCCAATGTCTTCCAAAAAAACCAAAACCCAGAAAAATAATTTTATATGGCTTTCAGGTATATGATGAACTCAAGTGGAGAGACATCAGATAAACCTGAAGTCATCTGAGAAAAGATACTCTGTGAGGGACAGCTGAACCCACAGCTGTGGTCTGGCCAGGAAACATGAACTGTTTGCAGGTGTATTAGCGGGGCAGCTTAGCAAAACTGCTCCCAGGATCCAATATGACATTTACTTTTGACATTAAGTGGATGCTTATCCATTGAAGTGTAATTGAAACCACAACCATATACCCCAGAAAATAAATTCCTCCCACTTATCTGTAGATTTGTTTTGTCTCAGCAAACTCCTGCAGATTTCTGTTACTTGGAATTGAACCTAAAATACAACTCTGTGCCTGAGGTCATGTTAGGACACCTGTTTATATTTATAGTGAACTACAAACTATTTCAAACACTGCTGGTTTTTTTGTTATACAAATAGCTCATATACCAACTTATTTGTTCTTGGTCTTTTTAAAACCAGTTTTCTATTTAGAGGCAATGCATCTGGTTCCAGTTTTCTGTGTTCAAGACCCAAACCAGATGATAAACTTCCAGAGCTTGCTAAAAGAAACCTGGGGCAGCACTGAAGAAGGGCACAGAGTGGGACTGGCTGTTGTTTTCCCCGTGATTATATTTAAAATATTTAGAGCATGCTAGCTAAGCAGTGCTTTCCCTACCTTGTGAAAATTAAGTGTTTTTCTTTTAAAAATACAGCCTGATTGGCTACTAAGTTTATTTTCTCTCTGATTTTCAAAACCCACTATCAGTAACTTGTGTTTCCTGGGAGAATCCTCTTGGATTTTACTTTTGTGGTGTAAAACTGACATTTTAAGTGCAGCCTCAAAAACTCAGCCCATCAAGGCACCAGCCCCCGCACCCCTGGTCCTGTTTCAGTAAAGATAACTCTCTGAAATTCTATTTCCTGATCCATCCTTTATTCCTCAGGGCACAGAAAAACAAATAAGTGCATGCTGTTGCTTGTCTAAATTGGTGGCATTTGTGCCCAAAGAGAGCAGACATCTAACAGGTAACCTCAGTTGTAACTTTAAAAATCTTGTGAGCATGTGCTCAGCTTTAAGCGTGTGTTTTCCATCACTGCAGTGTTTTAAGCTAAGCTGGTGTTTACTTTAAAGTGCCTGCAATAAGCAGGGCAAACAGCCCTGAGCCAGCCACAGAAAATGATCTCCACAGCCATCCCAAGCCAGGCAGTGCTTCACCTAAGGGTGCTTTGTCACTCTGTGCCCTGAGGCACGGCAGGATTTTACGTCTGGGTCAGAGAAGAGGAGAGGAGGGAAATTAGACCCCCATATTTAGGCTGCAAATCAGGTTAAAATCCAGGTGGATAAGGTTTAAATTGCCAGAGGTGGGTGACTGGAAAGCTGCACCAGGAGAAGTCCCACGCATGTGCTGGGACTGAGTGGCCCTTGGCAGGCAGGAGTGGGGGTTTTGGTCCTTGTCAAGGGGCTCTGGACGTGTCTTAGCTGCAGGATGGGATAGTTTACGTGGGTAAATTGGGGAAAAAAAAATAAAACAAAGCCAAAAAAGGCTGAATTTTGCTTGGGAAAAGAGAGCTGGGAGGGGTCTGCCTGCCAGCTGTCTCCTCTGCCAGGTGGAAGCTGCTTGGGTACGTGTTCCCCACCTCACTGTCCTCAACTCTGCCCCTCACATTCATGCTCACTGGGCTATTATCTCCTTTTGCTGGAAATTAGGAATGTGGCATATTTAATAAGCAAACTGATCTCATGGTAAATGCCTTCCTTTCTTCCCAAGGCACTATTATATGGTATTTCTGAATTGCCTTGCAGACTCGCTCCCTGAGTGCATATCTGGCTACAGTGAGAACTGTAATTTGATTTTGCAAAGCATTTATTTGCCTAACCAGGGCCTGACTCATTCACCTCTTCTGAAGGTTAGTTTGCACCTCTTCTGAAGGGTTTGTTCATTTTTCCTTGCTTGAATTTGCTGCAGCAACTCAGAGTGTCCAGCCATCATATTGGCATTAAAAATACTGTATTCTGAGCTATTTTGTTGCTTTTCCCCCTAGCTCATTATTTACAGCAATCAGGAAGGATTGTAAAGAAGGGGGACAATAATGTCCCACCCCAGCTTTCCTGGGTGTTTTTTCCTGGTTTTTTTGTTTGGTTTTTTTGGGGTTTTTTTTTGTTTTTTCTGCAATGGCTGTCTCCTGCCTGGCTCTGTCACCAAACTCTGCCTCAGCTGCAGTCCCAGGGTCTCTTACAAAAGCTATTAGCAGCAGAAAAACTTACAAGGTAACCAAAGGTTTTTCCATGAAGTTTGATGTTTGGCTGGCCTGGCTGACATGTGAAATACCTACTGGTGTAGAGGAGTTCTGGAACTGCAAGCCCCAGTTTGCAGTTTCCCCTGACAAGGGAGCACCTCAGACATGCTGGAGGTGATGCAGTGGTGGGTTATGGCTGAGCAGAGCACCCACGGCCGCAGTAACAACACGAGGGCCAGGGACACGCAATGTCACGTACAAATGCAGAGTCATGCCTCCTGCCTGGTAGAAGCCAGGGTTGTGGAGATCTCCTGTGCTAGGCGAGAGCAAAGAGAAAGTCTTTTCATGCATCCAACTCTTAGAGTGATCCTCATAGGGCAAAGTTTTATTTGTTTTCCCTTTTCTGAAAATTTTCATTCAAAACCAAACACAGGCTAAGGTTTTATGTACCCTCCGGGCTGGAGGAGCCACTCACCCCAAGCAGGTTGCCTCACTCCTGTCAGCCCACCTGTTGAACCTGAACTCTCCTGACCCCTGTGTTCAGTGGCCCATTTTTTCATAAAACACAGAACAACGCCTCAGAGGGTGAGATAATCAAACCCTCTTCACTTCTCCACACACTGAGCATCTCAAATACTGATTTTACAAGTTGTCTGAAAAATATCAGGTTTTCAAGGGCCACTCAAGTGTTCATTATTTTGCCAGAATGAAAAGGGCTGTGTGAGAGGGAAGCCTGCCCTGATTTCCATTTATTAGAGAAAGCAAGCTTACCTCATTGTTTCATAAATGTTTCCCTTCTTTTTCAGCAAACTCACTCTCCAAAACACCTTTCTGCCAATGTAGTGGTTGATTTTAGTGAGGCACAGGGTTAAGAGGAGAGTGGGTGAAAAAGGCAACGGGTATAAGGGATAGAAATGGGGAGCTCTAAAAGTGACCTGCTGGAGCCACACTGCAGGCATCTGCCAAACTGTGCAGATGTTAGGTGCAGATATCTGCTACCTAACCCATCTCTATTCCTAAGTTTCCTCCTGCCAAGCATCCCAAGGGAGTCCCCTCCTGGTGCACCCATTGCCACTGGCTGCTCTGAATCCTGCATTGTCACCTGCTGCCTATCCACATCTTTGCCCCACAGGACCATCCGATATCAGAAGTCTTCAAGCCCATCCTGCCTGGCCAGGCTTTGAAATTAAGAGCTGAAATGCCCCTGTCCCTACAGCAAGTCCGATGGGGTGACTAGGCTTGGTTTTCTAAAGACACTAGACAGCTCAGGGGGAAGTTCTCATCTCCTTTCCCTGGCACATTCAGAACTGGTGTGTGCAGAAGCTTTCCCTGGGCTAAACACAGGGCTGAGAACACATCGAGGAGGACTGGGAACAGGAATGGGGGAAGGATGTTCTGGGAGATAAACTGGATACAGCAGCCATGAACAAACAAATGAACACAACAGAAAGTTAAACAGCCTGTGCCTTGTGTGCTGTCTGAAATGATAGCCCCACTTTTTTTTGTTATGCTAGAACAGGTGAAATCTCTGCAGTTTAATGCCTTGAAACCTGGAAATAGTTAAGATCTTCAAATTGCCTTTCACAGGGGGATTCCTTGCTATTCTTGCCTTAGGTCTGTGGGTTATTCACCTTACTTTTGGTTGAGATGGTTTCATTATTTCAAGTTTTCACCCCCTTAAATGTTTTCATTTCACATGTACCAGTATGTAGAGAGAACTGTTGGAGTAATTTCCCTTTGCCAGCCTCGAGCCCGGGGGTGCCCATGTCGGGAAAGTCCCACAAACAAAGTGTTGGTCCATCTATCCCTGCCTGCCTCTGCCTATAGCTATGGAAGAGGCTGTGGTTTTTGGAAGGGGAGGGAAAGAAGTGGGGTAGGGTTGTCTTACCATGATGGCCTCGGCTTGCTTGGAGTCCAGCTCCGACACCGCCCTGCGGAAGCCTTTGGCTGCAGAGGTGGAGATGTTCGGGGTTGGCATCTTTGCTCTTCCACGAGCTCTGCTGTCTGCTTTCCAGCTCCTTGCCAGCTTTTTATAGGGTAGGGCTGACGTCAAAGACTCTTTCAAATCTTCTCTTCCCCTGCCACCTCCCCATCACCACCTCCCTCCTTTCTCCCCCTCGGGCTGAGAGGAGGAGGGGACGTGAAGGAGAGAAACGTGTCTGTCCCATTAAATTTAATCGCTACAAAGATTGCAGACACCCTGCCTTCACAGACCAGACAATCCCCCACCTGTTTGCCTGCATCCAAAAGATTTCTTCTCTAATTTACCCCTTTTCTCCTTTCCCTTTTCCCCCCACTTCTGGAGGGAGTTCATTTTCATTACATGTTTCAGTCCGACACATTTGCTTCCCCAGCTTGGGAGTTGCATGAAAGGATTTTGATCTGTGAAAGGATGAAATAAAAGGAAGAGAGAGATTAAGCCCTCTCTAGCCTTTTTTCCCCCTTGTTTGCCTTGTCATGGAGGCAGTAAAGTAATAGGAAAATAACACTGATTCCTGCAAGGCAGCTGCGGGACTGGATGCTGTTCTCACGTATGCACCTCCCGGTGCCCAGCTACTGACAGTGCTGTGCCTTCCAGGGCTCCCCCTCCACCTCAGAGCTCGGTTTGGCTGTGTCACCCTGACAGCAGGAGGGCAGAAATGAAATGAAAAAGGCTTTAGAGGAAATAGCCTGGGAAAACCCTCTCAGTTCTGCCTTCCTAAGTGTTTTGCTCCTCTTGTAGTAATTCCTAAGAGACTAAATTCTTGAGTACAGCTGGGGCTGTGACAGTGTGTGGCCGGTCAGACACATCCCAGGGTCTCTGCTTTGTTTTGAGTAAAACTGGAATTTTTCTCTGATTAGATTTGCAGCAGCTGTCCCACTCAAAAAAGTGCTGCAGGAATGCATGGCCGTGCTTTGTGTGAGCCACCTCCACCCTGGTGACAGGCCACTGACTGGCACAAATCCCTGTGGCAGGGAAGCTGGTGGCCTTTGCCCAGGTGACTGCCCGAGAGCTCACCCGCTACCCTGCTGACCACGACACTGACACCTGGTAGGGCTGGTGCCTCATCCTGCACTCAACAGGAGAGCTGAGTTCATCCCAGCCTCCTGATGACTTTTGCAGTGCCAAAAGCTCTGGAGGACCAACAACCCATTGACCTCCTTGAGGATGCAAAGCTGTTGATGTTTGACAAACACCAGGGAGCAGACAGTGTGACCAACACTGCCAGCCTCACCAAGGTAGCTTGGGAAGCTCATCGGAAGGAGTTGAAGCTGAAGTAAGCAGTTGGCAGCAGCTAAAGATTGGTGCAGTATTGAGACAAAAATGATTTTAAGTCATGTGGAATATTTTCTCTTATTGCAGGTGTTGAGGGCACTTGGCTGCTCAGTACAGTAAAAACCAGAGGAAGGAGTTAAGCAGCCACTGGGGCTCGTCTATCCCCAGCCTCTGTGTCCTCCTGTGTGGTATCACTTCACACGCTGAGAACAGCCCTTGCTTTTGCTTTAATTTCATCCCTAATCCCCTCTGAGTCTCCTAAACTGGCTATTTGCTCTCTGCTAAACCCTGGATGCTCAAAACACAGGATAAAACCCCACCAAACTGACGGAAGGTAATGCTGCCTGGTGCTGCTGGAAATATTTTGGAAAATATTTTGCGAGCGGGTTCCAAGGCACTCCACTTCCCAGAAGGCAGTCAAGGAGCAGCATGGCAGGCTGAGTCACCTCCTATCTGTTGGGGTGGCTTTGGGGACCCTCTTACTGGGGGGATACAATTTACTACAGTGCTATGGTTGATTTATTTTTGTGTTGCTGGCTGAGGTGAACCATGGTTGCTGGGATGCCGGTAACAAGGCTCTGAAGGCTGTAAGGAAAAAAATAACCCCACTCCAAAAAGGGGGCACCAAAATGATGCTCACGTATCTTTCATGGTAGGCACCAATGAAGAGACCTCAGTGGGGATTCTGTAACACCGTTAATGCCAATAAAGTTGACATATAAAGAGGGCAAAGGACACGGCTCTTCTCAAAATCTAGGATGAAAAGTCACAGTTATGCTAGGTACTCCAGAAGTGTTTAGTTAAAATTATTTAGAGATTTTGCTAGTGTAATACTCTGTTAAAAAGAAGAATTGCCAATAAAGGCCCTTGCCAAAACTGGGTCAGCTTCACTTTCATTTGGAAAGGAAATAGGGACTTAGGTTGGAGGAGAGTTAGAAGAATTGCATTTGAATATTATTTACTAAACCAAGTTTTAACTGTGGATGCACTATTCTTGTTTGCACTACCTTTAAAACAGCATGTAGAATATGGAATTGCAACATTTTTCATTTGAGATTTTCAGTTCAATTTAAGAACAAAGACAAAATTTAAATAAATAGATTAATTTATTCCCTTTTCCTTCATGTTTTCTTACCTTTAAGTCAGAAAGAGAAATCATTTTGCTTGACCTATTATTTTTGGAAACTGACTTAGTTTAAAGGTCTCTTTAGAAAAGTATTTGCCAGTGATGATAAACCTGAAATCAGCCATCACAGCAAGTTCCAGTTATCCAAATCTGTAATAAAATTGCTAAGAAGATAGACTTAAAATGTCAGTTCATGTAAAGAACTGAGAAAATTGGCAAAATAATAAATATGGGAAGAGAATGAGCCACTCAGCCTTCCTGCAGGCTGTAACCTATTCAGAGATCACATATGAAAGCTCTTCTGACAAGCAGAGCTTAAAATGTGCTGATAATATCAGACAAGTTTTCAAGATTATTGTATGACTGGATGAAATTTCTCTGAATACGTTTTCTGTATTCCTTCTGTCTCGTTACATGTTGTTATTTCACTCGTGAAATTCAGTCCTTTATTCAAGATCATCAGTCCTTCTACTTCGTTATCTCATCCCAAAGCCCTTGATTTTTAATCCCTTCCCTTCCTACTGTTGGCAAATTAGGCATACAACTCTCTCCTTTAAACCCTGCTAATCTGCCTGCCCCATCCCTGTCTGGTGAGGAGAATCCTGCATTGTATGGAAATGCTGTCCACCATGGAGCCAAAGTTCTGCTTTCCTGCAACCAAGGGCAAAATGGGCAGGTTGCCGTGAGGGAGTTGCCATGGTAAGAATTTCACTCTCTGATGAGAGTGAAAAATCAAGTTGGTTCTCCTGTCCTGGAGGAGCTGACAGAGGAGGGAAGCTGGGAGAAGCCATGTGGCAGCAGGTCCTCCTTTTGGGTAGCAAGGTGGGTGGATGTCCTTCAGAGCAATTATCAGCACGGCTGCAAAAGGACAGGCATTATTTTTTCCCAAAGTCCAATGCAAAGCTTTTCAACATATTTTCCACCTGTGTCCTTCGCAGGCCAAGTCCTATCTTTTTGGAGACCATCCACATCTTAGATTTTCTTGTCTCTCCATGTGTCTACACCTGCCTTGGTCCATGTTTAAGTTCTGCTGATATCAGACATGACTCTTGGGGGGGTGTAAGCCTATTTGGTTAAACCAAGACAGGTTTATCTCAACTTTTGTCACGCTTGACTAATTACCAGATTTGCTAATAGGGAAGAGGAGCCTTTAGGAAGCTTCACAAAGGAAATACAACAGATGGATGGGCCTTCATCACCGCTTTGTTTCTCATACTCCGACCACATGACCATCCTTGACTGTGTGTGGGTGCCGTGTGTATCCAGCTGTGTGTTTTAAGGGATTAATCTGACATAAAGCAGCCATGGCAAACACACTTGGACACTGTTTCACTGCACTAGGCCCCAGACAGAAAAGTCCATAAATTGGGATGCTCTGACTGTGTTTCCCTCAAGGGTGAAGCAGACCCAAACCCAATCCAGGAACAGCATTAAGGTGCTGCTGGTCCTGTGGAGGCTCCTTTCACCTGCCACTGGATGCAGGATTGGTGGTGCAGAGGTAGAAACAAGATATTAATGTCTGTGGCTGCATCCCTGTGGTCAGTTGGTGCATCCTTAAGCATAGTTTACAATAATCACCATTTCTGGGCACCTCGGGTATGGGGGCCAAGGGGAAACCCCACCTGCCAAACATCCACCCCTAATTGTAGGGAGCTGGAGAGATCTCCACGGACTAACCCACAGTCTTGATGTGAGTCCCAGGGTGAACCTGTGGCAAAGGCCCTGGGCAAGGGTGGGGGTCTCTCAGGTGGGCCAGGGAGCGCAGGGTTTGTGCTGTGACAGTCTCCCAGCAAGGCCCAAAGGAAGGGATGATGTACTCTGATGTGAGGTACCGCCCGCTCTGTCTCCCTCTTCCCCCCCCACAGCATGAATAATTACAGTCTGCCGTAATTTTGAAGCAATTATAGGGGGTGAGCCAGCTCCATCAAGAGATGGCTTTTTCCTCTTCTCCCTTCACAGCTCCATTCAACATCCCCGAGTGCCACAAAGGAGTTTAATAGCCCATAATGACACCTCAGGCCTTCACATCATTGCGTCCTCCCTAAGACTGGGCCAGCATCAGGAGGAAAAAAAAATAAAAGGGATAATTAAAATCCTCACCTCCCTCTTAACTTCGCAGCCTCCTATTATCTAGAAAACATGGACTTTTGTGTTAATGCTGTCTCACTGCAGAAGAGCCCTGGGGAAGGGGGGCTGCAAGCAGCAGAGATGTGCTAACTCTCCAGTCAGGGCAGCGAGATGCTTTGTGCAACCCTGGGAGAAAAGCTCTGCCATTCCCTCCACTGCAGAGACAACCTCCGGGACACGATGGGTCTCCATGCAGGGATTGCTCTTCCAAGGCAAAATCAAACCAGCCAACCATGTTCGGAAAAAGCAAAACAAAACAAAACAAAACAAAAACAAAAACAAAAACAAATAAAAAAACAACAAACAAACAAAAAAAAAAAGAAAAAACTTGCACTTTTCTAGAGACTATAGAGCTGGGCTGTGCAACCTCCTCCACTGATATTTTGCCTCAGCCTGGGCCAGTACATTTTCACAATGTAGTGTACAGGAGAGCTCTGCTCCATAGATGCAAACCAATGTCTTAAGGACCAAGGCCAATACCCTCAGCAGCTGAATGCACACATCCATGACAGAGATTTCACCTTTCAGAAGGCCAGATTAGCCTTTAGCTAAACCTGAGAATATTCCTGTAATCCACAAAAAGTGTCTGTCTGCCCCCTGTTTTGAAGCATGGGGCTGGCTGGTCTCATAACCCTGTTTTCATCTCCACATTCAGACACAAAATTCTGTACTCAGTGGATCAAATCTTGCCTCAAAACCCGTTGGAAAAGTGTGAAAATAGAACTCTGGGAAGTTTTTTCAGCAATCAGCTTTTCAGAGGAAAAGAACCTGATTTCCAGGAAAGCAGTGAATCTTTGAGGGAAAGGATTTTCAAAGGGACTGAGGCTACCTGGATGGAGGGGGGAAAACAGCCTCTTCCCAGGAACTGAGAATTTAGCCCTGAGTTTTCAGAAGCAAACCCAGCTGTCCCTTTCAGCAAATGGACCTGGAACAGGTGAGTGCAAATTCAGAAATATTGTATTGATGATTCACCTGCCACTGCAGAATCCAAAACAGCCATCTTGTCTCAGATCAATGGGGAAGCACTTAGGAGCAATTTTCTCTTTGGAAATGTGGCCAGCAAGCAGAGAGTCAGGTGGAATATAATGCACACTTCTTGGAACATGCCATTTAGTGGTGTTGTAAATTAATTGATGACACCTCTGGCCTACTGCATTTCAACTTGTGAACAATTGCTTTAACAAGATCATTGGGGAATGTCATCTTTGTGCAGAAAGGTTATTTATGTGTATTGCAACAGATTTTCTGCAAGACCAGTACTCCTGATTTTATATAAGTCTGTGACAGTAAATATTTTACTCCCAGTTCCTGGAGTTTACTTTCCTTATTAAAAAAAAAAAAAAAAGTTAAATGAAACCCTTTTGAGAAGTGAGGAAAGACTGAAGAAGTTTCTACAAGCTCCCAAAGAGGTGGAAAAACCTTCAAGAAACAGTAATTATCATATGGAGGTCTGGCACACAATTTTGAACATTGAGTTTGACAGTGAATTTGCTTTATTTGGGGGGGAAAAAATAAAATTGTGCAGCTAAAGAGCAGCCAGAAAACATCCAAAACATTATGACAAGAAGAATCAAATGTCCACAGCTAATTCTATTGCCAACCATGAGCACAGAGAACAGGGACTGCCTTTCTGACAGCTCAGCTCATGGCCGTGGGCAAGTCATTTGACTCACTGCTTTGTTTCCTGCCTTCTGCCACCAGGCTGGTAATTGCTGTGACCTTCAGATGTGAAGAACCACTTAATGGTGGGCAAGAGATGCAGAAATCAATAGAAATATTTGGCTCTCACCTCCTTTCATTCCTCTCACCTGATGCCTGATACTCCATCAGGTCTTTGCATGGCTGAATACATGTGGAAAAGGGACTCCTGCTACTGCTTATTTTTCTCCAGACCCTTGGAAGGCCCAGCAGTGAGAGGTTTGCAGTGACCTCAATTTTTCAACTCTTCTTGTAGATGAAAAAGAAAGTTAAGGACACGTCCCCATTTTATTGCCAACTTCATAAAGTCCCAGTCCTGCTGTATTCATTCCTGAAAGCTGGGTGTGGGGGATTCAGTCTCCTCATGGGTGGTGACCATGGTGTCTGGCATGTTTAACCTTCTTGCTTATTCACCCACGCCATGGAGTAAGACAGAATTTATGTAACTCAAAGCAGCATCAGAAAGGAGAAAGACAAGCCTTGGTGAGGTACCAAAGCAAGTTCCCACTGCCTTTCCAGATGGAAACCTTTGCTGTGTGTTGGACTGGTCTGAGCGCGGCCAAAGATGATGACTTGAGACCTGAAGGGACTTCAGCCCATGGTCACCTGTGACTTAGGACCTGACTGCAAGGCTGCACAGTGTGGCTGGGATGGGTCTTGGCCCCATATCTGCTCTTGGTCCCTTCCTCTGAGTGTTGTTCTCCCCTAAGTTTCCTGGTCACCCATCCCTGCTGTTCCAGCTGTGGGAGCAACTGATGCTAGAAGAGGTCAGGGGTTTTTCATCAGTGCTTTGTCAGTGCTTGCCCAACACACTCCATTTTCATGAACATGTAACTTTTTTGACATAGACACATCTTCCTCCCCCTCCTCTTACCACCTTTTTCATCTTCTGTAACAACGGCTCAGGTCACCAAGGTGGACCAGCAAAATGCAGCTCAGTGCTACTTCCATGTGAACAGCAAATTGCCCACTGCTTGCCCAGTCAGTTCTCTCTCTCCTCAGGCACTGGAAGATAAAGACCATCCACCTGTCAAACAAAAGGTCTGATGTGATTTTAGCATTACGCGTCACACAAAGGGTCTCAGACCTATGAAAATGTCACCATATTTACTTTATATAAACATTTATTCATTGTTCTGTTTATATACAGAAAGATGTTTTGCATTCCGCATAGAACAGTGAGATTTATTACAACCAGACACAACCAGATCTCTACTGGAAATTAACACCATCATTTCACAGTGAAGTTAGTGCTTTCCTACTGATTCACATCTGCTTGGGGTCTCATCTGTTATCCCTAACAGGCAGTCATCAGGTAAATAAATAAATGAAAAAGAACATGAGAAAATATTTTCCTCTCCTTTTCAGAGGATGAATGCAAATGCATCATCCATGGCAAGGTTCATTCCACCCAGCAGGCTTAAGGGGATGACTCATCAAAGCCCTGTGCTTTTCTTCTGGATCTTCAAGGTGTATCAACAATGTTTTATTGATTCGCAGTCATGGAAAGTAAAGAAAGAAAAGAGTCTGGGATCTCTACTGGAACAATGCTGGGATGACGCCATGGAAGAGCATTTATGAGATTATATTTCCTATCCCTCCAAATGGTGAGGCTGTTGGTTGCACATATGGATCCCTACAGATCTTTAGGTTCATACGGGTCTTAGTGGAGAAGAGAACAAAAAGATCAATTGCTGAAAGTTAGGCAAGGAAGAAAAGTTCAAGTCAGCAGTAGGACAGATGTTTTTAATAGTGACGGCGAGCAAGCCAAGTGGGCACTGGGAATGCTGTGTTCCCCTTTGCCTGGGCTATCCTAACCAGAGCAGGTACCTCACTTGAAGGTTCTGGCTGAGACAGGATGGGGTAAGACTAATGGGGATGGACAGCCTGCGTGCTGTGCAGGAGGAGGTCCAGCTGGGATGACCCACGAGGCACAAAGCTGGGAAAGGGCACCTACTGTCCCCAGCCAGGAAGCCCCAGGAAGGCAAGATAGACCCCTCCTAAGATCCACTAGCACTGCATGGATGAGATCCTTCGACCTTGCACCCGGGCAAGACTGGTCTTAGAAATCTCACATTTTTCCTGAGAAAATATATAGACGATAATACATCACCCCTGCAGAGGAAGACTTTGGCCTTTCCCTGTGCACCAGCTAGGAAAATTCATCTCTCTGCATCACTTAATGTGGTAGAAATTATGTGGTTTGAGTGTGCATCCTTTCCCCTTTCCCTCTGGTGCTGGCAGTGTCTGCATCAGGAGGTTTAATAGTGCTTTCACTTATTTAATTTACATCAGGAACGTGCTGGATGGCAATGTGGGATGGTCCAGGAGGAAAAACACTACAGAGAAGAGGTGAAAACCTCTCTGGATCTTTATTGTTCCATCTCCCTTCTCATTCCTACTTCCGAAACATCACAAAAGCAAATAAACACCTTTATAGGAGGAGGCAGGATGTGATTTTCTCCTCTTTCTCATATTGCTTTCCTGCCTCTCCTGTGGGTTTGCTTTCCCCCACCTCTCCGTTCCCTTCCTCCCTACCTACGTTTGACCTGAACAGCAGCAGAAGCCTGACCATAGCCTGAAGGGATTTGCCTTGTGCCTTTAGTGGGATGGAGTTTGGATTTCCTTATCTGTCCCCAGTAGGGCCATGTGTTTTTTCTCTGCTCCCCCTCCCTGCAGATGCGTGTGGAGGGCAACAAGAGACAAGGGGTCCTTGTAAGTGCCTTATGATAATTGCAGAGCAGCGACTGCTCTGAAAATCTAAATTCCTCCCTGACATTTCCAGTCTAAAGCTCCCACTGACTCAGCTGCTGCTTGTGATATTTAAACAAGGATTATCTCCTTTTTTATTCTTTTCCTTTTTGATAATGGGATGGCAGAAGGTTAGTTTAACACTTTCCTGTGGTTGGTTTGGCTGTTGCAGATGCTATACTCTTCAGGACTGTAACCAAACCTCTGCTTCCCAAGTCACTCATGTGGCATAACTAGAGGATCAAAGGCTCCTCTCATACAAAACAAGGATCTTTCCTCAGGTTGTCATATTTTACGTTTTTTTCTCCAGAGTGAGCTTTCAAAAACCAGAACATTTACAGCTTTGATGGTAAAAGAACTTATCCCATTGTCTTCAGCGCTGCTCCTAACATCCCTCCAGGTCCCAAGCATTCCCTCTTGTAGAGATTTCTGTCCACTAGAATAGATTTCATTTCACAGGAATGCTGAGAAGCATCTCTACAAAAGAACCTCAAAGAAATCTCAGGGACCCCTGAGAGACTTAAGTGCAGCATCACTAGGGGAACAACAATGAGAACTCTCCATCAGTTCAGGAATTACCCGGCAGGCAAGGGACAGCACAGCAAGTAATTAATACTTCCTTCTGCCCCCCATTTGCATGCTCCAGAAAGGTGTTCAAAATGCAGAAGATTGCCCAAAAGAGACACCCAGTCCCAACTCTTGGATCACCCCAAACAAGCCCTCTGTGTCCTAGAGGATGTCCTGGGGTACACAGGCTCTGGAAGGCTGCCATGGGGATTGTTCTCTTGGAGTTGCAGGAGAGCTGCAGCCTCCTCTCCAGCACTCAGAAATAGGAGCAGGGCCAGCGTGGCTGATAGCCTGTTATCATGGCATGCACTGAGTCAGAGCAGCCCTTCTGGTGCCTCGCCATGCCATTAGCCAGAGGTTTATTCCATAAACTGACCAGGAAACTGGCGAGGATGCGGTGAGGAGGAGCCAAAGGAAGCTCAGAGGTGCAATCCCAGCACAACATGCAGGACCAGCTTCCTTCGCTTGTACTGGGGTTTTACTTTGCAAATAACTGAGCAAAATAAGAGTGATCCTTTCTGCTTTTCAAAGAGATGAAGGAGTTAGGAGGTGGGGAGGGGGCTCTCACATAGGAGGAGGTTGGGGTGGAAAAAATTAAGCAGGGCAGATGTGCTTGAAGGCATGGAAGAGGTGGGCCATGGGCTGGACTGTGAGGCTGAGGATGGGAGCGAGGGTCTGCCTTTGCACACACTGTCCATAGCACTGGCAGTGGCAGTGGGGAGTGGCAGGGGCCCTGATGTCTCACCACGCTCCCTACTGCACTGCCGCAGTCAGGCAGAGCAAACATTCCTACATGGAGCTGCTCCCACTGCGCCGCCGATAAGCAGCACAGGCCAGGAGCAGGGACAGCTGTCTGTTTTTTCCCCATGTTTCATGATGTAGGGCTGCTTTTCAGCCCTGGAAGCTCCTGGAGAAGGCCTCTGTTAAGCCCCTGTTTGATCAGGACCAGCACTACTTGGAATGCCTCCCTGCTGCGGGAGGATGACAGCTTGGAGCGTCTTAAATGAGCTGGTGTGGCTCTGTTTTGGGTCACCATCCCACCCTTGTCACCCTCCTCCCAAGTGCCAGACCCCTCTCACGTGGACTCAGGCACACGATCCAGGGCAGGGGCAATGCAGACCAGGCCACATCCTCGGATTGCCAGAACACCTGGTCTCCTTCTCCTGGTCCCCTGCCCCAGCTTAAGCACCTGATTCTACTCACAGGGTGTCTCCATAGCCATTTGAGTTTACCAGGCAGTGGAGATCATGGCTGAAATAAAATGCTACTCCCTGGTTTACTCCTCAAGGATAAAATTCCAGAGGAGTGCTCTTCTCCTCCAGCACAGCCTGGGGAGCCAGCAGTGGGACATAGCTGTGCACTGTCTGGGCACAAGACCTCTTCTCCTGGCACTATTCTCCCACCTAGGGAGCAGCAGGCAGCCAGCAAACCACAGTCAAAGAAGTGAAGCTTAGGCACAGAGAGATAGTGGGGGGCTGAGTGCAAGGGTGAGGCTGGTTATCTTTAGACTATCCATCCTAGCTTCTTGTTTTCAAAAATTAACCTCTCCATCTGGTCCAGATCTATCTGATCTTCTGTGCAAAGCAGCTCTTAGAGCATGTTCAGGGCCAGTCAGGTGAGAAGGTGTTTAGAACTACTCTGTCAGAGAAATCCATGCTCCAAGATGGAAAACAGGTTGTGGGTAGTTCCCACTGGTCTCTTTTTGGTCACCTCTACAGACCCCAAAAAGACCTGGAGGACTCTTCATTCCTGGGAAGGGCTAAAAGCTAGAACTGGAATGAGGTTATCCTCCATTCCCCAGGTGATATGTGACACACTGGATAGCCAGAGGGCCATGGTGCCCTTCCAAAGAACCTTTGCAGGCTGAAGAAGTGCTGGTCAGCTCCAGCAAGTGACAGTACAGAGTCCTGTCCTTGCAGGGGAGCAGTGCCACGCACCAGCACGTACTGGGAGCCAACTCGCTGGAGAGCAGCTTTGCACAAAAGGCCCCAGGGATATTGCTGGGCTCAGCTGAACCCAGGCCCATGCAGCTGCTCTGCCTAAGCAGGGAACAGAACAGGGCAATATTGAGATCCCTTCCAACTTCTGCCATTCTGGGGTCATCAATGGAGAGAATACAAAAGAAAAGGAATAGCACAGCACTTGAAAGAAATCCCTTTCAAAAGCCCACCTTTGAAACAATCCCTTCCCCAAAAATTAAAAATAAAAACAAAAACAAAACCAAAAGCAAGCAAACTAAAAGAATGAAAAAAGAAAGTCTCCTTCCCTCTAGCTGGTCAACACACTTTTCAGTTTGCTGGGAAAAATTTTATATAAGGACCACTTAGTGACCTTGTTAATAATATCAGCAATACTCATTACAGCCTTCTGATTGCCACGACACACTGCAGCTACTTCCAGATCGACCACGGGGGCCCTGTACTCAGTCCCATTGGGTCTCAGATGCCCGTGGGGCAGCTGTGGAGATGGACTCTTGTCAGGGCCAAGCGAGCATGGTAAGCAGGTGACTGGCTGCTGCTTGTGACGTGCCTGCTGGCCTGTCATCTCCACGGGCACAGAGTGACTCAGTGCTCCAGGCTGGCCCCACGCTGAGTCACAGCCAGGGAACCTTCCCCCACACCTCCAGCCGGTGTCAGCACAGGTTGTCCGGGACAAATGGTGGCTCACATGATTCTTCAGCAGGTGGCTGTTATTTGTCCATCACTGTAAGGGCTTTGGACCTCCTGGAACAAGAAGGTGATGCATTTCTTTTCAATAGTGGCATGAAAAGTCATATTCACATCCTTTCTAAGGCTCTTCTGTAATCATGACACCACACACTGCTCCCTTCCCTGTCTCCCATAATGGTTGTTCTATCAGGCCTCCAACGCAGGGCAAGAAAAACAGGCTGAGTTTCCCAGTGATGCTCACCAGCTCTCATGATCCCTCTGTTATTCTCCTGTCTCACTGTAGGTGGTAGGATTGACCATGGGTAGGTCAGTTGCTGGGCTTCTACTCTTGCTAGCAGGGCCTGAAGAGCAGACCAGCTGCTCCCAGAGTTCACAGCTGTGCAGGCTGTAAATTTCTGCTTACAGCCCCACATGCATGGCTGAAAGCAACTCCATTCTTGTGTTTCTTTAGGACTGGTGGCCTGGAGAAGTCTGCAAGATAGTCCTGAACCTAGACTCTCCTTCTGAGGGCCAACTTGACTTAAAATAGAAAGTAAAACTGATGTAGAGACTGTGTTTATTTTGTATGTAAATCAGATATAAAGTCCCACGGCCATCCCCACCCTGCCTTTTGGTCAGTGCTATCAAAATTCTGTTAGGTCTCAAGGAGATGTAATCAGTGACACATCCAGGAGGAAGTGAAATCTAAACCATCCTCTCAGCTCCCCTGACTCACCATCCACAAAAGGAATGGTCAAAAATGTTCCNGAAGCCCCCCTTCTGCCCCAGGTTGCTGGTGGTCAGCCAGGGCTTGAACTGGGAGGCAGAAGGCTGGAGCTGCTCCCGAGGGCCCCCATGCCAGGCAAGGCAGGCAAGCTCTGCCTTGATGGGGAGACACTTTAAAGGAAGATTGCAAAACTTTGGCAGCACTCAGGCATGCTCCTGTCCTTCTTTCCACTGACAGATGCTTCTTATGAGCTCAGGAGATGCCCATAAAGGAGCAGTTTCCTGAAACGAAGAGGGACTTGGAACAGTTTTTTCTGTCTTTCAGTAAACATTCATTTGTTTAATGGGTGGAGATGGGCATGAGGGAGCCTGAAATCTCATTCCCCTGTTGAATTTCCAAGAAGCCAAGCATGCTGAGTCCGGCTGGACACACAACCTCAGCCCGCAGAAACCTCCTGTCTCTCCCATCTTCTCATGACAGCATGTTTGGTCACCCTCTTTCCCCCTTGTTTTCACACTTCCAATGGGATCCTGCTTCACTTCAGGGCGACTGTCAATAATCTCTGGGAATGGGTATCTGCTTCTCCTTCCCCATCAGCCCCACCTGCAGCCCAGGATATATCCTGACACCAGAGAGGGAACGACAGCTCCAAGGATGAGCATATTCCATGGCAGGGCCTGCTTTCCCTTTCTCCACACTCAAAAACCATGCCACCCAAAAGTGTTTTGGTTTAGACCCCTGTATTGAAGTGACTGTTCTGGGTCCGATTTTTGGAAAAGCTGGACACTTAGGTAACCTCTGAAAAATTATCTATCTGCTTTGAAAAAACAGGGCCACAGGCTTGATCTGAAACTGTTTCTAAAATGCCTCAAACCCCCTGCTCCTTGTAATTCCTTGTAATGTACTTTTTAAACCTGCTTTTCCCTTCTTTTCTCCATTGTTGCTACTTTCCTTGCAAGTGGAGGCACGGGTCAGCTTCGCTTCACTGCATCTCTTTCCAGCATTAAATAGTGATCTGCTGAAGTGGCTCAGGGATGTGCTGGCATTTTGCAGCCTTTTATTAGGCAGCAGTCCACTTGTGGGTGCTGAAGAGGGCTTAACTGCTGTACTTGTCAGGAGGCAGGGAGAGGAGAGGGGAGGGAAGGGTAATTGAGGGTTTAGACAGTGCTGGGCTCTGTGAGACACCGACCATCAAACCCAGGCAGGGCTATCGATCGGCCTCTCAAGTGGTCTGCCTCCCCTATTAGCACTGTCCTCGGCAAGACACGGGGCATTGGAGAAGTATAGATTTTTGGCTGTGCTTTGTAGTGACACCAGAGGCAGGTGGAATTGGGAGGCACGAGAAAATAGCACGATGTGATCTCTTTATGGGGAAAAAAAGACCGTGTTGTTGCCCCAGTGCAAAGGCAGGTCTTGGTGGTACCATCATCTCGGGGGTGGCAGTGCATCCGGGCTGGTCTGAGGCAGTTCCTCGGTAAATCCCTCTCAAATGATGTAGCCTTAATTGAAAGCACCCCAAATTACAGACTGAAAGCTTTTCTGTGGAGGGACATGAGCAGTTAAAATGCAAGGAGGAGTTAGTTGTGCAGGTAGAAACCATGGAAAACTAGCCCTAAAGAAATAACTCTTGGTAAAAGAGAGGACGGCATCCTCTCTGGCCAAGGCAGTCTGATACCTTAACCACGGGTCTGAAAGAAAATGGTGCTAGCCCATAAACTTTACAGACAGGAACGACCTGGTGGCACAGTGAATGCAGAGAAGCCTGTAGAGCTTTCTGTGCAGTGTTTTAAGGCAGCCAACAGACGAAAGAGATTACCTGTGTAAGACAGGGACGATCTGTGCATGATGAGGCTATCAGGATAGCCGGGGCCGGGATGAACAAGTGACTTCCCCGCAGGGTGCACCACGGGGGCTGCAAGGTGCGGGAGGAGGAGCCGGGGTTGGAAGGAGACCCTCGCTAAAACAATCTTGCTGCTGTGAACTGCTTCCCGGGAGGGCATCCCCAGCGTGGGGGGACAAGGGCGCTGCGCGAGTACTCCGAGATCTGCTCTGGAGCTCCGCCTGGACCTCTCACCCTTTGCCCAGGTGATCAAAAATCAGGGGCACAGACAAAATCAGTGACAGACAGGGCACGGCGGGCCCTGCTGCCTGCAGTGCCAAGGAGGGCCCTGCTGCTCGGCTGCTGTTTCACCCCGGGGCAGGCGAAGGAGGAGCCGCAGTTTTGGGAGGTGCTGTCCCGGAAGGTCCCGGCGCTCGGCGGAGCTGGGCCGGGCCGTGCCGGGCCGTGAGGGGCGGGAGCAGCAGCGCAGTGCGGCGGCAGCGCACCGGGCGGCGCTGCGGGTCCG
>VWZN01021521.1:28171-39697 GCA_013396955.1 Regulus satrapa | reverse complement strand
CCTGCACCTCTCCCTGCTCCCGGCATCCCGCATCCTCCCTGCTCCCCAACATCCCGCCAAGCATCCTCCCTGCTCCCCGACATCCCACATCTCTCCCTGCTCCCCAACATCCCGCACCTCTCCCTGCTCCCCGACATCCCGCTGAGAGCCCTCCCTGCTCCCGGCATCCCGCACCTCGCACCCCAAGCTGGATGGGGCTTGAAGCAACCTCATCTAGTGGGAGGTGTCCTTGCCCGTGGCAGAGGGGTTTGAGCTAGTTGATCTTTAGGACCCATTCCAACCCAAATTATTCTAAGATTCTATGAAATGCCCAAGGACACAGTTTGCACTTGCACTAGTATTTTTTTTTATTTTCCAGGGGAAATAACTTAAGGAATGAGCTTCTTACTTGAAGAGTGAGAGACTTCTAAATTGCATGGGAAAACTTTGATAATTTTATGGCAGGCTTCTGAGGCTGAGGTGATCTTCATTTTGTGACAATCTGCCCTAAAATCTATGAGGAATTTTAATCCGAATTAATTTTAACCAAAATTTCTGCAAAATGTTGTTCTTTTCTTTCTGCTCCCCATCCAGCCTGCCCAGGCACCCCCATGCCATTGGTGGGCTCAGTTTGTTTCTGATCAAGTGGAGACCTGCAGAGATGTGGGAGCACACAGATGACGAGATGTTCAAGAAGGCATTTGGGCAACAATATGCACCAATCCTTTCCCTGGGTGCTCGGTGACCCCTCCATTAGCCTTGAAATGGAAGATGGGATTTTTTTGCATTGGCTCCCTCCTCTCTCTTGGGGAAGGTGGCTTTGAGGGGTTGAGCCATGACAGCACTTCAGGCTTTTAGGAGGTGGGCACCCACGGCCACGCCTCAGACATCCCTCACGCCTGACTAAAGCTGCTGTTGCTGCTGTTTTGACACTGCTTGAGCACGGTCCTGAGGAGGACCTTATCCTTGACTGGCCACAGGAGAGCATTCCTGACCAGGCACATCCCCAAAGGACATGCTAGTGGCAAGCATGAACCATTCCCATGCTACCTCTCTCCTCTCTTGATGCTTCCAGCCCTTTGCAACACACTCTTCCACCTTGTGAATCCCAAGAAAAAGAAGCCTTTTTCCTGGGACATGGATATTCATGGTTTCTACTCCCTTTGTGGCTTTGTGGCTGCAGGAGCTCCCTCTGTCAGCACAGAGGAACTGTATGCTGCTTTCTAAACATGCTGAGCAGATGCACCAGTCCAAGAGGGTATCTTTAGTGCCACGATGCTGGCTTCAAAAACATTGTGGTTTTAAAAGGTACTTTAGAATTTTCAAGGCTGTCTTAAGAGTTTGTATTTCAACTCCAGCAGTCAGATCTACCCAGTCTGTCCCACACCACTGCGGGTAACTCTGCAACACTTTCTCACTCCCTGATGCATTTCTCAGCCCTTGTGCCATGCATTCCTGTTCCTTGCTGGTTGCAGCGTTTTCCAGTTGCAGTCTAAGTGCTTGAAGGACTGTAGAAATCTCACCATGCTGTGGCAGGCGCAGGCTGCTCCTCTGTCTCTTTGCATTTCTGCTGCTGAGCTATGGGAGGAATGCAGCCCCTCTGCTGAGAAGTGACTTGCAGGTCATGTGAGGTGCATAGGTGAGGGAAGGAGGGGAATCAAGAAAGGAAAGGCTACATCAAATTTGCCACAAAGGAGAAGGTGTCACAGTCTTTTCTTTTCTTTTNTTTTTGCCCATGGGCCCCTTGTCATGCAGCTGGGAGAGGGGACAAATGTTTTTCCCTTGGTATTAGCTCCAGCTGATGAATGTGCATCTCCTCAGGAAGGAGTGGCTGAGGGTTTCCACCACACCATCACCCCCCTGCACTCACTCCTTTCTTTTACCTTTTCTGTGGGGAGGAAAGAGCTCTGGCACTGCAAAAGAGGCTGAGGTCTAAATAAAGACATTGCCCTTGCTCTGCTGTATGTGTTGTATGTGTGTTTGGGTTTGTTGTATGGGTTCGCACACAGAGTGTCTCCATCCCAGCAGCACTTTCCTGGGATGGCCAGGAAGAGTAAAGAGGTTTGCAAACTTCCAGGCAAGCATTG
This sequence comes from Regulus satrapa, assembly GCA_013396955.1. NCBI lineage: Eukaryota > Metazoa > Chordata > Aves > Passeriformes > Regulidae > Regulus > Regulus satrapa. The sequence continues at coordinate 37,631 of VWZN01021521.1, read as the reverse complement.
ACAAGGTCATCTTATCTGTGACTTATTCAGGGAAGTGGGAATCGGAATCTGAAAGGAGGAACATGCTGTGTTCAGCAAGTGTGTTACCAAACTGGCACCTGTAATAAATCAGAACTGCAGCCGCCACATCTCCAAGTCAGGGGAGGTGCACACCACTGGCTGTCAAGCCTGTAGGGTAGGGCCTGTCCAATCCCACACATTTAGCCACCATCTCCTTTAATACATCCCTCAAAGACAGATTCTTGGTAGCCCTTAATAATAGGAATAGCATTAATTATTAAAACAAAGAATAAAGCATTCACTTCTGAGTTGGAGGGGCAGGCAAAGCTTTTGGGTTCTCAGAGAAAATGTGGGGTACAACCAAGAGCAGAGGGGAGGCAGCAGAGGCTGCAGTGATGCTCCATGGCACAGGACTGTGAGGCAGTTAGGGGGTCCAGGCATTTGTCCCAGCCCTGCTGCTGACCCCAGCATGGATGAGAGCCAGCTACATTTTACACAACGAGATGCATGTGCCTCTTACTGAGCTGGAGGCTGAGATCTGCCACGGGGCAAATTCTTGTCCCGTGAGGGAGAACATTATTAATCTAACTATCAACCTTGCAAACTCATCCTGGATCTCACAGGAGTTTTTGCAGGCAATTGCTTGTAGCAGGTCTACCTCAGCAACCGCACACAACCTTTCTTATCACCTCTTGGTGCTGTTTATACCTGAGCAACGTGCTCTCCTCGCCATCTGTCCCTGCTTATGGCAGTGTAAGCCCACTGCTCGATCCATGTGGTGCACTGAACCCCACAGGTGTTGTCTTTGCAAGGCTGGGGAGAATTAAATGTCAGTGCTGCCACAGCCAGTGAAGGGGACTTTTGACAGCCAGGTGCAGCAAGACCTCTTGTTTCAGAGGAGCCCCTTGGCAGAGACCACTCAGCAGAGGGGACCCACATCTGGAAGAAGGGCAGAGTGAGAGAAGGGAAAGGTGGGGGAGGTACAAATCCCACCAAAACCCTCCCAGGCACTGCAGCAGCTTCCTTAAAGTCCCTGAGAGACTGCAGCATATACAGGCTGACCATGGGCATCAGTGATGTGGGAAGCTCTGCTTCCCACCAGCTCCAGATGAGCTTCTCCTGCTTCCATTCATCACAAGGGTCCCTGTGGATACACAAAGCAGCAGGTTCAGTGGTCCTCTGATGTCCTGCCAGCCATTTACTTGCACAAAGGATGAGGGCAGCAGGGCCACCTCCTTACTTGTTTTCCATCTCTAAGGAAGCAGTTCTTCCACCATTTAAAAATATCTCTTTGGTGGATTTTCCGCAGCACTTGCAAAGCTGCCAGGGAAGCTGAGTGCCACTTCTGTAGATTGCTCAAGCAGATGCTGTGTGTAAAAGTGTCTTCTACGTTAGAATAGCATCCTGCTTCCTTGCCTCCAGGCTTGTTGGGAAGGGCTCAGGTTTCCAGGTGATCTGGCAGACATTTGTGCTTCAAGAATTTCTTGCTGGTAATGTACAGCTTGCACCAGAGCAAACCCAGCCAGAGGAGCACAGGGACACCAGGGGTGGGGTACCTCTTCTCAGGGCTCCTGATGAATGCTGCCTGCCAAAAGGAAAATTGCATTACGGAACCCATTGTAGCTTTCTTTTCCACACCATCTTTTCTGCCCTTCAGAGAGCTGCTGAGAATAGCAATAATTAAGCAATAATTACGAATATTTACTTTTTACTTTCCTTGGACCTATATCTGAGCTGAACCAGGAGTCACAAAGGGATTTCCTTGAGGACTGCCTTTCTTCTCCAAGTGCTCTCCCCTTCTTTGCGGGGATCTTCCTGTAAATAAACTGCAACTGTAGCACCAGCTCCAGCCGCTGCTGAAAGGAAGCCGAAAGGAGGGATGGATTCATCCTCCAGAAAAGAGAAAAACATTTCTGCATGTCTTTCAGGCTGTAAATGGTTAAGTGTTGGAAGAGATAGGAGGCAGCTCAGAGACTTGCCTAGAGAGCAGCACAGGCACAAAACACGATTAAAAGAGCAAAATGACAGCTTGTCACTGGAGGGCTTCAGAAGCTAGAATAAATGCTTAAAAAAAACAAAAAAATAAAGTATATAGATCCATGAGGAAGTTCCCACAATGGCTGGGAGTGAAAGCTTGACCCTCTGGCAGATGGGGGGTTCCCAACTGTTTTAATCTGCATTCTGCTCCCTCCTGCTGGAAGCTGCGACTGCAGCGGGTGCCCTCCAAAGCACCGCAGGGGACAGAGAGCTTGGCTATGCTGAGAAATTAATCTCAGGGACGGAAGGAGAAGGGGAAATGTCAGGGTGTCACTCTCCCGGGGTCTGGGGACCCATCAGCCATGGGGGAGCACAGGCAGTGGGGGGAGCTCAAGCAGCGTGGAGCCTTCCCTCTGCCTGCCCTTTCCACTGCAGTGGCCACAGAGCAGCTGGGATGCTCAGCCAGTGCATCCCTCACACAAGCTCGGCCGGGCCGAGCCAAGGGACACCCACATACAGCATCTCCCTCTCTGCCACACCTTATCTTACTTAGGAGAGAGATACAAGGGGACTTCATTAAGTTGTGCTGGAACTGAGAGGGAGCCCAGGTCAATGGCCAACCTCTGCAGCTCCTGTTATGAGTCCCTGAGGTCTTCCCACTCAGGTCCCCATGCCCTGAGCACCAAACAGCCCTGGGACCAGGCACACCAGATATCTTCCTGATGGCACTCACCTTTGCACTGTAAGTGGTTCTCTTGTAAATCCCATGGGAGGTCTCCTTGCAGTTTTAAAGAAACAAAAGGACAGCATGGATGCTGCTGGAGTATAACAAATATTTCTTGAGTAAACTTAGTGCTTACTCATGTCCCAAAAAGCTGCTTTTTCTCCTTCTCCCTCGCAGGCGGCACAGACAGTTCCCAAGCCCCAGAACCTGTGCTAACACCAGCTGGCTGCTTGGACACCACTATTCCTGGGGTGACCCCTAGAGAGAGTTTTGGACCCTTCCCACTACAGCAGCTTTAAGGTATGTTGCCCAACCTGCAGTTCAGTTGCTCACAAGCAAATTTTCCAAGTCTTCCAAGGCTTTTTCTCACCTTTTACTAAGTGCTTATTTCTTTTGCAGGTTGCTCTGGGGTTGCTGGGGCAGGCGTAGTGATGGACCCAGCACAGAGGTGCTTTGACACCCAGCTTCTGCTTGCTGACCCTGCCAAGGCAGCCCCGTGCTGTGATGCTGGGTGCTGCAGCCTAATTTTAGGCCTTCAACACCCACAGTGAGGAGGCAAGGGCACAACACAGGGGGACCCCAGGCCATGGGGCAGCCAAAGAGGAGTTTTTCTTCCTCCATAAAGTACTGGTTGTGCAAGGAACTCAAGTCGTGTCAGGGAAGAGATCTTATGCCCAGAGACAAGAGCTTTCCTCCCCTTTCATCACAGGGCAACTTTTCCCCTTGATCCTGTTAAAATTCCACATCTCACAGTCCTATGGGTTGCCCACAGCAATCCCATGCCAACATTCCAGTTAGAGTCATAAACCCAAGACCCCACTTGTGTCCTTTTTCTTCCAGCCTCACTTCCAGCATGGTGATGGGAATGGGACAGACACCTCACTAGCAGCCTCTCCACAGGCTCTGGGTTTGAGGCCATTGATCTTTGAGTACGGCTGGGATGTTCCAGATTGGTGTTTTGGCAGGGAAGCACAGTTTTCCCCCTCAGCTGGCTGGCAGCTGGATGCTCAGGAGTTCTACAGCCAGCGAGTGCATGGATCCTGGCCCTGGGCTGCTCTGATCAGGGTGAGATACAGCCTTGCCTGGGGCAATGCGTTTTTGAACCTCTGCCTGCCAAGGTACAGGCTTCACAGAGCTGCCAGAGAGACATGGGAGGGGAGAGTGAGTTTGGTTTTCTTCTGAGCCTGCTCCAATTTTGGAAAAGTTGTGTCTGCATTTCAAGCCTGAAAGCATCCCCTCCCCTTCTCCAGGGGCCTAGCGTGCCCCTGCATTAACCTCTCCCGTGCGAGGTACCCCCCCCTAGGTTTCTGAAACTTTAATGTCATAACCTGTTTGTCCTGTTTGAAGCACAGGGTAGGGCTGGGGAGCTGACAGACCCTGAGCAAGCTACGCCTCCAGCTACCCTGCATCCTCATGCATGGCTCAGCAGGGGAGAAAGAGGGGGATGATAACTCTTAGAGCTTCCACATTTTGCTGTCTCAGGGTGGGGTCTTCCCCCTCAAAAATACCACCAAGAATAGCACGATGACATTTGGATGCAGGTCTCGGCTCAGAGAGGGCTCCATGGTGTGTTTAGCAGTGTGTTCATCTGAGGGTTTTGCCCCCAGACCTCAGCCCATGTGTGAAGGCTGCTCACAGCCATCCCCGAGATGAAAAGGCTCCTTTCCCTATCTCCAGGATAAGGCTGGCATTTCTCATCCTGACTCCTGTCAGCAAAGCTGCGGGGTTGCAATTTTTCCCAGCTGCTCGGCACCAGCACACCAGCTGACTGGGCATAGGCACAGGCCAGCAGCCAGGGCTGGGGATAGAAAATGCCCTTCTTGCTTCATCATCTCCCTTTGCATGCCCCTGCCACTGGTCACCCTCAGAGGGACCCCAGCGAAGACCTTACGGCAGACGGCCATGGATGGCAACACAGCAGGCACATACACAGTGTTGGGGAGCACTGCTGCTCACCCAAACGTGCCCTGGAAACACTCACTGCCTCCATAAACCCTGAATTCACACCTCGATGCAGTCGTGGCATGGCTAATGAGAGAAGTGGGATATGATGCTCTTAGCATCCATAAATTAAACAGTCAAAAGAGAGATAAATCACTTTTTTAATGTCAGCAGTGATGTGCCCAGCACGTCTTTTCTGGGATTTCTGTTACTCAGGGTCTCTGAGATTTTTGATGCAACTTGTCACTTGAAAAAAGGATAGGGCTGCAAAACTATCTTAATAGAACAGAGTTTTCATCTTGACGTAGTCAGGACTACTTTCAAATACTTGAGGTCCTATATATTTTTAATACATATGCATTAAAAATAGGGGACTTACATTTTGTTCTGTTCTTTAATGATGAAGATAGTGGCTGTGTATTGTTTTGTGCCTGAATGTGGTAAAGGCTGTGCCAGGCTCCAAGATTAATGCAGTCAGGAGTGGGCCAGCACCCAGGCTGCACCAGTGACCCAGTGTCTGGGCACCCAGGCTGCAGGATTTGGTAAGGTCACAGGTGAGGTCAGGTGTAATTCTCTGCCTGTTTGCTGGTCAAGACCTGACCCAAACCTGGTATGACTAAGATGAGTAAGTCTGAGTAGTTGGCCAGAAAATACTTAAAAACCCCCTTGAAGTGGCAGCGGGCAGTTGCCCGTTACCACATCGTGTTTTCTTCAGTGAGTCCTTATGACTCCCTTTGGAAATGTGTTTTCAGCCCAAGAACAGATATGAAAGTCCTTTGGCACAGATGCAGGCAGGTAGAGGCGTGAAGTGCTCGGACCTGGCACCTCCTGGGGAGGCAGCTCGTATGGCTTGGTGGCTCAACATGTGCTCCAGATGGTGCCAAGAGCCTTCGCCTTCTGGAAGTGACAAACAAAGCCAAGCACTGCCCTCACCTGACAGGAAACATCTGCAATCAGGGAAACATAAAGCAAGCTGGTCATGTTTTATCCTTTTCTTTTCTTTTCTTTTCTTTTCTTTTCTTTTCTTTTCTTTTCTTTTCTTTTCTTTTCTTTTCTTTTCTTTTCTTTTCTTTTCTTTTCTTTTCTTTTCTTTTCTTTTCTTTTCTCTTTTCCTTTTCTTTTCTTGACAAAAATAAAGTGATAAGTTCACTTTGAAACTACTTCTTGACTTGAGTGCTTAGGAACTTAGAACAAACTGGTTTATACTAACCCCCCCCTTCACTCTGATATCTCTGCTTGCAGGTGGCAGAGGCAGGCTCAGCCCGATAAGATTCCTGATAGGGGGGGGCAATGCAGCACAGAGCAAATGTGCTCATTAACCAGGAATCTTAAGAAGCCAGGGATATTTGCCTAATGCCCTCCTCCTCCTCCCCATTGTCCCGGGGACCAGGCAGTAGCTGGTGGAACAGGAGGGGGAGCAGAGGGGCTGGGGGCAGAGCCAGGCTGCCCAGGCATGGCCAAAACTCAACCAGGCACAAAGGGTAGCAGGTCAACCCATCCCTTGCATTGGGATTGCAGCCCAGGTTGGTTGTGGGTCCCTAAAGGCACTCAGAGCTGTCTGGAGAGCCCAAGCTGAGCACCTACACCAGACTGGCTTTGGCACAGCACCTCTGAAGGCACCACTGCAGAGTGCCTCCAGATTTGGTGTCATCATTGCTTACGAAGTGCAATAACTTGCCCTGGTTTAGCATGTGATAAACATCTTAGTCATGGGGAGCAAAGATAGGGAACAGGCCTGCAACAAGCAGAGCTCTGTTCCACCTTTATTTGAAGACCAATTGTTAAGCAACACATTTTTGTTGGGCTTTTCAGTGGTTTGGCGTTTACACCAAACATGTTTGGCTCTTGCCTTTTTCTTTTCAGGAGGGGATAAAACTGTCACAGTGAAAGGAAGTAAGTTCCTCAAACTGATTTCTCTCTGTTTTCTGCTACTTAGCCAAGCATTTCCATACACCTGAATTCAGAACTTCCTTCTTCCTTATTTATGTTAATTAACATAAAAGCAACAGCTGTTTGCCGTGATGGAAATAAGAGGGGGAGGCACAAAATGATGCCCATCATGGATGGGGTGTCCTCTCCCTCCTTGCTCTGCTCCTTCCCTCCCCTGATGGAGAAGGTGAGACAGCCAGGGACACCAGGGCTCAGGAGCTGCCCCACCTTGTTCAGTTTGAAGTTGTATAAGTCATTGGAGAGATATAGCCCTAAAGAGTACAAATATGGAGTGTTTCAGCCAAGCTAAAAGGATCACAAGGAGAACAGCACCATGATAGAAAGGGCACAGTTTTGGAAAACCCAGAGTCCTTCATAAAAGAGGATTTCTCACATTTCCATGAGTTTATTTGCTACCCAGCAGTACTAACAACACCAAAAAAGAAATACCTGGAAACTCAAAGTGGGACTGCTACAGTTGGGTATATTTATAACTTGGTTTGATTACATTTCTCAGCTTGAATCTAAACTTCCTTTGGGAACTTACCAAAGGGTAAGGATAGGTCCCAATCCCCATGGCCTCACCCCTCTCCATGCAGTGTGTCCTCTCTCTGGCACAGCCTTCTCTCACCACATCTCATCTGTCAGCTCTATGGCAATTACTTAGGGCAAAAGATTACATGCAAACACGTAATTAATATTCAAAGTGCCCTGCAATATCAGCTCATGTAACCAGTATATAACAAAGCACAGAGACCACAGATCACAGCCCACTGCCCAGCCCCGTGACTTGCCCAGGGAAACAATACCAGATGTAAACACGAAAGCTGCATGATCTCTTTTGCATGTTAACGAGCAAAGGCTGGGCAATCACGGACACAGGAACACTGCCTTGGTTTCACTGAGCCTCCTGATTTGCTCCTGTGGCCCATACTTGGAGATGTTTCACCTCTGTCTCCTCCAGGCATGTCCTCGTAGTGGTTCAGGTATTTCTCCTTCACCTGCACAATCAAAACTACCAACTACAATCAAAACTAGTTTTCCCCATCACTGATGCCTCACTGAAATGCAATGCTTGGTGCTTTGCAAAACCCACCTCCAGCAGCAAGACATGGCCAGAGTGGACAGGGGGGAGATTTCACAGACCTCTTACTGAAAAAAAAGAGTGGCACCTCTTTATATGCTGTGTTGAGGACTGTGCAGCTGAGTTACAAGGTGAAAAGGAAAGGTGTTGTCTAACATGATAAAGCACTGCCCTGCAAAGACAGGAAGTGAACAGGGAGTGATGTATGGAAACAGAGAGCACAAGGGAAGGATGGCAAAAGGGGTTGGTGTGGCCTGGAGAGGTGAAGGACAGGACTGAGGTGGGCACAGGCGATTCATGGAGGGATGAACGGCACAGACCGACTCCTGCCCTTGTTAGAACCTTGGTTTCTGCGTTCGCACACCCGGGCTGGTGAGGGAAGTTGTGCATCTTCTGCAGCAGCACAGACGTGGCAAAGAGCCCTGCAGAAGCAGATCCTTTTCGCTTAAAAGAGCACAGTGTGCTGGCCATAAACAGGGTATCAGGGTATGCTGGCCCTTCTAGAAAACAAACAAAAAACCACCTCGAGTGAAACTCACTGGCATTCCAGAAATAACAAATCTGCATCCCTCAGTGTTTAAATCACACAGGCGGGAGCTCAAGCTGGAACACGCTGGCTGGTTTCTGCCCTGCGCCGTGCTCTAGCCAACTCTCCAAAGCAAACTGAACGCCTCGGCTCCTCCTCCCGCGGAGCTGAACAGCTAGCAATAAAGAAAGACACCCTAAATTACTGCAAGCAGAAGAAGACTAGCTCAAGGCTGTGCGGTGCCTCAGCGGGGATCCATGTAAAGCAGCCGGCGTGAGAGGACGTGACACGACCTGCCGCAGGAATTGTACTGAAACTCGGAGCATGTCAGAGCAGGAGAGCATCAGGGCAATGACTGATGAAGATTAGCCTAGATAGCGAGGAGGAATGGTATGTCAAAGAAGGAGGGGGAAAACGATATGGCTACAGGGAAGGGAAGGCAGGGTGGAGCCAGCGATTCGGGCTGGTGCCCTGCCAAGGTACATATATGTTAATTGAGCAATCCTGTTCCTCCGCTTCCCTGGCGGGCAACGAAAGGCATGCACACCTCTGTGGAAAGGGTGCCTGAGGAATGCTCCACCGGCAGCACGGAGCTGGTCCCCGGCAAAGCCCTCACCAGACAGGTGCCCCCTGCCCTAGGATGGGCCAGGGTTCACTGTGAGTACTGCCAAACCCTCGGGGAAGCTGCCCGGAATAAAATAAAATAAAATAAAATAAAATAAAATAAAATAAAATAAAAATCAAAAAAGGTTGGTAAGCCAATGGCACATGTGTAGGAGAAGGGTTATCAGCCACTTATGGCAGGACAGAGATGGAAGGGCCCATGCATGTTTCAGCTGAGGATGAGGAAGCTGGTCAAGAACTCCTGTTGCAGGAAGGAGAAGCTGGCTGCTGCCTCAGCAAGGGCCACTGCTTCACCCAGACACCTCTACACCCATGAAGGCAAAGCTGTCTCCATCACCACTGTGCAGCAGAACCCTACAATCCTCTTCCCTGGTGGCCTTCAGCCCTGGGGCTGCTGCATCTGCTCATTCGTTTTGGCTCTCCAGTCTGATGTCTGCACTAAGAAATGGGAATAACTGGGATTTCCTGGCACAGAAGAGGAACTTGGGAACCTGGCCTCTCTAGAGAGCTGCTGCACCAGCAGGAGTAAGGAATATTGCCACTCCATTGCAGCTTAACTCACCAGGCTGCAACACTCCTTTTTGAGCCCTTCTCGGTAGGTTGGCTGCTGGTATGTAGGAGTAAAACCAAGCAGAAAGAAAGGGAAAGGGAAAGG
>VWZN01021521.1:0-20594 GCA_013396955.1 Regulus satrapa | reverse complement strand
CCCCCCCTTCTTTGTGCCCGCGGCGAGCGGAGCCAAGGGGGCCATTGTCCAAGGGCTGCTGCTGACCCCGCCATTTCCATCTGAAAAGCCGCTTTCAAGGGGAAGGGGCAGCTCCCGTCCCCTCGCGAATCTTTCTGCTTCCACCTTTCTCCTCTTCCTCCCGAGCGGCGCGCTCAGGCTGCCTGTCCCTCCCCGGCCCTCCTGTCTTCGTCTTCCTGCTCCCCTCGCTCTCTGCCCGGCATCCTCATTCTCTCCCCCTTGTCCTCCAGCACGGGGAGCACCCGAGCAGGTTGTCCCGGGTGAAAGAGAGGGGAAAGAGGTGGGAACAATTGGGGCAGCTCCAGCCAAAGCCCTCGGTGGGATGCAAGATGCTCGCCTCTCCTTGGAGCATGAAAAATCCCAGCTGTGGCTCTGCAGAGCCTTTTGTTACCCATCTCAACCATAGAAATCCTTCAGCCATGTTTATAAAGAGATAGCACGGGGTCAATGGAATAAGCGCGGCCTCTCTTCTTCCAGCCCTCTTGAAAGCATGCCCTTTTAATGGTGAAATGCATGCAGAATTAGATAGCTGGCTGTAACACCTTCCTGAGGGATAGGTACAGCAAACCCAGAGATTTAGAAACAAAGACTCACACAAGTTCCTGGATTAAATGTCTTTATTGCCTTTCAAATCCACTCACTTGGGTGCACATTTGTACCCATCACCCCTACAAGGCTCCAGGCAGATGGACTGAGGCTTCATGGGCACCCCACACTCTTATCCACCCCTGGTTCGTCCTCACTCCAAATCCCACTCAGGAACCACAGAGCCACCTGTGGAATTTTGGAGTGAGTCACCTCGATGAGACAGGCAGCTCTACAGGGAGTTTTATGGTCATCTTCTCATCATTTCAAAAGTGGCTGAAACAGGTTTGAGGCAGTGTTTGAAGGCTGCAAAAGATTGAGACAAAAGACAACACTGCACTCATTTTAAATGTTTGTTTTATGAAACAAATTTTTTGTTTAATGAAAACTGACGCTGAAATCTGTCATAAAAATTCCCATTGATTTCATCCCCACCAAAATTTTGCTCCACCGTGCTGGGGAATGGCTCTGCTCAGCAGCAGCCCGTGATCCTCCCTGCAGGGGTGAGGGGGCTTCTAGCAGCTCCCCATCTGAAGGAGTCCATCACTAAATGCTGAGTGAGCATCGCTACCATTCACTCAGAGGAAGAAGGTGACCTTGAATGGCATCTGCATCCACTCAGCACCTCCTCTGGGCTCCCAAGAAGCAGTGGTCAGGCTGAACTCTTGTTCTACCCCGTCACTGAGTTTTGGTAAACAACGATGAATGCTCTGGTTAAGCTCTTGCAGCAATGCAGCTCAGCCAAATATTTCTCTGCCCGTAAAATAAGCAAACAACCAACCGTTTAAGTTGATTGGTGGCAGGAAAAAACTGGCATATTGCAGAATAAACTCCTGAGGTATTAACAAACCACATGGAGAAACTGTCCAGCACAAAATGAACATGCAAGCTTTTATGCAGCCAACCCGTGAGGGGAACAGCTGAGTGTAGTGGCAGTAGAGAAGAGATTTAACACAGGCTGGTGTAATATTTCCAGCTGATTCTTTACTAAGAGAGATGTTTAAATCTTCATCTTGAAATGACAGGCCAAATGACTTTCTGTCACTTTGTTATCGTCATGTTGTTTTCTCTGCTGCTGCTGCTGCTGGTCCTCACACAGCAGTCAGCATTTCTGCTGACAAGAACAAGCCTAACTGTGTAGATTTTGATAGTTCTTTGTCCTATTCATCCTACTGAACTGGGATCAACATCTCTGTGAGATTTGTCATGGCACAGAAGTTCCAAGCAGCCAAGCAGTGAGCCCCTGGGCAGCCAGTAAAGAGCTGCCCAGGAAACTGCAAAGGCTCCTCTGCTTGGCTGAGGCTCTCAGCCGGGCTTGCAGGCAGTGAGGGAGCTCCAAAGCCACCATCAGGCTCCTGGAGCTGCAGTTCTTCCTTGCCAACACCAACAGCACCTGAATGTGCAGTTTCACACATCAGATTATTTTCTTTATTTTTAGCATTAAGTTTCATTTCCTACCCACCCTGGAGCACTGCAGGCTGTGCCTGTGTGGGGGATTGCTGCACAGCTCAGATGCTCCAAGTCACCCCCTCTGGAGAGCCCCGTGTCCCCAAAGGTCCCCGTGGCAGAGCCAAGTCCCCAGCAGCAGCGTGCTGCTTGTCAGGTCGTGTTGCTCACACAAAGCACCCAGAGCTTGTCCCTGCTGCCACCACAATTCCCCTGGCAGGGAAGAGCGTTGTTCCAACACGCTGTGTACAGGCACAGCATCCGTCCCTGTGCCAGAGCCAGCGCTGTCCACACACACACACGGAGGAAAATGAGACTTGGCCTCCTCCATACCCTATGTGACAGTGCAACAGCGGCAGGGACCCTGCCCACGATGGGGGATCTGCCATCCTGCATCTTCTTCAGGCATCTCCGTGCCAGTGTCAGGATGGGGCAAGAGAGGTGGCCATTCCAGTGCTCTCCACAGTGAGGCAAGCAACTGCAGTGTTCCAAAAGCGGCTTCCTTTTGAAACCAGAATAAAAGCCAGCGAGCAGCTGGCTAATCCTTTCCTCACTGTGTATGTTGCTTGTGTACACGGCTGGTTAGGTCTCCAATGTGCACAGGGCAATGTTAAAAGCCCTCCCCAAAAAGAAGAAAGCAGGTCAGGAAACCAATCCCCCAAGGAGCACTGGAAATCAGTGAATGGGTTTTAGCTGTGCATTTTGTTACCCAAGAAAGGCGGCCGGGAAAAAGGACTTTCTAACTCATCGTCTGGCCCAAGACTTCCTTGTAAAAGGCTGTTGGGCTTGTTGCAACATATTCCAGGTGTGTAAGTGATGCCCTGCCTTGTGCCTTTCACAGTGCAGAGCCTGGGGCCTTGAAGTGAGCAGGGAGGAGAAGGGAGGGAGAGGTTCGTGTGTTCAAATTAAATGAAGCAGAAAGAGAAAACTGGAACCCACGGTGCCTGGGGCACCACTAATTGAACAGGTTGGACCTGATAGAAGTGCAAAGGAGGCAGCAGGAGGGATCCTCGAGCTCCTGGCTCCTGATATAGAGCCAGCCATGGTTAAGAAAGCTATGCTTGAAAAGCTCAGGTGGTGGGAGAGGGGGGACACAGTGATGAGGCAACTTATTTGGGGCTGGAGGAAGGAGACTTCAAAAGAAAACATTAATTCTTCATAAACACAATGAAGGGGGGCAAATGAAAGCAAGGACAGGCATACTCTTACTCTGCCCATTCCTGGGGTCCCCAGCTGCAGATCTCAGTAGGTGCCCCTCTCTGGGATCAGCTCTCTCTCACAGGGGCACACGGGGATGCAGAGATGTGCAATGAATGAGCACAGAGCTGCTCGACAGCCCTGTGTCCAGGGAACCTGGGGCTCCTGCCTGGCCTCCTCCTCCAGAGATCCCAGATAACATTACATGCAGCATCCATTTCATCCTCAGCAGTGCCCCAGTTGCAGGGATTGTTGTCCAAAAGCCAGGGCACAGGGACAGCTGTATCCTCCTCCCTAATCTCAGAAGAAACAAAAAGCATCCTACTCTGCAAGGGATGCACATCACCGCTTTCTCACCCTTGAGGTTCTCCTTGGTGCTCGGTCCTGTGTGGGAGCCCGTGGTGATGGGGCACTGCAGAGGACCATGCTCACACTGCTGTGATGCCCTCACATCCATTCTCACTTTCTGCTCCTCTCTTGGCTCTGTTTGAGAAAAGACAAAAGGAACCCTTGGCTCCCAGACTGCAATAATTTCAGGGCCTAGAAAATCATGCCTCTTTGATTTTTTTTTCTTTCTTTTTTTTCTTTCTTTCTTTACCTTCTTCTTCCTGTTCCTTCCCCTGTATCACAGAACAATGAAAAATAGCCTGAAGGGGGAAAACATTGCACTGTAGAGACCTTTGTTACTGACTGCAACAAAGACAAGTAATGTGGCAACCCAGTGTCCTTTCTGGACCTGGTTCCCAGCCATTCTGTGAGCTCTGCAGATCTCCCCCCACCCGGAGTCCCCACCTGGCACAAGTGGTCCAGCATGATCCTCAGGACACACCTCTGATCTCTGCTGCTTAAAACAGCACACTTCAGCTGCACCTCAAGGAGAAAAGGACAGTTCTGTTGGGATGAAAAGCTAGCTTGAAGTCCTGCTGGTTTTGTGGGTAAGCTTTCAGGCCCTGGCCTCTGCCCACCTGGATGCTTGCTCTCTGGACAGCAGTGACTCCAGGCTGCTAATTCAGACCTGTAGGCATTACTGCAATATAAACTGCAAATAGTCATAATAATAATTAATAAGCATGCAGAAACAAAAACATTCTCAGTTTAATTAACATCTGTCTTCAGCAGCTTTATCTTGGGGTGAGTGGCTACTTTGTTGGCACTCTGCCTTCACACCATGCCTTATCCTCTGTGGCTGGGGCAGGCAAGTCTTCACTGTGCAAACGGGAAAGTTTCTTTTTCACTCAAGCTCCTACCAAACGACTCTGGACCAGAATCTTGCAAACAGCCTCTCATCTGAAAGCAAGGCTACAGCCAAAGAAATAGCAGCCAGAGAAACCCAGTAGCTATTTTTACCTTGCTGTGGATAGTCTGAGTACACCCAGGGACAAACATTACTGCCAAAGGAAAACAAGAAGAAGTGGCAAGGTTTTGAGTGGTCAGGCTCATAAAATAATTCATGGCTTAAAGTAAGGAGCTGGAAGCACCCTGGGACAAGGGACCATGTGGCCTGCAGGAGCACAGCACCAGAGGTTCAGGAGAAGGGAGTTACCTGTAGGGTGCAGAGCCTCATAAACCAGGCAGTGTCTGCCAACATCCCAAACAACCCAGGGACAGTTGGGGAGCCGCAAGCAATAGGTGCTGAGTACCCACCTGTGTCCCCCAGGTGACAGCCAAGTTTCAGAGGGGTGCTGAGCAACACATGGGTAAAGTCTCTGGAGCAGGAGCTCTGTGACTCAGCCACCTCACGCACCTGTATTCCCCGCCAGGGACACAGCACTGGCCACACAGAAAGACAAGCTGGGGCAGCTGGAAGCCAGCAGCGAGCCAGCCTTGCTCATGGCTCTCTCCCACCCCACTTATCATGGGGGATGGAGGCTCAGCCCTTGACCCCTCCCAGGCAGATGGGGAGGAGAGGCCTCCCCACAGACTCCCATGGCCCTGGTGGGAGCAGGGTGGGTGTTCGCCTATCCTGTGCTCCATTCTCTGTTGCTTTGAAGAAGCATGTCTGTAATCTTTATGAGGCCTTGGAGATAGGAGCATTCCATGTACACGCTAAACCACACTGGCCATCTGCTGCCCTCTCTCTCTGCTTTATCCCAAATCCCTCCCCAGTGAACCCAATCCAAACTGAAGATTTATAGGGGTGTACCTGCCAACAGTGAGCCAGGTAAATTCAAGGTCCTGGGCTCTAATGCAATTAGAAAGGAGGTAAAGAAGGGGAGAACAGTGGAGGGATGCCTGTGCCGGGGAGCCTGGGCAGCATTGGCAGCCAAAAAGATGGCAGGACAAACAGAAAAGCAAGGCTGGCACTTGGATGTCTCTTGCTTGGCTTCAGTCTGCCACCATCCTAATGTTTTGTGCCTCCAAGAAATGGGGAAGTGTGGTTGGGAGAGGCCATCAGAACTGGTGCCAGGATCCAGGTGAGTGTGTAACTTCAGGGCTCTTGCTGCTGCCGGTTCTGAAATGGATGTTAAGCACACAGAGCACGCATGATGGAAGGCAAAATAGGGAGTAAGAGGGAAAACTGAAGGCTCTTGACATCTGAGCTGCCTGGTCCAACTGGGTTCTTAGTCCAAGCTGGACGCTTGTGGCTGCAGAGTCATGTTCCAGCAGAGCTGGAATGGTTTGGGCTTGCCAAAACAGGGCCAGGACAGGGGTGCTCTGGCAGCCTGGTGTGGGCAGGCTCCACCGTGGGCCAGCCATGCCCTCTCCCTCCGCTGAGATGCAGGAGATAGGGCTGCTGCCGCCTGTGTACACCAGGGACGAAGAACTACATGCAGGCTCTTGCAGGATCAGGCTTCCTGATGGGGATCTGCTGTTCTCCTGGCTTTTTAATAAGCACTCTTTGTAATCAACCCTGTAAAACTCGGGGTGGGGGAGCTGTTACTGATTAACGCCCGTTGTCTGCAGGGAAAGTGGAGCAGGGGATCTGCTGGCAAAATCAGTGTCAAAGGAGCTGCACTCCTATCAAACCATGTAGCACAGCATAGTATGGCAGAGGTGCACACCCCTGCACGTGTGTGTACCCACACACGTCCTCTGGCTGTCTGGTGTGAGGTGCCATCACCAACCCGCTCCTGCCACCACATCCTTTGGTCTCTGTGGGTACTCAAAGTTCTTTGCAGCTGCCTGCAACGCGAGAATGATAGCAGAGGTGCAAAAGTCCTTTCTGGTGATTAATACATCATGTGTACAAAGAAGGTCTGTGGTAAACGGAGGCTGGAGCCGGGATTAATTGCATACCTTGAAGTGGAGAGATTTATGTAAGGAAACAGACTTGGCGGGCTGCCCTGCTCAGGGCTGTGTTTACCTGCCTGTGCCTCCCCACACCTGTCGTGCTGCAGCAGCAAAACATTATTTAATAACATTTGAAGGGAGATCTTAATAGTCATGCGCCCTCCCTGCCTCGCCCCACCTCCCCGAGTGCTGTGGCGAAGCTCAGCCTTGCTTTGTCAGGCTCCTGGGCAGCTAGCCTGTCCACTCCCCTCCAGAACTCTCCTGCACGGGGCAGCCCTGTGACACCCTTCAAGCTCCCACAGTCTGGGATGAGGAAGGATGGGATGGCTGCAGAAGAAGATGAAACAGGCTGATGCTGGAGGCCAGCCCCTGAACTGAGGGCAACCCGAGTAGCTCTCTGCCAAATCCATGAGCAAAGCAAGGTTTCTTCCTCCTGAGCTTGAAAACACTGGCTGAACACACAAACATTTGCATGCATGCAGGGCTGCATGTATATGTATGGGTATATAAATGTATGAGCAACGGAGTTCAAAATGCTCATAATCACCATTCAAATGAGAGACAAATAATGGGTAAAATCCTGTTCAGAAATGCTTGAGTGTGAAGCAGTTTCTTTAAAGGGATTTGGCTATTAATTGAAGTTCGTTTGTTAATTTGCATCCTTATCTGCAAGGGACAAGACTAAAAAGGGCCCCATGGGCCTCTAAATGGGAACACGTGAAGCTTTATTTCTTACCAACAAAGCCTCTTGGTGATTATAAGCAAATGAGGGGGCACTGAGGACTTTTGGAGGAGTGAAAGCAGAAAGGTATCCCAACCTGCTGGAGAATGACCTCATTCACCAGAGCTTCCCTCTTGGAAATTCAAGCCCTTGACTGATCTCTAGTTGTCTCTACTTAAGGTGCTGGTTGTTTCACCTCCCCGCCTGCTGCAGCGTCAGCTTACACCGTGACAGTGTATTGTTAAGAGCAGGTGTAGCTCAGATGGTGTCACTGGCTTTTCCTCCTCAGCCTGCTGCAATGTGCCAACCCGCAGCACGAGGTGCACCCTGCTGCTCTGGGGAGAGCCATGCTGGTGCTTGCAAGGATGTTGGTCTGCTCCAGCCAAGTAATCCCAAATTATTTGGCATGAGCAGAAATGGGAACACCTTCCCTTTCCACTCTCCTCCAGTGGCAGGGATGAATAGTCAGAATCCCAGTTGAAGCCATGAAAAGGCATTATAAGAAACTTAAGAAATCATTGCCATCACTTCTTGAAAGCAAGGACTCTATTCCGTCCTCTGTCCGTGCAGCACTAGCAAAGCCAGGGTTTGCTACAGAGACAGGAGAGAAAACCAAGGGAGGTCAAGTGAAACTCTGTCCTCTGTGTGTAGCTACCCCATGGTTTTACACTTTCTCTTCTCCTACAAGGCAGGTGAACCGACTCCTTTTGGCACCGCTGTTGTCACTAACCCTGGCTGTCCTAGTCCTGATTCCCCTCTGCATTACTGAAGGAAAACACTGGGGTTTGGGTTTCTTTTTACCCCTTCGAACAAAGTTCAAAGGAGCGACTGAGGACTCTCCATTTCAATATGAAAAGAGCAGGGGACCCGTTTTCCAGGGCTAATCCCCCCCCACACACACATTCCCCCCGTACAAACTCATCCCGCCTCATTTCACCCGATAATCTCAGTGGGGGGCTCTGGAGGGGGATGGCCGGTGACAGGGGGACAAGGTTCTCCAAGGTTAATCGCAAACTGCTGCCGCATTCATCGCAGCCATGCCTGATTGATGGGCACCATTAATCACTGCCCAGAGAGGCTGGAGGTGAGGCAGAAGCAGGGGGAGGAAGAGGGGGGGGGGGGGGGCAGAGCTGTGGGGACAGGGACACGGTGCCAGGACAGGAGCAGTGACACCTGACCAACACAGGCTGGGAGATGTAGAGTGGCCACATCTGTTCACCTACAGAAAATACACATGGTAGGGTTTCTTTCAAGGAGCAGAGGTGTATCTGCCCCCTCACTTGCTGTGCCATATATACACATCCTCCTGCAAAGCAAAGGGCTGGAGTGGAGGCAGAGAGGAGGAGATCTCTCCAGCCTTTCAAAAGTGTCCCTGGCTTTCAGTGGGGAAAGGGACTGGGGGAGTCTGGCAAGGAGGAAGGCTCAGGGCAAGGTAAGGGTGGGCTTGTCTTGCAGCCATAAGGCAATTAATAGATTTTCCATCTTCTTTGTGGACTGAAATATCTCTGAGGTTTTTACAGAAACAATGAATGCAGTAAAAGCCACCAAGTGAGGTCAGATGAGGAGCTTGTGTGGGTGAGTGACTCCATTTAAGGGGCAGGATACTGGCATATGCATTTTCTATTGTTCCTGGCAATTTAATACACTCTTTCTTTTGTACTGACCCAAGCTGTTGCTCCCATTTCTAGGCAGGCTGAGGGTCTGCCTGCAGTAATGAAATGTGCAGCAGTGTTACTTGCTTGGCTGCAAATGATAGCTGGGACTGGCAGCAGGGCTTGACACACTGCAATGGGACCTGTTGCATTAGAGAAGTTTCTTGTGCTTTGCACTGCAGACGTATGAGCCTGGCTTGGACAGCTGTGCCAGGAGGTTTGGGATGATTTGCTTGTCCCACTGCAATTGTTTCTGACACGGAACAACTATGGAGTAACTCATATTTCTAAAGAATATGACTTTTTTTTCAGTTCTCTTCTTCATCCTACCTTCTGCTGCCTCTTGCTTTGGATACAGGAGTCAGTGCCTTGAGAAAATGTACACACACCAGTCCTTCTCCTAAACCTCTTGTCCAAAGCAACAAGAAGGAAAGTGTGGTTTCTAATAGGAATATCCTGCAAGTATACTTTTTTAATTGTTTCCCTTGATATTTCCAGTTTTGCTCTTGCAGTGTCAAAGGCAGTGCAAATTTGAAACTCGTATTACTGCTGGGACATGAGAAATGTATCACCCAGATTTTGCTGGATGCATTTAGTGTGGTTTCAGGATGAAGCATTGATGAAGATGAAGAATGAGGGCTGTGGACCTTTTCAGTCTGTCCCATGCTGATCAGGTGTAGTGACCACCAGAAGAGAACTGGGGTCTAAAGATGCCCTACAAAGGCCACTGGAAGCTAGAGCAACCTGGATTTCAGTGAACTTCGGGGAAAATAGGTGATTTTTCAGAGATGACTTCTGGGATGGGGAAAGTGCTTCAACCTCTACGAGCACCCAGGTATATAGGGCAAGAGGCAACTCCTCTACCTGTGACCACCTAGAGCTGGCTGCCACTGACGCACCTCCTCACCACAGACCCACCTATGGATGTTGGGAGGGCCAGGCATCACCCAGGGGCAGCTGATCCCATGTCAAACAGTCATCCTGGGACAAGCAGAATTAATTGCTCTCAGAAAATGCCTCTGTCTTCGTGGGCTGCTAAAGTAGATGAGTAGTCAAATGACTAACTTAAAATCGACACCGCATTCCTAGATGGCCGAAGGGAGGTATTTGGGCTGGATTTTTATCCTCTCCCATTATATCCAAGAGTGCCTCTTTCACCAGAGGCTGTCGACTTTCAGTTTCTGCAATATCCACAGACAAATAAGAAGGAATCATCAGAAAATGTGGTTCTATTTGATTGCACATTATTCTTTCCATAACTAAGGCTGTCAGGCTTGTGGACAGGGTCATTTTTTTAAAGTATGGCCACCTCTGATCCTCCAGCAGGGCTCTGTAAATCTAGGATTATGCTGAATTAATTTACTCTCTGACAACTATCTCCTCCCAGCAGCACATCTTCCTTTCTCTGCTTCTGGCCATAACTGCATTTAGTTCTTTCAGCATGAGAGTTTCCCCTCAGAGAGTTAATCACCAATAGCTACACTACTTTAAACATTTATTTTAATCTTAATTATATTCCCTGTTTTGACCAGCATTATAAGAGATGTAAATCCCAGTTTAAGAGCCATCTTTTCTCAGTTGCAGTGATTCTGGGCACTTCCCGCAGGGTCCACAACTCTTGGGGACCTACGGAAAACTTCAGCTCCATCAGGAACCTGTGCTTAGGTAGCCTGGGTGAATACACATCCTTTGCCATCTCCATCCAGCTTTTACTTCGGGATCTTACTACTGCCTAATGAAACCTGTCTGTTGATCTGCATAAACAGGGACGAGGGTGTGCCGGGCATCTTGGAGCGAGCGGCTTCTTTGTGTGAAGGGAGGCATGGTCCTTGGGTCTGGAAACATCTCTAAGTTGTTTTGCCATCCTTGGTGCATGTTCCAACGGCAACATTATTGTAAAACAGCTTTGTGTTTACTTTGTGTACAGAAAAGATAAAATCAGCATTTATATGCAAACATGAACCAACAAGGAATTTCAAAATCCTGCCATTTCACTCTTTGGAGAAGAAGAGCCGGAGTTATTGTGTAACTAGAAACATCTGAAAGCTGGGGATTTTCTGGGTCTAAATTCAATTTAGATTATAAGGGACTAATTTAAGATCTGACTGTATCACCTTGGGCAGCCAAAATAGGATCTGAAACACATGGAGACTAGGGCTTTGGGGTGGAGAATTCTCCATTTCGGACAACCTGGGGCGCCGTGTGGATCTGAGCTTTCCCTTTAGGAATAAAGCTGGTGAAGTAACACAAGCCAGATGCTCAGCCAGGGTGAGCCACCTGAGCCCACTCTGATATCCTTGTCTGCCCCGGGGAATAGGGGCTCTTCATGTGTCCATCCTACACCTGCCTTTCCTCCTGGCACAGCTGGACTTGGCACAGGCACATCTGCTCATGCGGCAAGGCCTGAAAGCATCAGACATGCAGAATAAAGGCTTTCACTGGGATTGCATAGCTGGAGTGCTGTATGGAGCCACAGTGTGTTTATGATTGCTCAGGAACATGTGCCAGGCTGGAGGCACTGGAAAATATGGCAGACAGCAGAGATGAACCAGGACCAGAGCCCTGGCAGGTGACTGAGCTCTGCCAAAGTGAGTGGGCTCTAATCAAGATGGGTCAACCAGCAGGAACTGAAACGAAACATGCAGAGGGGAGAAAAGCCAGGAGAGAAGTGAGCAGCTCCCAGGCACAAGAGGATGGGCTGTGAATTAGGCTCACCTACAGAGAGCCCAGCATGTTTTTTTCCTCCCCTATGAACATCCCTGCTGCAGGCTGTAGCTGGACATTTGCTCTTCAAAGGCCCATGTGTCCTTGGATACCCCAAAGCAAGCCTGGCTCTGCCCCTCCCATGGGGCTGGCTGACATGGGCATTTAAATGAAGTGGAAGTAGGGATGCACTCTCTTTTGGGGTGAAATCCACATCGCCACCTCACTGCGGGATGCTGAGCAGGCTGATCCTCCCTGGTGCACAAGCCACTTCCTAAGAACTCGCTCATGCTCCTTCCCCTGATGTTACCCCTGCCTCACTGGGGCCAGTGGGGCTGCAAAAGGAAGCACCTGCCCCAGGGCCAGCTCTCTCTGTCCCAGCTTCTACCCATCCCTTGCCTCAGGTTTTATTTACCCGGGGGCGCATGGATAAATGAGGGTAAGAAGGTGGAAAAGGTCATCTGGGTGGTGGCCACAAAGGGGGACATTGTGCCTCCAGGGAGGGGGTGGAAACGCCCGAGGAGGAGTCGGAGACACGGGGGCACTTTGATGCAGTCTGTATGAAAGCGGGAAAGGAAGAGAGCAGGGGAGAGCAAAACAGGGGGAGGGGACGACACCAAAACCCAAGAGGCAACAAAACCCCTCCCAGCTGGGACACAAGTCAGGATGGTCCCTTTGTTTAGATGGATAGAGTCAAGCACAATGTGGGGCAGCCAGGGGCCACCCTGCCCCTGTGCCACACCAGCCCTTTCAACTCCTTCCTCCCTGCTCTTCCCTTCCCTCCCCAGCCTCTCACTTGCTTCTGTATTTTCCGGTTTTTTGGGGTTTTTTTTGGTTTTTGTTTTGTTTTTTTGGTTTTTTTTTCCTTTGCTGCCTGTCCTCCACCTCCCACTTGCAGCTTTCTCCCGTGGTGAAAGCACTAAGAAAGCAAGCAGGGTGATGTCTGATGCAAAGTTAATTTTAAGCAGAGATGGGGAGGGGCAGACCAAGGGCATTGTAGAAAAAGGGGCCTAGGGAGGACCCTGTGAGGAGAAGCCCTCCCTATACATAAGCCAGAAGAGTTTTCTGGTCCCCGAGCTCTGTGCTGCAAATCCTAGGGCAGGGCTGAATCTTGGTCAGAGAGTACTCAGGGCTGTTAATGCTGCACAGATCCTGCCCTCTCAGATGTTCTAGGAGCGTATTTTGAACAACAAGGCTACCCCCATGGCTGGAGGCATCTGGGGACTAGGTGTCACACACATCCCTACCACCACTTTTTCCAACCTGCTGTTTTTCAGCTGGCCACCTGACTTTTTTCTCTTGCTGACTTGCTATCACTTTGCTAAGGAAGAAGCAGAGCCCAGAATTTTTCTGGTAGCTCAAATGTCATCACTGCACTTTGATGTATAATTCAGAGGTACCTCAAATAACCAGAGTGAAGTATTTTCTGCAGCAAATGGTATGATGCACATTTTAACCATGAAGAAATTTGGCAATTTCAATAAAATGTCCAGATTTTGGAATGAAAAGTCACTGCTTTCAACAGCTCCCAGAATGGACCATTTTCTAATGCAAACTCTTCACTTCTAAAATCCTTCTTATTCACTACATCTGTTTTTTTGGGTTTTTTTTGGTTTTTTTTTGGGTTTTTTTTGTTTTTTTTTTTGTTTTTTTACAAAGAATGGTCCCAAATCCTGTTCCCCCAAACACAGCAGAAGAAAACATCTTGTAGGCAGCCTTTGTGGCCTCCTGCCCCAGTCTGTGTCCCCAGAAGCCCTCTTCCTCTGTGCCATCTCCAGCTTTCTGCTCCCTCCACGATTTTTGCAGTGTGCACAATAAATGTAACCTGTGTTCTACACCCCAGATTCTACCGAGGAGCATGACACTGCCCTCGCTTTCTCCAGCAGGTTTTACTGCACAGAATGGGTTGGTTATGGTTTCTGCTAGGCCTGAAAGAGTGCCCAGAGGTCCCCTTAACAAGTTGTGTGTTTCTCTTTAACAGCAAGACTTGCCTGCCGGCAACCATTAGCGTTCTTCAGCATCATAAATAGTCAAATTCAGCTTACACCACGCCTGAACTTGGCTTTGGCACTAGTTTTTCTGCCAGTACATCACTGTTTTCAACTCCAGTCAGCACTGTTTTGAAGTTATTACTGTCTGGTGGCTGGGGTTTTTTTTTTTGGTGGTGTATGCATCCTAAATGAGCTTTGTGGTCTCCCCACTTCAAAAGCTTCTCTGCTCTCACCTCCCTTTACTGGCTGTCCTCTAGCAAGACCAAAGACCAAAGGGTATAAACTATCCCAGCAGCACTCTGGGTCTGTGCAGCGGGCAGGGATGCAGCCTGTGGGGGAGAGGGAGGGTTGGGGGAACCAGGCAAGGAGATGGTGCAAAGCTGTGCTGGTTTCCCCAGACCCAGTCCCCATCCTTGTCTCCATTCCAATCAGCCCCAAATACAGCGTGTGCTGCGAACTTCAAGCTGCTTAAAGCACATCTCACCCTCTCTGTGGTTCCCTCTGGTGTCTCCTGAGCGAGGAGAAGGCACAGAAGCACCCTTGGCACTGAATCACCTGTAGGTGTTTCACTGAGGGCACCAGTGGCTTCCAGTGACACCAGCTGGCTTTCCTTTGATAAAAATAAGTCCCTGGTGAAGGCAGGCTGGTGCCAGGAAAATGGGAGTCAGCAGCCTGAGCAGAGGGCTTTGCAGGTACTCTGCTGGTAAGGGGATGATGGTACTACCGCTTCTAAGCTAGGCTTTTATTTACCCAATGGGTTTCACCTGCTTTTGCTGTGGATGGTTCTGCTAAAGTGACTTTGGCTCCTTTGCGGAGCCTTGAAGGTATTGTAGGTGGGAAACAGAGTGAAAGGGAAAATGTGTTATAGTATTGCAACACTTCCTACTAGTATTTAAAATCCTGACAAAATTCATCTTTTCTACCAGGAAAAAAAAAAAAATCTTGAAGTGCTTCATTCAAGGGAAAGATATTTTGCTGTGTTATAGAAGTGTCAACATTTCACTTACAAATTGGTCATTCTTTTGGCAGTGACTTTAACAGAAAATTCCCCTTGAGGCTATCATGCCTCTTTGTTGGTTTCTCTTCCTTTAAAAGAACAAAAAAAAAACCCCCAAAAAACAACAAAAAAACCAACAAACCAGGCAAAACCAAACAACTTAAAAAGCAAGCACAATTTACTGCGTCTGGTGACTGGATAACTGTTGTACTGCAGGCTGTAAGTGCTGGGGATGAGGCCAGGAGATGAAAGAAGAGAACTGAGGCTTCTCCAGCAGCAAAGTGGATGCTCACAGGTCAAAGCCTGAAGCACTGCCCTGTCCCTGCAGCCTTACCACAAGTTTCTCCTTTTCTGATGTTTATGCTTCTGCTGTTATTAAGATATACCCATAAACAAAATCATTTATGGAAGGGGAGGGAAAGGTGTCATAGACCAATACTTGAAATTATTTCTCTGCTTCTTGCTCTGATTTTTTAATGCATTATATGTTTCACTTCTGACCACTTGCTTCCACTTGCTTCTCCTTTCCATTTCTATGTTTCTCTACATGACTGTTTATTTCTCCTCTCTTATACAGTACAGCAACACTGATGGCTTTGGCAGATAACAAATGTCTGTCTAGTCTTGGGTTTTTCCTGCTCATCATGTGTGGATGCTGGTATTGGAGCTTACCATCTGGTTGGGGTTTCTCTGAAGAACTCTCCCCTGCTTCACCTGTAGCATGGCCATTATGGGACTTGTGAGGGTCACTTCATTTATTTTTTGCCACCTTGTTCCCCGGGGACAAAAGAGAGGTGACAGCAGGAGTGAGGGGGCAGGCACTGACCTGCAGAAAATGATGTAGTCATCCTGATCTGAACAATGATCTCTGTCTGATTGTAGGCTCCCAAGAACAGGAGAGAGACTCTCGATTTAATTTACAGCAGAAATCTCAGCCTCTGATGTTTTTTGCAACACTAAGTTAAGGATGCTGATGCTCCCCTTCAATTTTCCCTTCTTGAAGATGGTGACAGCAGAGGTGCAAACCAGCCTCTCTTACTGGGAAAGGCCTTAACCATATAATTATTCTGAGTAGATCTTTATTACGGGGAAATAACGGGTAGGGAAAAATATTCAATTATCATATAAAGACTGAGAATCTGTAAGTGTAAAACCCCTCCATGTCCTCAGATTCAGCCACGGGAGCATTCACTCACTTCTCCGAAGAGCAAGTCCCAGGGACTGGCTTGAGAAGACCTGCAGTGAGTCCCAGGGCTGCCGTGAAAGCACCTGGCAGAGCTCCTCTGTTCATGTGTGCACAAAGCTCCAAAGGAGCTGGGCGTTGATGGTGTCTCCGGAATTCGGAGTCATTTGTTACACTGCCCCACAGCCTCCTTAGGCTGGGACATTACACTGTGATTACACCTGGCGCTGCTTTCCTATCGTTAGTCCCATTATTCCCAGGTACATTTGGCAAATGCTTTGTTAGTGGCAGTTCCTGGGAAGCAAGTTGAGCCCTCGTTGGCCAATGCCCAAGCTGGGCAAAGCCAGGCCAGCTCTGCCTGTCAGCTGTGCAAGGGGCTGCCTTTCCCTCCTAGCTATGCACCCTCCCAGGCTGCTGGCCCGCATCCAATCCAGATAAGAAATGACTGAAAATTGTTGCTGTTAGCCAGCTATTCTGTGACCTGCGTGAAAAGAGTGAAATGACCCGGGGACTAGTCTCGGCACACAGCCGTCTGCCCACGAACCGTGGCAGCCGGAAAGCCTCGGTACGCAGACCAAAGGCTGGCAGGACAAGTATTTTCCTGGCGGCTGCTCCTCACAGGATGGGAGGGGAGGCGGAGACAAGCTGATTCGCAGGAGCTCGCCTGGCTGCCTGCTGTCCCTCACAAGATCTTTACGAGGTGTTAATGTAAATGTGAGTTGTTTTACACTGAAACCAAGCGTGGGCTATTTTCCGCAGGATGATCCGTGGCAAAGAGGGTATTTACTGGTGATACCGTGTGGTGGTAGGAACAGGAGAGAGCCCTTTTCCCCATGGCTCTTCTCTCCTAACGTTCTCTTTTCTGCTGGGCTCTGCTGAAGCCACTCTTCTGCAGGGCATCCTCCTGCCTGCTTCCTAGGTCTTCCTGTGCTGTACCAGCCTTCAAGCAGGCCACAAAGGCCCTATTTTCAAAATTATTTTTAGTAGTATGTGAAGAAACTTGGAAGGAGTGTAGCCATGGAACCGAAGCAGAGGTTTCCCATGAGGGGACAACATCATCATTTAAACACTACTGGGCAATAATGCATGGGACTATTTTTACCATTTACTGGGCTTTAAGTGCTTTGGGTAACCAGAAAAGCTTCAGTCCAAGTGACAAAAAAATGCCAAGGAGGGGACCATGGTTGAAAACTGAAGGGTTCTTTCAGCCTGGGGATGGGGACAGCTAATCTTGACACCATCCTGCAACTTGCTTCTGTTTTATTAGCCATGTCTGTACCCTGTGAAATGCTGCTTGAGAAAATGGGAACCCATTGGTGGCTGGAGATGTGAGAGGTTTACAGAAGTGTGCTTTGTATCTGCACGTTGACAAGCATGTGTCCCCTGGAGTGCCCAGCTTTTTTTCTTTTCTTTTCCTTAAATCTCAGAATTCCCCAGCATATTTTCTTCTGCCTGAGTCTGACTATCTGACTCTCCTGCAGCCCTGTACCTTAGGGCTGAGTTTGTGTCTTGCCAGGACCTGGGGTTTCCATTTTAGGCACTGAGTTTCTAGTTGTACATCTAAAGAGAAATGATGTTCTCATCAGAGGCATTCCCCATCCTGGCCACAAGCATGTCATGTAACAGTTTACGCAGGCACCCAGGCTTCCTGGAATCCCTCAGGGCAGCTCTTGCTTGATGGCAGCTAACGCAGACACTGAGGGTCCCACCACCAAGTGTAGCTGGCTCCTCCAAGCGGGGGAAGCACCCGGCTGAGAGACAGGTCTGCTGTTACTCTTGCTGCTGACAGGTGACTCTCATGGTCAGAGGGCTTTCATCTCCAAGTCTTTGAACTGGCACATATTTTGTATAAATGGAGCAGAGTTCTAGGTGTGAGTTTTTAGGGTCAGAATTCTTCTCAACGTGGTCCAAGCAGTCTTCAGGTGGTGCTGAAGATGAATGAGCTGGGCTGGCTGAAGGTACTCACTGCAGCTGCCACAGACCCTACCTTGCATCCTCCCTAATGCTTCCTTTAAAGGGCAGAATTATTCCATGCTTTTCTTCCTGTCTGGTGTAGCAGAGCTCTCTCTTCAGCAGGTTGATCTGAGAATCTGCTAATAACTTGTCACCATGGCCATGGCTGGGGAAAGGAGTCCCTCTGTCCGTCCTGTGTTCTAAAACACACATACATCACTTTTCCTGCATCTTCTTCCCTCTCAACTGTTTGGAAGATTTGTGACCACTCTGGGGTTTATAAAATAAATTTATACCTTCCTGATTTTCCTCTAGCTTTGACTGAAGCACTGACTGACAGCATTAAGGTAACTTATGATGCTGACTAAGCTCTTTCCCCCCCAATATTAGTATTACTTAAATGAAAATTGCTTACGGCTAATTTCTTGCCAATTAGAGTTGATACTGCTTCAAAGTTGCTGCAATGGTATCTTGGGTGATCAGATGAACATGGTAACAATGTTGGGAGTTACTTGACTGAGAGCCAAATACTGCTTTTGGAAATACTAAAATGATCGGTGCACCTAAGGAAGGAAAACAAACACCCTGCCAAACAGTAGTGTGCTTTAAACCAGGATGCTTTAAACAAATGCATCCTGCAATAATGGGACACTTGTGCGCACCAATGCAGCAGTCACGATTACTAAACTGCTTGGAAAAGATTCACGATGAAGAGCCAACATGATATTGGTTTAGGCTGAGAATAAATTAGCCAAATATCAGTTTATGTTTGGCTAATTTTGTGGACGTCATCTGTGAGGATGAAGCCCTTAAACTCTCTCTGGGGAAAGGTTCCACATTACTCCCCCATTCTACCAGCCCTCCCTGCTACTGCCCAGCATAGCCCAGGTCAGCTCACAGCTCTTGCTTCTACCTGGGGTACTGGTGAAGAGCCATAAAGGGTATAAAACCTCTGCAAGACATTTATTAAGCCCTTGAATTCCCTGTGCTTTGTAAAGGGACTGTTTATTAGAACAACTTTTATTAGGGAATGAACTTGAAGCACAACAACTGCTGCTCTTGATTGCACTGCTCCCCTAAATGCTGCATGCTCTTAAAGCCTTTATTTTTCCCATGGCTTGTTTTAGAGGTTTTCTTTTCCTCTTCAAATGGAATCATGCATGTGGAATACTCTTACAGATCTGGATTACAGAGCATCCACTGCGTTTACTGAATCTGGAACTGCTGAGCGACGCTACTGAAAAATTTTACCTTCCCAGTGCTAAGGCAGCAGACACACAGGGTCCCTGTAAAGTAGGTCAATTTTAACAACCATTTCTGCTTTGTGTTGGTTCAGCGTATTCTACAAGCCAGCCCACTTTGCTCCGTTCAACTCCTAACATTCACTAGAGCTCTTTCAGGGAATTAACAGTCTCTGCCATAGTTTTTCATGCCATCAGCGCTGTGTTTTGTTTCGCAGCATTTTTACCTTTAAGACACACAGTTTTAACCTCTGGCTCACCTCTCCTATCTTCAGCAGGAGCCCAAAAGTAATGGACAGAGCTTTTGAGTCTGACTATAGTTTCCACAGCACAATTCACATTTGCTTATTGCCCTTAGATAGAGACCCTGTACATGCAGCTGAAGTTAGAGTAGGACAAGGTGCGACACTGGGGGTTAGGTGTGGTTGTTAAAGGACAACACTCTTCTCAGAGGTGCTGTTCCCCTGAATAAAGGCACCCTGACCTACCTCCTGAAAGCAGCTGCCAGGACAAACAAACTTCAGACGTCCATTTCCTCTTTACCTTCCCCTGACTCTCCCATCATCCCAGGCAGGGGCAATACAGCCTCCTGCAGCTGCACCTTCCACATGTTCAGGACAGGGCTTCCCAGCACCGAACCCGCCTGCTCTCCTACGCACATCTCCAGCTCCCCACACATCTCCCCTGCAGGACTTGCTCCAAGTGCTGAATTTAATAAAACTTGAATGTGGGGGGGAAAAAAGTAAGCCTGGAGATTATGCTGCCATGCCGCTCCTTATTTTCTTCTGCACATGAAACCTGGTCCAGGGAGAACTGCCTCTCTGCTGTATTGCTCATTACTCCCCTCTCCCACCCCTTCAGGCCATAGTTAAGTCACCTTGGGCAATTCTGGAAAATACACTTTTTTTTTTTTTTACATTTACGAGTATCTTACAGCCCTGACACCATTTATAAATAGATTTTTATTTATTTATAAAGTAAATTTACATAAAATATGATACTCTCTTAAAAACTGCATATGTACAACTTAAGAAATCTTAGCAAGTGCATACAAAAATGCCTTCAATACATTTTTTTGAAAAAACTTCAGTTTTCAGAGAGGTGGACCTTCACATCAGGCAAACTCAGACACCACTTTAAAACACAACATAACTTTACAGTCTTTTACCAAAGTGTTTGGAGAGAATAATTTAAAAAAACCCAAACAAACACCTTTTCATCTCTACCATGCATGTTCCCAAAACATTCCAGCTGGTAGTGTTCAAGAATAAGTGGATAGGACCTGCTAAAAAATAGAACCATCTCATCCCTTTTCTCTAAGGTTTCTTGTACAAAAATAAGTCTTCATACACCAGTGTCCCTATAGGCAGTTCAAGTTACATATAAAATAGAATCTGACATGATAAAAAATTCCCTCCCCCTCCAGAAACAAGGAAGCATCAAGTGTTTCTAATTTCTTTTTTTCCTTTTTTTTTTTCTTTTCCCCCCCCCCAAAGCAACCCCAGACATCAGCAGCGGGGGGGGGGGGGAGAAGCGGGTTCGCTCGGGCATCCTCTCCGTGGGTCGGCATCTCCCGGCGGGCAGACGGAGCCGCTGCCCCGGCGCAAGGAGCGGGACCCCTCAGCCAGCTACCCCATTGCACTTTCCACAGCCAG
>VWZN01021518.1:85865-137891 GCA_013396955.1 Regulus satrapa | reverse complement strand
CAGGGAAGCCAGACACTTGCAAAACTTCAGATAATGATGAACTGAAATGATTTGTATCTCCTGAACAAGTGGTTGGTAGATTACAACCAACTTTTCTTCTACCATGGAGAAACTTTTCCTTGGACCTCAGCCATTGCCTTTGAGCAGTTACCTCAGAAGCCATAAAATCTAACCAAGTGAAAAGGTGGCTACACATTTCAAACTAAGCATCTCATGTGAAAAATGGACCTCTGAGCAAGTAACTGATGGGTGATAATGGTGCTGTAACTCAACATTAACCATGCTGCAAAGATCTGTGTGAATTCTGCTCTCAGAGGGCAGAAACCTTCTTTTAGAAAATCCGATTTTCAGAGCATTTTTTCCTTTCAGACATAATATTTTAAGTCATGTCTTCTGCCCTCTACTGACATTCCAATCAAACTAATATGTGGCCTTTCAGGTAAAGCCACCATTCCATATGTATTTTCAATTTTAGCAACTGTGTGATTTGCTTTGACAAGACAACTGATGGCTTTGCCATTAGGTCAGGTAGGACACTGACCTCCTCAAAAACACACAAAAACAAGCTCAGAAGAGAATACATTAACCAGCCCCTAAGCCACAAACAATTCAAATGTATGTGACAGCATAATTCTCTGCTGAAACCTTTGAAAGAGCAGCTGTCACAGGGCACCAAATTGTGTATGTTCAAAGAAAGACATAATGATTTGGAGGAGAGACCACCAGAGCTCACTGGAGAAAAGGCAGCCCCTCAGTTAGATATAACAATTGTTGTTAACATGAATTATTGGAAAACATCCTATTGAAAGTATTGTCCTACTGTTGTCCATAGTTCAATGGCTATTTTCAAGAAATGTATTACCTCAAGCCAGTATGTTACACTAAAGATTGTCCTGATAGTCCCAGAGCCCACAGTGGGCCAGCAATTTGCCTGGTCTCTGCTGGGGACTTTGGTTTCTAACTTCGTTCAAAGTAAAAACCATGGATATCATTATTTGGTTTCATGGGGGAATACTCTATGGAAAATATTGGAACTGTGGTTGAAAATGAAGGGAGAAGCAGCTTCCCACAGGACCTCCCAGAAATAAAGTGTAGGCAGTAAGAAGCAAAGAACTCCACAGGTTCTTCCCCCTTGAAGGTTGCAGGTGGAAAGGAGGTCCCTAAGAAAATCTAAAAATTGATAAGAGAAAGAAAAGCAGAAGAAAGAGGGACATTATAATAAAATCAAACTTATGCTCGGCACAGGTGAAGTCTGCATAGTGCTGTCTAGTCTGCAAAGATTTCTTTACTTCACTTTCTTGCCTAACTGGTGTTGTGAAGGATACATCAATAATCAATGCTGACAGCTGCCTAGCACTAAAGGACCTAAATAAAATTCACCTGGCTTAATAAACTTATCAGTGAGTTGCACCAAATTTCAGCATTGCCTTTTTTGATTTTTCATTTATTATTACCATTAAATACCTGTTCAGGGCTGCTACAGTCAACAGCTTGATCAGCCACCTGAACCTATCTTTCCAATGATAAAGCATCTGCTAAGCACAGAAGAAAGGGCTTGCTTTTGTCCAATTCTAATTTCAAGCACACAACCAAACCCTTGATAACCAAACTCATTAGGAACCTAATTGCCCATCATGGAAAATTTCCACCTGATTGTAATAAAAATATGTGTAGCAGTTGAGATTTTTAGGTTTTGTGCTGTAAAGTACAGAGTGATGGGTGTTACTCTTTTCCTTTTAAATGATGTATTCCAATTTATTATCATAAAACAGAGGTGGTTGGATAAATTTGAACAATTTTAGAAGCACAGCATTTTGTGACTAAAAGTGTTCTGGTAAACATGAAGAGATGTGGTGATGTTAGGAGGAAAAAGAGTAAGACTCAAATTGCACAGATCTTGAATATGGGGTTTATAAAAGTATATTTCATTTGAGTGAGTGTGAATTAAACTTCCAAATAATAGCATTCTCCAGGGTAATTTCATTACTATAATGTACTTTGCAGTTTCAAAAATAGCAGGCCATGACCACTCGGAAGACAACTACTATATTGAGATAAGTCAAATATTATAGAGTAAGTAAAAAAAGGGAGTCTCACTTTCACATAAAGTGTTTCAAGATCATTTTCAGCCATCTGAACTTTCTACTTTTAGCAAAAGTTTTCACATTTAAGTCCTGCTAGAGGAGAATGATACTACCTGAAAGGAGAGTGTAGTGAGTGAGAAAGGAATTGGAATTTTCTCCCAAAGTAACAAGAAACAAGGCAAAACATCATCAAGTTGAACCAACAGAGGATTGCACTGGATATTAAGAAATTTCTTTTCAGGGAAATTTCATCAAGCACTGGAACAGGGTGCACAGAGAAGTGGTGGAGTCACTGCTCCTGGAGGTATTTAAAAGACATGTAGATATGGTTTTGTGGTGGACTTGGCAGTTCTGGGTTGAGGGTTGGACTTGATCCTAGAGGCGTTTTCCAAGCTAAACATTTCCATGCTTCTAGGTATAAAGTATATACAGGAGTGCAGAGCTCCCTGAGTTGTGCTATCAGTCTTGCAATTAATGCTTCCACTCAGAAAATTCTCAAATATCTGGAAATTTTCCCAAGCAAATTAAGACTGAGAGATGTGCCTCCATCACTTGGGTGCAGAAATGCAATGCTCTTTTCAGAATCTCGGATCCTCATGTTCTATAGCATCCTAAATATTCACACACACATTTCAAAGCAATATAAACATTTAATAAAATGACTGGTTTTTTTAACAAAATCTGAGCAGCAAGTTTTGTTCCAGTCCCCTCAATATAACCATGATACTTAAACATTTTAAGTAATTTCTGTGTTTCTGAAGATAAAGTTCTGAGATTACAGGATAATGAATTCTGACCTTCTGTATCTCAAAAGACATTACATTTCTACTAGATACCCATAAACAAAATCCAATAACATTTAGCCACTTAAACCCTATACTCTGATTTCTTTAAACCTTTGCAGACACAGATATCCAAAAGACTCAGTACTTCTCTTTTGGGGAGTTTTCTCTCGCAGTCAGAACTTGTTACAGCAGTTCTTTGTTTCTAATTCAGTTCTGTCTGACTTATGCTTTCAACTACTAGTTACTGTGACTTTTACCAGTCAGCTAAAGTGACCATTAACATTCAGCTGTTCTCTCTCAGTTATATTGCTGAGTATGAGAAAAAACCCTTCTTCAAAGTGTGGCTCTTCTCCAGAATGCATTTGGACCTATAGTGCAACTACCCTCATTTCATCTGACCAGTACACTTATCTACCCATAAAAAAAAAAAATCCCACCAGCTTGCTGTGAAACTAAAAATATCTGCTGAAGAGCTTATTTCACTCTCTTGATCATTAAGGGAAACCTGAGTCATTTGGGGAGATGTCTAATATCAAAAACAAATGTCTCTGAAACATTCCCCTCATCTGTTAAACTGTGCAGAGAACCCCCTGCATTCTGCACATTAAAGGGCAGCAGAATTGTGTTGGGTTCAGATACTTTAAGAAACTTGATCATCATGTTGCATCATTTTGTATCATGGTCATTTTTAATTGGACTAAATTTTCCAATAAGATATATTGACATAGATTTTTCCCATGCCACTTGTTTTCCTGTGAAATTCTAAAAATTTAAGATTTATTTATTTCACTTTCAGGTTGCTTCTGAAATATTGTATTGCAAGATAGTTTTATCTGGCAATAATTGAAGGACGATTACATATTTGTACTGGAAAAACAACAAATACATTGCATGGAAATCCAGTTACAAATATTTTCAATCAGAAAACCAAACTTTGAAATATACTTTCCATTGCAATATTTAGTGGAGCAACTTAAATTTTAGACCATTTTTATCAGTCTAGTTTGAAAAAAAAAAAAAACCAAGGCAACTCTACTTTGAGAATCTCTTGAGTCCTTGTTAGTTCTGTTTTGTACTGTGAAAAGGGTGTAATGTAATTTTTAAATTTTTTTTTATTAAAATATAGCCTTGACAGCACAGTTTTGTTTGAGGATGTGAATTTGACAGCAATTCCCCCAGCTGTAAGAGGCCTTGCTTGTAGTATGTCACCTCCTGACAACCCCTAAATCATAGACTGACGTGAACATGAATAAATTATATTGAATGCCTCTGTCCTAAAGCTGGGTGCATTTTGCCTTTTATTCATTCACTTTCCCTCCAATCTTTTGGTTGCTTTCTCTTGTGTCATCTTCCACTTTTCTTAAGTCTTTTATTTTGTTTCCTTGCAGAAAAACCTGCAGTTCTTAGAATGGAAATGTAGGTGATATTTTTCCTTTTTACCATTTAAATACTACTTTGTCTCCAAACAGATGTAAGACATGACTAAGAACTTTGACTAATTAGGTTCTAGCTTATTTTATTTCATCTCTGGTCACTCCCATCTGTCTTTTCTGCCTCCTTTTAATCACACTCTTTTTAAAGTTTCTGTCAAAGTCATCATATCTACCTATTCCTTCTCCTGTGTAAGTCTTTACTTTTGTTATCATTAGCTATCTCTTCTTTTCTACTGTGTGTTTTAATTTACTCTCCCTTTTCAGGCTTTTTTTTTCCCCCTCAGAGGTTGTGTTCTCTGCCTTAATTGGACTGGTGTCCAAGATGTCAGTCATGGTCTGAAGAGTTTGGCTCTGAAATCCTTTGGGATGGACTGCTTCCTGGCTGAAACATGGGTTAGGAAGTCTCCAAACCTTGTTCACTTGAACCCACTCAGAAGAATCTGTGAGGACGATGAAGTCACTGCCCACTCTCTCCTTCCTTCTCAACGCGCCTTTTGGTGTCCAAAACTGCTAGTCAATTTTCTACAGCACAGGCAGAGAATTATTTACTGCTCCATATCTTAACTCCTATCCACATATCCTACTATCATATCCTACTATCCACATCCTAACTAATGTAGAATACTGCATTATTCCTCAACCTTACCAATTTTTCATTTCGAATGTAAATCAAAAATTTAATGCCAATGGCTCTGTTGTATTTTCTCACCCTTAGCTTTTAGTTAAGAGAGAGCAGCAGCTTAATTCAGCAGACTGGTAGGCTGAACCAGCAGGAAAGATTGCAATTGCAAGATTATAATTGCAATATTGTTACTCAGTATTCTAAAGTTTATATATCTTTGCCTTGAGAAAGGTTTTAAGCAGTTCGGTTCAGGATTTTTTCAGATACGGTAATTCCACTTCATTTAAATGAATTAACAGTTTAAAAAATTATTGTCATTTTAAGCATGCTAATACAATACAATGTATGCTGAGAATGTATCAATGTAGCTGAAAAGTATCTTGATTCAAAAGGGATTCTAACATTAATCTAAAGCAACAGAAATGAAAATAATGAAACAAAATTCTTAGTGAAATTATGTGGAATAAAAAACTAGATTATTTTCATTAAAGTGTTCAGGCTTTATTTTTATTGTTATTTGTGGCAGAAAAATTTTTAAATCTCAAAAATGCCTGCAGTGACAGATGCAACCTTGCTCTTTCAATGAGCTTTTTATATTTGTTACTTCAGTGCAAATTTAACTAATAACTTTATAGTTATTTTAACTATACAGCTACATTTGTATCCATTTGATTCCACACCATAACAGTGCTTACTAATTTGCTTTCCATGCTTGTCATCCTCATAATCATTTACCTTACCTTTATCCTGGTTTATTGCACAAAAGTATTTTAATACCTCAATAATGGAATAAATTATACACTACAACTGTCATTTTAAATGCTTATTTCATTAACACTTTATAATTCTACTTTCCACATAAGATCTTCCATATAACTCCCTGTCCTTCCAGTAAATCATTTTACAACTTTATTCAGTATTTGATGATGCTATTAAATTTATTCCATGGCTCATATGTGGAATCATATTAAATATACCTCAGAGATGTGTTTCAGATTTCATTAACTGAACTATTAAAAGCTCACAGATGAACATATATGAAAAATTTACCTTCTGAAATAGATTTATTAATATTTTGTGTCTATAACTATAACAATCTGCTACAAATTGAAAAGGGCATGGATGAATAGGTAACATTAGCATTCCTATTCCTCATACACAACTTCTACTACAAACTACTTAAAACACAGAGGGGTCCTCACAAAGACAGAATACCTCATTTATTTAACCACATACCATGTCTCAAGATTTTTTAATTGCACTTATATTCTGTATGGGGACTGTTGGCATATTTCCTTTTTTTTTTTTTTTCCTCTTCTCTCTTAGATAACAGCCAAAATCTCTGAAGCCATTCAGACTCCTGCTTGACAAGTTTAGCCTTTCCTTCCTGACTTCTGCTGTTTACCTACCTTGGGTTTGCTGTCTCCAGGGGCAATAATGCTCTAAAGGCCAGAAATATGCATAAGCACCTACAGGTAACGTAGGCAAGTGAACTCCAGGATGACCACCCACAGAAACTCTGGAGACAGCTTTGGTGGCCACAACAGCTGGACACCGTGGCTGGGCTGAGGTGGTGCAGCTGCCTGGGAAATGTCACCCAGCAAGGCCGGGATCACTGCCTCTCATCAGTGGAGCAAGAGGGACTATGGTTTGTGCAGGTGAGTAAGCCTGCTCGGATGGAAGCATGCAGATTTGGGGCCAGGTACTCTCCAAAAACCTATTTCTGCTCCCCACTGGGTTCTAGGCTTCCTCTAGTTTGCCACTGGCCTCCCTCTCACAAGCCCCACTAATCTTGCCTGTGGCCAAGCTTCAGAAGAAGCAGAGTCAATTAATCCTGAAAGGTGTTTCCTAGCAGAGACTGGTGTGGAAGCAGTGACCCTTCAAGATGTTCAGCCAGAGGAAGGTAGACACTGTGTCACCAAATCCCCTTATCCCTTCCAACAGAGCTCAATTTTCTACCCCAGCTTGGCACCTCTCCATCAGTACCAACATGTCTTCCGAGGGATCTGGACAAACCTACAGGAAAAAGAGAAGCAATCACATGATCATAAAACCATAGAATGGTTTGGGTTGAAAAGGGCCTTTAAAGATCCTCTAGTCTAACCTCCCTGCCTTAGGCAGCGAACTCTCCACTAGATAAGGCTGCTCAGAGCCCCATTCAACCTGGCACTGAACACCTCCAGGGATGGAGCATCCACAGATTCTCTGGGCAACCCGTTTCAGGGTCTTACCACTTCCATTGTAAAATTAAATTCTTCCTTATATCCAATTTAAGCCTAACCTTTTTGAGTTAGAACAGTTGTCCCTTGTTCCATCACTACAGTATTTGGTAAAAGATCTATCTTTCTTATAAACACCTTCCTACAGTGAAGGGCCACAAGCAATCTTAAATGCTTCTGAGATTACCAGAACAGTAAAAAATTACTCTCACATATTTAGGCACCAAGACAAGATCTATCTGCCTAATATAGATGATTTTTTTTCTTACAGTTATCTCAATATAGACATTATTATCCATTTATAGCCAATGAAGAAAAAAATGGACTTTCTAAAAAACACAGTATTGCCAAAAGCTAGAAGATACCTTCAAGGTCATCTAGTCCAACTATGAACCTGGCACCACCACAATCATCTCTCAATCATAACCATAAGTGCCACACCCAGAGACTTCTTGAACATGTCCAGAGACAGGAATCAACCACTTCCCTGGGTAAGTTGTTCTAATGTATAACCACTCTTTAATTGAAAAACAAAAAAATTCTAATTTCTGATCTGAACCTCCCCTGGCACAACTTAAGTCCATTTCCTCTTGTCCTTTGAACTTGAGACATGGCAGAAGAGACTGACCCTCACGTGGGTACTGCCTCCTTTCAGGCAGTTACAGGGCATGATAAGGTCACCCCTGAGCTTCCTTTTCTCCAGGCTAAACATGCCCAGCTCCCTCAGCCACTCCACATAAGACCTGTATTCCAGACCCTTCCTCAGCTCCTTTGCTCTGGACACACACCAGCCACTCAATGTCTTTCCTGAACTGATGAGCCCAGAATGAGACACAGCTTTCAAGATGTGGCCTCACCAGTACAGAGGGACAGTCTGGTCCTTTTGCTGACTGGTCATATTATTGCTGACACAGGCCCGCATGCCATTGGCCTTTTTGGCCACCTGGGCATATGTTTTACTGAAGTCTAAACAGACAACATCCACAGACTTTCCTTCACCTATCAGCAGTTGACTTCAGAGAGTAAAATATTTTATTAAAAAGATAAACATCACCTTTGTAGTTTTCTTCCCAGCACCATGAAGGTTAAGTAGCTTCAAGTAAATGTACCTACCCTGTCCTAAAAGTTGATCAAACATATTACAGGAGAATATATTACTGAAAGAAAGTTTCAGTTTTACAGTATGAAATTCCAAGTATTGACATCTATTAATTTCACCTACAGTCTAAAGTAAACTGATCAATTTTTCATATACATCAGAGGAGACATGGAATAAACTGAAAGTGACTCACTGAAATAGAGGTATTCACTTCTTTGAAAAGACAGTAAGATGAGCTTCTGAACTAATGTACAGCGAGTTGAAAGAAAGGACACAGGCTGTGTTCTGGGCATAAAGATATGATTGTCTAAATGGCATTTTTCCATTGCAAAGTTTCTACTGTTCTTGAAAAAATATAATGCTTTATTCTCAAAAGACATATGAAAGTTGGGAGGAAATAGCTGAGAAATAGCTACTGCTCTATGTTTGAAGGGTATTTTAGCTCATCAAATGTAACCTTTGAGAGAAAGGTAAAGACACCTTTTATGCTTATTAGGGAAAAAGCTTACATGACATTTCCCAAATCTCCTACTTATCTAACTGTCCAGTCAGCTGCAGCAGCAAGTGCCCAGGACCAGCAGAGAGCCAGGATGGCTGCTGTGTCTTGTCTCCCAGGATGTCACATTTTCAACTCTCATCACTGCTGTTTCTATTTCTTATTTTTTATGTCCATTTGACAGACTTGGAATAGATTCATTTTCTGTCAGATCTAAAAAAAGTCCATATCTATGTATTTTTTGTGTTTCATCATAGATTTAAATGCATGGTGAGCAGACTAATAGGTTGAAGAAAATATGGAGTTCTTTTCTAGAGAAGGAAAAGTTTCAAGGTCAGGGCTAGCAAGGTGTTTTGGAAAGAGTATGGAGAAGGAAGAAAGATGGGGGCTGCTCTGGGTCTCTCTGCCCTCTGTGTAGATCTGTTTATCACCCTTCAGGGCACTTCAGTGCAGCACATCTTTTCTCAAGCCAGGTGAAGAAAGTCTGTGGGTGAAGTTCCTGAAATAAGGGTTTGTCATCACCTGTTCCCCTGTCCCTCTTTTCAAGTGGATGTTGAGTGTAATTTTTGGGGGTCACAAGACCACTTAGAGAACAGGAGCATCTATAGTTCTGGGAAAGCAATATTTTATGGATGCATTCATATGGAAACAAATGATAATTTAAAAGATACTATTAGTCTTAATCAGTAAATCCCACAATTTGTGCAATCCAGAATTAGAAATTATGGTGCTTTGCAGGCTTTTATCTTGTAATCATTATTTCTCATTTCTTATTTAATAGATTGGGCTTGACATGCTTCCTCTTACCATTTATAATCCCAACTTTCATGTACCCTTATATTTGTTTCAAAATCAACTACTGAGGTTTTTTTTATCTATTTTTCCTCCTCTTATCGCCTTTCCTCATGAAAGCTTTATCCCACTGCCTATTTTTTCTAATTTAAAATCTAAATGTGCCTATTCATTTGAGGCTGCTATCTCTAGACCAATATGACAGTGTTTGCACACTATTAATGGCCACATTTTTGGTTTCCTCTCCCATCCTATAAATACTGCCCTGGTTTTTGTCACTTCTGCTCCTTCAAATGTAAAAATTATCAGCTTAAAGAAAAAAAAAAAACAACACCACTTATCTGCCAATGCTGATGGCAGCAGCTGAATGCCAGCAATTCTGAGTACAGTTATGAATATGTATTGCTGCTGTCCTCTACTAGTGAAAGCAGGTGCACTTGGCTCTGTGAATGAGTATTTCTCAAATAGTGCCATATTCTGTATACCCTGTAATACCATATTATTTTCATACCACTTTTGTCATTAGAATGGAAACATGTCACTTTGTTACAGCTCTGCAATGAACCATTGATACACTTCTAGAAATTATTATCTTGATGTATGAAAAATATTCCATTATAGAGAAGCTGATGATTTATTAAATGGAAGGTACTCCACCTGAAAAGCAGGTGTTAGTACAGATTCCTCAATCTCCCTGGGATATTGTTTCATATACACTTGAAAAGACCAACAGTAATACTAGGAAATAGAGGCAGAGCTATGAAGCAGAGGAGAAAGGTGTCTTATCTATATCTACAAGCACACATAAGTATTAAGTACTAATTTACATTTTATATATATTCCATATTCTGAAAAACGGAGATAGCATGGTTTAGAAACACATCTTCTAGATATAATTTATGCTGTAAATAAAAGCCTAAAAATTTATGTATCACATAAAATAATCAACGACACTCATTCATTTATACCAGCAGAAAATTTGTCCTTTATTATTCAGGTATACCATTTCCAAGTATCCATTTCTATGCTGTTTTTTTCCAAGTAGTTATTGAAGTTTGAAGGTCAGAGAATACTTGACTCAGGTACAGTTACCTCGGGATACTTTCTTCTGACCTTTAGGTAACTGATGAGTATTTTAAAAAGCCACATGGGTTTTGAGCCATTCCCATGGCATTTATTCAGGAAAGAATTACTCCTGATGTTCAGCGTTTCTGTATTTCAGACTGCCAGCACTTCAGCTATCATCGTTGCTCCAGCTCACTGCTCAGACAAACAGAATTGGACGAGGCCTGGGCAATCCACTGCTCTTTACTGGTTAAGTTTATGAATTCTCGTGAACATAGGCTTTGACTTTTTTTCAGCAATGTCCTCAATTTCCAAGTATCTGTTCTTTAAATTCAGGCTTGCTGATCTGCCTCGGTGACAAATGTCTCCATTAGAATAGATTCATTTTATTTTCTCAGTCTCACTCCACATGTTTAAAAAGGTCTTAAAGATTTAGGAACTAATAGAGCTAGGCAAATACAGGAAGAAATGTCAGTGAATTATTGGTTCAATATTTTTTAATGAATTCTCTTAATCTGTGTCCAGCAATAGTCCAATGCATGGGTTTCACAAGTTGGTAGAGCTAAAGAATCAGCAATTTTTAAATAAGCATTGGAGTCTAACATCAAGACTCACTTTCCATAAAATACTTACACCAGAAATCAGATTTTAAGAGCTCTGAGAATTTAATAGGGAATTGGAGCACTTCTGTTAGTGTGAATAAACTAAGGAAACATTGCAGCTGTATTTTAGTAAGGTGGAAATCACTACTCTTGAGATAAGAATAATTGCCTAAAATTCAATAATATATGCTGAGCTAATGGCCTGTTCTGGCCTTACTACTGATGCTACTCTCACTCTGTCATTGCCTGTGGCGGAGTTTATTTTTTTTCCTGTCAGTCCCCCAGGAACAGCAGGCTCAGACAGATCAGAAGGTGCAGTGCTGACTGGTTCCATGACTTCTGCATGCCTGGCAGTGACCAGCATGGTGGCAGTCCACTTCTCCAAGCTACCAGCAAAAGATGCCTTGTGTGCTGACTGGGGGTCATGGGACCATGGGACTGGTAGAAATGAATTGTAATGGTGAATGGGTCCCTCCTGCACCCTTCAGAGATGGCCGGAGCATGCTGGCTCCACAAAGAAGTTGGCCACACAAATCTCCCATTTCCATTTCTGCTCCAGCCACTTCAAGCAGTACTAAAGAATGCACATTCTTATAATAGCAAACATTTAACTAGTTTTAAAATTTGCAGGCTACACAAAAGCCACACAGCAGCTTGAGAAATCTGTCACTTTCCTACAAACAAGATTCATCTATTGCCAAATCAGAAGGTGCCGTGCCTCAGTAAGCCCTGCAGTCATCTGCAAGGGCATGTTGTCTAGAGATCTTGTAATTTAACTACCTGTGAATGAGCTATGATTATTTTCCAATTAATTAACTCATTTTATTCAGGGACTACATGCTAACAATAATAGATCAAAATAAAATGTATTCCTATTGCTTTAAGTACTTTTGTATTGTGCTGTAATTTCCTCTGCTTTAGAGTAATTTATTTCATTCCTC
This sequence comes from Regulus satrapa, assembly GCA_013396955.1. NCBI lineage: Eukaryota > Metazoa > Chordata > Aves > Passeriformes > Regulidae > Regulus > Regulus satrapa. Next base: position 125,753 of record VWZN01021518.1, on the reverse strand, counting down.
TTTCTTCACTTCTGGCCTGCCCTGAAATATCAGTTTGGTTAGGGTGTCTGAGGACTCAGATTCCTCCACTGGCAGTGCAATACTGAAAGGTTTTTTTCTTCTCCAAATCAGAAATACTGTCTGAGGCTAAAGATAGATTAAAGGAAATGTGAGGAGTTGAGGAGGATGGGGAGACGCTCAAATTCTAAGAGCAGTGAAATAAAGCACCTCTTTATTGGCAACCTTGATCAATATTAGAAGGGAAGAGAAATCAGCATTAATTGCTTTTGCCAACAGTTTTTCCATGACTAAACCAGTAGCTCTTTTCTTCTTGATAAGGTGGTGTATCATGTAAATCTCGAAGAAAATATTCTCTCTAGCCATAAAAGCCTGTCACTGTCCAAATGAAATATAAACAACAGAATAAATAATTTCTAGTTAAATTTTTAAAATATTGTCAAGGGAATTAAATAACATCTGCTTTTAAAAAGTAACAAATTTAAACAGGAGCAATTCTGCATTAATGCTTATGCTAATGCCCAGTGTGTATCATCATTTTTTCTACTTATTACTAGACATCAACTGTTTCATCATGTTTTAAACACATTTCCTCTAGTCAGTCTCAATCAGCTAAAGGTATAAGTCACAGTGCTTTGACATAAATACTTTCCTGGGGCTGTACCTTTAAAAAAAGTTCTTGAATTATTCTGACACTAAGTAGTGACAAACAAAGAAAGTGAAATAAATGATAGTGGCATACTATTTTTATCCAGTTTAGGAAATTTCTTCAGAACATTAATTATTGTTTCTTTTTTTTGCCCCCTTCACTGTTAGATGGGAAATGTGTCCTGGGCTAGAAATACAGAGAGTATTTAGCTACTCTTATACAGCAAGGGAAAAGGATTTTTGTACTAAAAACTGGATGTTCAAACTTTGGATGATTTCACTATATCTGGGTGAAAGGCTGAAACATTAAAATACATCATTAAATATAACATCTTGCAGTTGCTATGTGTTGTCTGAATGGATTAGGGGAGTTTTTCCTTCAGCCTTTCTCCTTATCCATTCATATAGGCAAAGAGGTTTTGTTCAGGAAAATCCATGGAGGAATCTAAGACAACAGGCATTCATGTGAGCATGAATATTTGCTGATTTTGACCACTTGTCATTTATTACAGCTAGATGCACAAAATAAGAGCTGAGTCTCACATGGTTCCCTGTGCAAGTGCCAAAGATATTAATGTTTAGGACCAGAACTGCACAGAGACACTGACAAATATGTCCATTCCTAGAGATGACATGATGGGTTGATTTCTTTCTTTGTCAGCAGAGCTCCCATATATAAAAAGTATTCAGATTAAGCCACATTTAATTTTTTCTAAAAATAAGCAGCTTGTTATTTGCTTGATTTGACAAATATAATGGGATTCAGCTGAAAGTAAGACATCTAAATTTATACATCTATGTGCAGGGATTCAGATATGACTGTAGAGACCCTACTAAAGTTTGTGGCCAAAAGCTATCAACCAGACATGGAAATTGCAAAGTTATTTAGCTGACTAGCTGCTACAGCAAGATTCAGTAGCCTAAACAGAGGTGTCCAGTGTAATTTTAGATGCTGTGAATTATCTTTCATGTCTTCAGTTGCTGCCACAAAAGAGTGGAGGTCTGATGTGCCTGATGTGCCCTGTCTGCCTGCCCTGGGCAGATCTTCCAGGCATCACAAGCACCACAGGAAGCCTGAAGTGCTCAGGTAACTGAGTCCCACCCCAAGAAGCTGCTCTGGAGGTGAGGTGAGCTGCTCTACAGGCATGAATGACTGCATTGACTGTCACAGGAACCTAAACTCCTGGCTAATACCTACTCGAACAAACTGTAGTTTGGATATGTTGGTTTTGAACTGAATCCCAACCACAATCTTCCCTTGCTTCTGATACAAAACATGTAATTCTAAGAAAGCCTAGGAAAATACAAGGCTGTATTCCCAGCAATGCCAAAAGAGGAAAAGACTGTATTTTCTATGTTGCTTTTTTGACTTACAGCATTACAGATTTGTTTGCTGCTGCTGCTGCTTTTGAGGATTGGACTGCATATTTCTCATTTACAGATGTGATGTATAGGGAATACTCACCCTCTTTTCAACCAGCAGTTCCAATCATTGTAAATCAAGCCTGCAAATCCATCATCATCCAGGGAGCTTCCAAAACAGTCAACAAGAATGCCATTTTTATGTGATTTTATACTGCTTGTCAATTTGTACTTAGTTTATGCCCAGAAGAGCTATTTTAATAAGAAAGACCTGAGCTAAGGTTCCACAAGATGAAGCATCCAGGAGTTTTAAGATCTTCACGCCCTACAGCTCACTCCTACCTGGTGCTGTGTGCCATTGCTCTTTTCAGGACGAGAATAGCTGCCTGTGTGGCTTCTGACTCAGGAAATTACCCAGCTCAAGAATAAGCCAGAAATTAAAGAAAGTCATTAAAGGAAAGAGAGGTTATTTCAAATCAAAATCAATAGATCCAGTTTGCAGTGTAGCCAAAGGAGGCAGAGTTGGAAAGTGAGTACATAGGGATGAGGACAAGGGAAAGGGTCTGGGAGAGAGATGAGAGATGGAAGAATAGGGCAAGAATATTTCAAAAGAATTTTGCAACAAGTTGCTTTGTCATGAGAAACTACAGCCTGAAATAACCTCATTTCTAAATAAGCTGTAGCCTGGTGGTTGGTACATGCACCTGACAGCTAAGAAACACTCACTGAACTCCACACTGTGATTTCTATCAGGAAAGTTTCTGCCCTCTCAGATAAAGCCTTTAATGGAGTGAAATTAGATCAGGAACCTACTGCATTTACAAAGATTTTTGTCTCTCAGCCATCTCAAGGATTGCTGGACTTACTGAGTTCCTCTGCTAAGGAAGTAAGTAGTCTTCCTTCTCTGCAGGACGTAAAAAGCCAAAACTTGGGTGCACAGACTGGTTTTAACAGGTAGGGGGAAGACTGGGCTGGGCAATCCCATGGCTTTTCTCAGTCCAGCCACATACCTTGCCAGAGGCTGATTCAGCTCTGGTACAAATGTGATGTTGCAAGCTGATGGAGGAGCACCCTGCCCTACATAAAGTCTCTCTTGTGTCTATCTGGGACTGCACCCAGGCCATGTCACTGGTCTCTGCATGTACAGAGACCACTGCTGGGGCCAGACTGCCACCCACCTTACTACCTGGATATGCAGTCAAATCCTGCTTTCTCAATCTGGAGAATACCTCCAGGTAGTCTTAAAGGAATAAAAAACGTATGTATACCCAGCTTTTGGGTTTGCTTGGTCTTGGTGTAACTCTAGGGACCACACCTCAAGCTGCAGTTCTTTGTTTACCTGTGTTATCTTCAGCTAAGTTGCTACTGTTACCTGAGATAAATTTGACATTTCCAGAAGAAAAACAGATTTGCCTCTAAAATCATCATCTCTTCCTAATTTCCTTGTCAATTAGAGTACAGTTCCCAGGCTCAGAAGGGAACAATACTCTCCCTCTGAGGTGATAACTTTATGACATGTTGCAGTGTTCAACCACTTGCTTTGCTGTCATGGTGTTCATTTTATCTTGCCATGAGCTGGAAGCCTTAATTACAATCTTGTGTCTTCCATTGTTTGAGACAAATGACTAAGTGACTTATAAAGACAATTAGATTTGAATCTGCTCTAACTAATCTCTTTCCAAGCTCTTTCCTGATTAGACATACCAGGCCTTTTTCTGAAGGGAGTAAGGAAAGATGGGGAGGGGAAAGCTGCTTTTGAAATTCTGTTTCAGGGACTAGAAAGCTGAGAAATCAATTGTCATTTCTGTGTCTTCTTTGGTTGTCACTTTTTCTATTCCTGCTGCACTTAAATACATCCACTTGAAACTAGATCTACAAGAAACACAGAAAGTGGACAAGAACGATAACTCCAAGGCACTGTTTTGTGAAAATGCATTTATTAGCTGCTTTGCAGGAGCCAGGAGTCAAAATCTGTGGTGGTGTGCTCTGATTGTTCTTGTATTTGGGGAGAGAGGAGAGTGCCCAGCTTTCTGTTCACTTTAAGCTTGTACTACTGTCATTAGGATCTCTTGTCTTATTGGTGCAGAGGGTCATTAATATACTTCAATATAACATAACCTTTGCTCTGAAGAGATCCTTAACCAGCCCTCTACACCAAAATTGAGTAATACCTTTAAAAATGGAAGAATACTTCTTACTTTTATTCCTGAGTAATTTCTACAAATTCATGTTTGTCTTTCTTAACTCACACCTTAGTGAAGCACTTCTTGACCCTTTGATTTTCTTTGGGGATAAGTCTTCTCCAGGTTGACTGGATAAAAGATCAAGCATAACAGGATTACACTGGAAATTCAGGAGATGGGGCTAGAAAAACACAAGAGGTTCAGCACAGGAATAGGTCATGGGGAGAGATGAGGAGGTGTTTTTTGACAGATGTTTTTTGAAAAGTATTTGGGCAAATTTCTATCAGATCTAATTTTGATGGAATCAAATTTTTAATTTAAATTCAAAATTTTTTTAGTTTTAATATTTCTGTTGGGAAATGACAGAGGACAATTAGGAAGTCATCCCAGACAGGCAGAACTAAGCCTGGGCCTGCTCCAGCATCATATCAAATGCAGTGAATTATTTCAGACTTTTCCTCCTCCCAGTGGTGCTGGGGAAGCTCCCATGCCCCAGCAAGAGAAGCCTCCCCTTTCTGTAAACTACTTTGCAGGGCTCTGCTCTCCACCAGGTGTGCTTGACAAATGTTACTCAGACAGATTTAGCAGCTGGTATTTGAAATATCTCTCCCTCTTCACCCAAAAATCATATACACTTAATGAAACATGAAGATAAGTAAAAATTAATTTTCTATATGTTGGTCTTTAACTACTGATGGATTAAGTTGTCACTTGCCTTTTTTACACTGTTTATATTAATTAAATGGGGGTTTTTTTCCCTTATTTTTGTGGTCTATTCATCCAAAAATGCCACATCTGGTTATCTTAATGTTATTAAATCACAATAACAAGAGCTGAAAGACTGACAGCCAACCTCTTTCAATGAACCATCCCAAGATGGAGGTACATACAATTTTCCTAAAGTTTAAAAAAAATCCCACCTCAGATTAGAACTTATTTTAGTTCCCATGTGTTAGCTAATAAGGTACAGCACACAGAAAAGAACCAAAAATTTTCTGATACTCGTCTCTAGAACATATATTTTTTAAAAATGCCTTATAGGAATTTTTTATATCATAATGAATCTTACAGATCATAACTGATATTTTAAGTGCTTTTCTGAATCTCGCTAAACAACACCCTGGATCTTAGCTTTATGTTTCACTTAGAATATCTTTGTAAATTATGTCTATCTTTATAGGGTCCATCATGTCTGTTTCCCACACTTAAATAATATAACAATAATTTATTTTATTCTCTTATATAACTAAACCTTGTAATGTGTAAATGTTTTCTGACATCAAGAAGTGTGTTGGTAAATTAAAATTGATCGAAAACCTAGATTGGTTCTAAATATAAGATAATGTAATAGAGCAGAACATAACACAGTGCATGATTTTTGTCTGATTTTTTTCTGAATTTGTGACCTATATAAAATTTCATGAAACTTAATCTACCAATGAAAGGGTTTAATAGAGCAAATTTTCATTTCAAGTAACCAAAAATGCACTTTAAACTTTGAAAAGTAACCAGTCACTTTATGCTACTTTGATCCCATATTTTTATAAATTCCTTTTACAGAGGCAAGGGAACGTCTTCAGAATGAAGACCCTTGGGAATTTTAAAATAATTTTATGAAAGACCTTTGCTAGCAACAAGAAGGTTTAAGCTTTTGGGCTGAATCTCTTGCTCTGCCAAATATTCCAGCAACTTAGAAAGACATTTCAAGCACAAAAAATATAAGGGTGTTCTCCTAAATACAGGAAATTTGTAATTTTATAGGACAAAGGATTTATATTCTCTTCCTATCTGGAACTACTTGAAGGCATCTCACATACCTAGTTATGCTTTGCAACAGTTTGAGATTAAACTAAAACTATTTCACCACAAAGTGCATTGGGTTGACCTTGGTTGGCCACCAGGTCGCCTCTAAGCCACTCCATCATCTCCCCATCTCAGCTGGACAGGGAAAAACAAGACAAAAATCTTCTGGGTCAATGTAAAGTTTAATAACAGAAAAGCAAAGGCCTCACCTGGAAACAAAGGAAAACAAAAGGATTTATTCTGTACTTCCAACCAGCAAGCAATATCCAGACAGTTCCTAGAAAATCGTTCCCCAGCACACAGAGCAGTTGCACTAGAAGAAAATTGTTGTGTCACTGAGTAGTGCCGCTCTCTTTTCTCAGTTTTTATTGCTAAGATGACCTCACGTGGAATGGGATATTTCTTCCACTGAGTCAGCTGTCTCAGCTGTGTCCTGTCCCAGCCTGTCAGCCACACCCAGCCCACTGTCCTGTGGATGGGATTGGAGATGCAGTGTGATTGATGCTGTGTGAACACTGTTCAGCAGTGACCAAAATACTGCTGTCCTACTGGCTCACTCACAGCCACAAACACAAGCACAACACTAGGAAGGCTTCTGTGGGAAAGGATATCTCCACCCCAGCCAAACCCAGAATGCATATTCAAAATACTCACAGCTATTCCCACTTCAAAAATGGCTGGAATTTCAGCTGTGACTAGAGCGTACGACTACTGAAACATTTCCTTAGTACCTCAAACATAGCAAGCAGCTGCTCCAAATTAGAAACTTAATATTTCATTCATTATTTTGTGATGTTGGGGTTTGACCCATTATTTCTATAAATGCCTTAGTTATAATTGTGTCTTTTTCCTCTTCACTTGTAGACAGAGAAAACTGCAACCTTGGGATATCTAGAAGGGATTATACATACCCATGACCACCTTCCTCTCCAGAGCAGCAATTGGAACATAGGCTTACCCTATGAAGAAATAATGTTTCTAGAAATAACTGGCTTAGCTCAAGTTCTATAAGGGTGATGAAATGAAATAAAAAATGTCCCAGAAACTTCTTTAAACTATATCCTAAGAATGTGAAGTAAAATGCTACAAAGCTGTATCTAAACATGGACATGGGGTAAATCTTCTTCTCCACACAGGTCAATACTAGTCAGAAAAAAAACTTGACTCAAAAAAAAAAAAAAAAAAAAAATCCCTGAAAAAGAAAAATAAACACCCTTGGAGAAACTTTAGAAGGTTACTTAGAACCTTTGATTATTTACTTAAATATAGCTGGGTATAAATTTACCTCTCAAAAAAAAACATTCCTGGGCTGGAGAGGTATGACCAGACATTTTTGATTTAAGGGTCTTTAACCCTCAGAGAATAGAATTGCTATAAATCACCTTCTTATCTTCCGTGATTTTTAGCTGATCTGAGACCTATATCTTCCTTTGCTGCCACTTCTATGTTTCTTTCCAGAAACATGAGTTGCATATTAACTGTGAACTATAAAGTTTTTCTGTTCAATAAAAGGAGCAAAGCATACTTTTTGTAGCCTATTTGCTTTGCAGACTTGCAAGTTTAGACATCTGAACTGCCTAAATACAGTGAATAGATGGTGATTTAGTGCATATTTACATAGAATCCAAACTCATTAACTCCACAAAACTAATTTGTCAACCCCAAAAAGGACTTAAATGCCATGAAGCAAAATCAGGGCTGCTGGATCTAAGCTTGACAATTCCTCAGTCCAGAAATGACAAAGGCTTTTCTTTCTCAGCAACTTTGGGCATTCAATTTACTAAAAGACCGTAGAAATGCAAGTTATGAGAAGTTACTTTGGCATCTCTAACAAACTCTGCTCCTAACATGGTATGTCCATAGCAGCCAAAGAGGTAGACAGAAGAATTGCAATTTTGTATTAATTTACTCTGACTCAGGAGTGTGAAAAAAATCACAGGGCTTTAATTCCCATGGTTTTTTCTGAAAAACTTTCCTTCTTTGTGCAAAACGAACTGATTGAAAACATCTATTGATATTATACATAGTGCTGTAAAGTAGATCATAATTTCTCCACCTGAAGCACACCAGCTTGGCACCATATGAAAAAAGGCTGAGTGCAATTTTTTCCTTGCAATTTGTGGAAAGTGTAACTGGTCTTTTTTCTTACTAAAAAAACCAAAACTAAACCAAACCAAAACAAAATCCACAGAAATCAATAACAACAACAACAGAAATCCCACACCTTTAGACAGAAACAGATTCCCAGATCCAAACCTTGGCAATTTTCTTTCCTGTGATAAGGGCACAGCACAGGCCAGCTGGTAGTTAGTTGCTCAGTTTAAAAGCAGGGTCATCCCAGGATGAACCATCCCCATAACACCATCTGGGAGTCTGACTCAAAGTTCACCAAAGGAAGGACTCCCTTGGCCACACAACCTCCAAGCTGTCACCTGAACTTCCAGGAAGGGAGACATTCTTGGGGCCGGATTCTGTGCTTCATATTCACCATCAGGCATCAGGCAGCCAGGGAGAGACTGCACACAGACAGGCAGAAGGCCTTTGCACACAAAATACTGAAGCCAAAATGGAACTTCTGCTCAACTATTTTCTATCTGTTCACTGTTTTATTCCATAGGTACTCATCGGTTAAGCTAGCTGTTGTATTCCAACTATTATTTATCTTGAAAATTGTCACCCCCATGAACAGTATGAGTGGAGAGATTGTACATAATTTTATTTGCTGTCTTAGGTCCTGCTTCTGAACAGGACCTTGCACAGGCCAGGAGTCCTAATTTCTTTTGTGAGGACAAGCTACAAGCACCTTGATTAATGGGTTTATCATACAAGACACAAATGCAGCCGTATTCAGTACAAGACAACTTTCCAGGTCAAAGCAAGGTGCTCCATGCTAAGGATGGTGGGCAGCATTTTCTTAAATAGCCCTGGAAGGGTGTCCATAAAAGAGCAGTAGGGAAAGGAACCATAGCAGGATTTGGAATCAGCAGTGACTTCTTCACATCAGCTTCTCACATAAAGTTCTACTCCAAGTTCAGAATGCCATGAATTGGCCTTCACATTATTCAGTCAAAGGGCAACTGCTCAGTCAGTCTGATTCAATTGCAAATGTCCTGGCAAACAGCAGAGAGCCATAAGCCATTCAGTTCTTTGCAAATGGTTCATTTGCTGCAATAAAGAAATGAGGGTCAATAGGGAAGCACTTTCCCTGTTTATTTATTTGATTTTTCATAAGGCAAATTTATTTGGGACCATTAGGTTACATATCCAACCAACCCTAGAATTAGTTTCTTAGAATGCCCTCCATTTTTTGTATTACTTTTACCAAGTTTTTCTCTCTTGTAATTACATATAACTGAAAAACCCTCACAAGACAATTTCTTCCTTCTCAAGTGCTACGAAAGCACAAATAACTATAACTATAAGCCAGATTTCTTGCTTCTGTGACTTCATTGATTCAAAAGTGTTCAGATGCAGATAATCTGGGATAATAACTTCCTTCAAATCTGAGCAGATAAAACCAGTAAACCAAAAGCTGCCATAATAGCAGCAGTTTAACTATCACAATACACAGGACTAAAACTGTTCTTGTTTATACCAACATGTAGTGATCCACCTTGAATCATTAGGTGAGTGCTGTTTGGAAACCAGCCACAGATTTTTTTGATAATGTGGTACATTTTGAGCTAACCTAAACAGAGGATGTTAAGTGGAAGTCCTTCATGAAAACTAACAGAATATATACCAGAGAAAGGTCACAATCTTCACCTCAGATGTGCTTATGTTCAGTGTAGGGTGGCTTTATTTGGGCTCCAGAAACCAGTGCAGTAAGCAGCAGGAGTGTGAAGGCAATATATGTTTTATATTTTACCAAATTCTTCTTTGGATGCAACCTCTCCAGTTGCATCCAGGAATTTATCAAAAATTATATTGCATATATATATATATATAATTATATTGATAAGCCTCACCACATGTCACTTGCACTTAAGTTGGATTTGGCATATGATTTTGTTGGTGTTGCCTTTGGATTCTGCTTACTTTCCTGTATGCTCAGGTATTTGATGTGTGTTGTCCTTATTAAACATATGCACAACAATCCAGGCTCAGGAACATTTTTTGGATGTGCTTTTCTTTGCCGGTGATGGCTCAATGTAAAGACATAGGCTGCTCCTGGAGAAGCTGTCAAAAATGATTTGGCTAACATAGAGACTTGGAAGATGAGACTTTAATTCACATTGTTTGTTCTGAACAAGAAACAGTACTTCTGGGCAATTTTTCCAGCAAATGTGAAGGGATTTTTTTACACAGCTACATACAACTACTATTGTTCACATTTTTGTACTGGTGTTGGGAGTATTTTAATTAAAATTTTATAAGGGAAAGCTATCTCATTAAAAGATCTTTCTGTAGGGTTAATTTTGCTCTGCCACAAACCCACTGTCTAAAGTGTGTTAATGCCAAAAATGTTTATGTGCATTTCTTTTTCTCTAAATTAAATACAGAGGATAATTGTAATGAATCACTGAAAAATGGCAGTATAATTTGAAACTGTAACTAAGTGAAAAGTGTATTAGCCTTCAGAACACATTTGGATGGTTCTAAGTGTTCTGCCATAGCTTAGCTTATTGCATTCCTGTGACCATGACTGATACTAAGGATCACGTTTTAGTGACGTTCTAATGATTCATCATTGAGCATATTCTGATGACTCAATATTCTGGTAGAAAAAGTGGATTTACAGAAAGATCCTATCTGGGAGAAAGGCCTTTAACAAATCTGAATAAAGCTGCAAAATTTTCAGAAGTCATCTGAAAATGACAGTCAGTCATCATTTTATGATGACTGTCATAATTTTTATATGTGTTGCACAATGTAATTGCTTTTTCATTGATGTTGCAAGTTTAAATCTGTGAAAATAGGATTCCATTTCACATGAGGAATCAAAGCTTAGGGAGTGAAATGCCCCGTACCCAAATGTGCAGACTGAGTCATATTCTGTGGCTCCTGACAGGGATTTCCAAGAGGCATTCCCATGTCTTTTCTCAAAGCCACATGTGCCTGGCACTCATCCACCCCAGTCAGATGGCTGAGGAGCAACTTGGAAGTGAGAAAGAGAGAAGAAAAGCAGACTTGTGTGCCCAGGCAGGAGGACATTGATCAGAGCCCTCTAGGGAGATCTAATTCCAAACAGCACCAGTACCAGGGTGTCATATGACTTACTCCCTGCCATGCTCCTTGTGGGCATGCAGGCTGATCAGCCACTGCTCTGTCCTCCACCCGCACTCACGGGGGGTTTGCTGGCCAAAAGTGTGCCACTGCAAACCAGCTAGGAGGCAGAGAGGCTAGTTTTGGGAACAGTCTGCACTCCAAGAGGGTAAATGGGAAAAGAGACATCATATCTCATCATCCTCAGCTTTGGACAGATGTGTGCAGTAATTAAACGCAGTGATAGAACATTGCACAAAGTTCCTCTCAGACTAAATCAGGAAGTAAAAGTGCACAACCATAGTGGTAGAGAAAATTGTCATCTAAATATCTGTGACAAAATAATCATATAATAGAATTGCTAAGGTTGGAAAGCACATTTAAGATCCCTGAGTCAAATCCCATCACTGCCAAATCCACCACTAAACCAAGTCCTTCCATGGTACTAGGACTTTACCACTTCCCTGGATAGTCTGTTCCAATGCCTGATAACCCTTTCTGTGAACAAATTTTTCTTGATGGCCAACCTAAATTTCCTCTAGCACAACTTGAGGTCCTTTCCTCTTGTCCTATCTCTTATTAACTGTGAGAAGAGACCAACCCCCATCTCACCACACCTTCTTTCAGGTAAAGAGTAAAAAGAGTCACTCTGAGCCTCCTTTTCTCCAGGCTAAACATCACCAGCTCCCTCAGCCACTCCTCATTAGATTTGTCCTCCAGACCCTTTCCCAGCTTCACCAGCCTTGTTGCCCTTCTCTGAACACACTCCAGGACCTCAGAGTCCTTTTCAAAGTGAAAGGTCCAAAACTGAACTCATTACTCAAGGTGTAGCTCACAGTGCTGAGTACAGGGAGAAAGTGCGGTACAACATCAGAGCCATGCAGCAGGTATTGGTGTTGCTCCGTAGAGCAATGGGCCACATTAAATGGACTGTTAAATGAAATGGAGCACATTGAATACAAGTAATATGGTTGCTGCTTGTTCTACACGTGCACTCAACGGTGAAGACAATGCCTTACACATGCTGCAGGAAATGCATACCCCAAAGGTCACTATATTATCATTCCATTGCCGTGTCTACGCTTCGCCCACTTTTCCTTGCTGTTGAAAAGGTGCCAAGAGCATCCAGCCTCCCAAATTCAGCTGCCAGGGCTCAAGGCCAGCACTGCACCAACACAGCCAGGAGAAACATCACCCCCCAGGAGACACAGGGAGCCTGCAGAGCTGCTGTGGCTGCAGCAACCACTGCTTCCAGTGCACACCCATGTGCAGGACCTCCCAGTGCCACCACGGCAGGCCAGCCTGAGGGACGATGGGGCCTGGCATGACCCCGTTACTGACTTTGTCCAGTCCTGCTCTCACTCTCAGCTCCAGCACCAGGGCCCTGATGGCTGTATTACAACAGCCTGTGAAATTTGCTCTGTTATTTCTCTATTACTATACTACAGATTTAACATAAAAAATAATAAAAGAAAATGCAGAGAATGTTAGTATCAAACTGCAATTACTTCCTTTGAAACGGTTATAAATCTTGCTATCTTTTAACTCCATAGAGTAGGCACATCATTAAATGAAATTAATATTGTTACTGCTTGCCCTATTCATATATTCAATAATGCAAACCTGCACTTTATTTGAAGCCATGTATAAATTTAATATACATACTATTACAACAAGGTCACTTTGGAGTAGTTTGTTTGATTGATTCCAGGGAGGTGTCATGCAAAGAAAAAAGTAATCTTGTATGGAAAACACACAATATCAACCCCAAAACAGCCTGTTTTCAAGTCAGAGTATATAAATGACAACTATTATAATTTTACTTATACCACACAGCCAAGCATTACTGCAGCTTTGCCAGTTGTTTTCCATAATAAATTAAATTCTCTGCAGGGCTGGCCTTGCTGTGTTTGTCATTCCACTATCAGAGTAGTTTAGACGCACAAAATCACCTCTTGGTTTTTGCCTTCAGATGAATTCTTGTACCAGCTCCTCCACTTTCTGCTATTGAAACAATAAGCTATCAATCAGGATGAAAACATCTTATGAAAAGAAGAAAGGACAAAGTAATATTCTCTAGAACATTTCTCCTCAGCACAATATTGCAAACAAACACTGTGAGGCAACAGACAGCATGGAAAGAAAAACTTTCATTATAGTATGAGTGTGAATAAGAGATCCTAGCAGGAAGTACAGGCTCCTTTGCTCTGAGCCCTGTGCCATGACAATATTTAGCTGGTGCTGGTCATCAATATTTAGGCCAGACAGAATAGGCTGATATTTAAATATTAGCATACTTGTGTTACAAACTTTGTGTATTTTAAATATGAAATGGCCATGAAACTTTAGCAGAATCCAAGGCACCAATATTCCTCTCTTCTGTCTAGCAAGCAAAGGGCACTAGATGCTGGCTCAAACCCAGCAGCAGTGGAGCATCTCCTTGGACAACTACCTTATTCCAAAAACACTCCAAGGGAAAAGGAATTCATTACAACATCTCATAAATTGCTCCAGCAGATATTTGATCCAACTATGAAGAAAAAACATGCTCATTGTCCTGAGTTTTAATTTGGTCAACTGTCAGCTAGTAGATGTTAGTGTAAATGTTGAGACTCTTTTCTGCCTCCTTACTCCTTATTTTAGCCCAAAAGAGGACTGTGGGGCAGGCAGTAGTTCCTCAGCACCCTGGTGAGGTCTGCAAGGTGCACAGTGAGATAACAGTGGTCAGGGACTGAGGAAACTGAACAAGGTTTTGCTCCCTTCATCGTTGTTGTACAACACATGTTGTACAGTGTGTTCATATATTCTTTTGTATTTTAAAACTGGAAGGGAAAACAAAAGATCTTAAATCATCAGAAAATCCTTTTTCGCCACTGGTCAAAAAAATGCAGGCATGTTTTCTCAGAAGATGGGAAAATAGGATTTTCAGTAGGATCTGAGAGTACCATTGGTAGAAGAGGAAACAGAAAAGACAGATTAGGTGTTTGCATTCTCTATTATGTGAGTACAACAGGCTGTTCTGTGTAGGTAAATATTCTGCTGAGATCGTGCACAAAATCACATGCATCAGCCCCAGGACAGTAGATAGCAGATCACCTTGGGCTACTTTTTATAACCACAAGTTGTCAAATTGGATACCTCTGTGAAGAGCTCTCATGGCTTTCCTCAGTCCTTGTTGTATGCCTCAATACCTTCCACAAATCAGAGAAAACTTGCCCTTTTCCTTGGGTGCATGCATAAAGCAAAAGATATCATATGTGTTCATACTCCATCCACCCTGATTGTCTCTTTTCTTCATTTCTCAATTGTACATTAGATTCAAAATCCCAAACTGTTTAGGGCTCAGCTCTCCATCAACTTTTGCTATTACATTGATCTTCCTATACAAGCTGTAATGTTGGGAGGTTCTGTGGATGAATGATGCTACCACAAGTTTCTTCTTATATTGCTAGTATCAACATTTTTAAATTTATATCTTTTGGTTTCCTATGCCACTGCTTTGCTAATAGAAATTCTCCATCCATAACAATATTTTCCTGAAAATCTTAGCGTGAACACCTTTAACTGCTTTAAAAAGCTTTTACACTCTTCACGAAAGTCATAAAGTAGTCAAAATAATCTCCCTCCTCCTTTTAAAAAGCATTTGTGGTGGATTAATATATTGCCTCAAACATGCTAATTACATCTGATAATGGTTGAGTATTGCATTACAGGACAGGTGCAGCAAACTCAACAGCAGCACTCTACTTTTGGTGTTCCATCATGTTAATGAAAGCAATAAATCAATGACATGTTCCAAACCTTGGTTTGTCCCAGAAAGGCGGAATGCTAACAATTTAGCACATCCAGCTTAGAATTTCTTCTAGATGGATAGGTCTCTTTTCACTTGGGAAAGGTCTAAATTCTCTTTTCAGCATAAAGGCAGTCTTCTAAGATGCTGAGCATGCAATGGATCTGAATGTCTCCTTTTTAGGGACACTGTATTAACTTAGAAACAGGTACACTATTCAGATTAATGATAGGGGAAAAAGAGTCCTGAGATGATGATACAAGGGACAGAGGGTTACAGAAGATGATTTTATATGGGTAATAGAAAACAAGGAAATGTCAATTCAGAAATCCAGAAAGTCCTGTTTTCTCTTTCATAGTATAAACATGCAGAAAATATCAGTATCCAGAAATAAAAGTAATATAAAAGAACTTTAAAACATTGGCATCTCGTGGTCTTGAGAATGAAGGCAAAATTAAAGCTGACATTAAAAGTCAAAGGCCTAAATGACAGGAATTGGAGCTATATCTCATTTGTCTAAGAATATCATGCAATTAAATTCACTGATGATACAGAACCCTATAATGTTCTCTGTAAGGTGTGTAAGCCCTAGTCTGCAGGTGCTGAACAGATATTTCTCGTCTGAAATTTTGGTATCCTTCTCTAATGGCTGTTGCATATACAGATATTCCTTTGATAAAGCTAGAAGTATTCAGAAATAGCTACTAGTAATACCCAAACACCACTAAAAACTAAAATTGGCACTCTGAGAGGAGCCAACATATGGCCCACCTAGATTTTTAGTGTAAAATCTGGCCAGTATGCTGGATGTCAATGCCTTTAATGCAATAACCCATAAAGGATTGCAGGCATTAGCACAGCATGGGCTGCCATTGCAAGCAATAAGAGTAACCAAGGATTCCTTTCAATTGAGCAAGCACCTGAACACCTCTTAAAGTTAACAGAGGAGTGATGTTCCAGTTCTTTGGTCAGAGCCATTTCTGTTTCAGTGGACCCTCTGCAAGGAACCTGTTTATGCAGAATTTAAGGAAATGAAAGATGATTTGCAAAGGACTAAAGATATGTAAAGTACCACACCCTTGGTTGGGTACAAGAAAAGCCCTTGGTTGGCTCTGTTAAACTTTTCTTCTAGCTGATCATGGTATTCCTGACTACTCGTTCTGACATCATGGCACCTGGCTCCTACATATCTTCAACTCTGAAGAAGAACTTGAAGCAGGTCAGCTCACAGTGTCAAATGGCAATGTCTGAGATAAGGTCATTAAGTCTCTGTGAGGTCTTTGATAAATGTACATGACTTACAGGTACAGCAGACACTACCAGTTGCAAACCTCAACTTCAGTTTTTGTTATCGCAACACTAGAATACTTTAGAGTACTTATGATGCTTCTTTATTATTTTTTGTTATTTGGGTGCTAATGAAGTGTGGCAGCCATACCAAGAAAAAAGACAGATTTTGCTTAGAGAGCCTGATGTGACTGCATTGTAAATTTTCTTCACAGTTCACGCAGAGAAATTCCTACATGTTCTCCTCAATTTTTATTTTAATAACCTCTTCTATGTAGAATCCTTTAACCTTGAAGAAATCTGTCTAAGCATTTATTGAGGAACCTTTCTGTCTGCTCTGCCTTGTGTGAAGTTATTCTGTAAACAATTTGTTTTGATGGATGTGTACTGAGTATGGAGGCTTAGCAGGAACTGGGTTGGACAACTCTTGCCAAATGAGTAAATGTCAGCAAAGTATAAAACAGACCATACACAATTCTATTTATATTAATCACTGTGCTTGTTCAGCACCTGAATATGTGAGTTTAAAGGAATTTAGAGAAAGAAAACTCCCCTGGCTTACTATGACAGTAACAGCAATTACCAGCTACTGCATTTCAGTCCTTGCTATTTTGAAATGAGAGGTAACTGAAATTTTTACTTTTCCATTTTTTTAAAGGGTTCCTAAAATGCAGAGGTATAACTTGTCATCTCTGGTGTTATTATGCAACTTGGAGAAGTAAATCAGGTGTTTTATGAAATCTTAGTCAACACAAATATATAATTGCTGAGGAATTCTATAAATACATACATTAAAATTTCTATAAATTGTGTGACATTTTAAGAACATTCTGGCAAGATTTTGAAAAAGAGGGAAGCCTATTGAGATGGTCTGGAGATAAAACAGTGACATGATTCTGTTTTCTTGAAGACAAACAAGTAAAGCATATACTACAGAGGTAAAGAAGCCATGGTAAAAATCAAAGGCCTGACTTTGTTTTTTGAGTTTTACTTGTAGTTTCATTGTTAGAAGAACTTAAGCACAGCACTTGTCTCTGTCAGCCACCACAAAAACTGCCAATCTGATGCCAGTGGTAATCTGCTTAAGATACTACTTTCAGCTGTCATTTTGGAGGTGTTCAAAAGACTTGGATTCAACTAACTAAACCAAAGACTTCTTAAATAGAGGGCGAAAGGAAACAGAGAAATTAGAAGAGGGTAGGAAAGTCTGCTTAAAAAAAAAAAAAAAACAAAAAAAACCAAAAAAACCCAGTGGATTAGGTTAGCTGTAGAACTTGTAACTTTTAAAAGGCAGAGGCAGCCAGACCAACCTGACAGTGATCCTGGTGTCATCAGCTCTCTCCCTTTAGGACTGTCAGGCCATGACAACTCTGAGAGTCAGAATGATAAAGGCAAAGTGGTATTAATATAGTGGGCTCTAGAGTCCCAGGCACAACTGTGAAACTCATTTGTCTTAGCTTTATATCTTACTTGTGTCCAAATCAAATTGTGATGATTCAGAATAGCCATCTGCTCATAATTTTGTCCACTAATTGACCCTCATTTTAAGCTGGGCAGAGAAGTTCATGAGTTTCTGTGTTCGCACATCCTGTACTTACAAGTGCAATCTCAGCATTGCCATTCTCCTGACAAATGCAGAATTATTTGATTTATTAAATTAATTCAATTTTCCTGCCTTTGGCAACTTTTTATAAACATTTCCCTGTGAAGGGATCAGCTGCATTTCTGTTACTGGAACAGCTCTTCTGAGCTGAGTCCTAAATGCCTCTCCTCTTTGAGGTCCTTGGGATGCAAGAGAAGTGAACTGACTGGGACACAAGGCCGGGATGTTTGTGTCTGGGAAGCTGGAGAGTAATTCAACACATTCTTCTGAACAGAGCTTATGCTACTCCATCTTACATATGCCTTATGACTATCTCCAAGAGGGCATTGTAACAACTGAAATTCCCTTTCCAAGACACAGCCCTGGTTGCGATGGGAGGTTTCTCACCACCCTAATTGGGAAAGTGACTTCACTAGTTAGCAGGACAATTCAGAAGCATTTCCAGACTGATTCTGTCTCTTTCCCCCGCATCTGCAAACTCATCTCCAAACTGATTTGTAGGTTCTGATACATAGCAACAAAACCAACTTGGTGAAGATGACTTGACTTGTAAACTGCAGTAACCAAGAGTCTTAATTTATTGTATCCCTTGTTAGTGCATTGCTGTTTTAAAACTCTTATTGTGTCATACACATGCCAGCTAATAATGTACAGATTCATATTTGCTACCTTAGAAATATATGTGGAAATTTTACACATTTGTAATAATGGCTTCCACTGCACAAAAAGCCTCCCTACCAAGGAGGTAGAAGCAAAGACATTCCAAACCAAAAAGATAATAATTTTTCAGCGATGACCACTCTAGTGCATCCAGACAAATAAAGACAATCCTGAAGATGAATCACAAGTTGAGCCCAAAAAGGGCAAAGACTTGTTCTGCATCAAAGCTCAGTCCAATCTGCCTTCTGGGATGGTTCAGGCAGCTGACCAGCCATCCCAGGCATGATGGGGGTAATGTTGTGCAACAGTGACAGACTAAGCTACCAGTCTTATAGGAGACCTTGCAGGGTCAGAGAGTTTATTGTCAGGTAGATTCTCTAGAAACAATAGCAGTACAGGAACTTTACCTTGGGCTTTCTGCTTTAGTTAAGTTCAGAACAGGTGAAGCCAATTTTGTGCCAGCCAACCCCCAACCAGTCCCAGCAGGTAGCACTCTTCCCTCAGTACCAAATTATATTCTTCCCTCTAGACTACTTACCAATTTCCTTCTACATTCTTTCTAGTGTTTGTCTAAATATAAATCTCCTGCTTTTCATTATAAAATCCTAGAATCATAGAATATGCTGGGTTGAAAGGACCCATCAGGATCATCAAGCACTTCTTGACCTCAGAGAGGCTTGGTGCTCTGATCAATTCCCTGGGGAGACTGTTCTAGTTCCAAGGAAAGAGATTCTATACTTGATTATGCTCTCTTTATTCTTGATCATGCTCCCAGTCTGTCTCTGAAAAGCATGAGAATTTTGTAGATTATCATATCAAGCACTGAAAAACTGAAAAACTGATAAAGACTTGCTTTCCTGCTGAGATGCTGCTGTTGCTCACCCTGAGCATTTGATCTCTAGGTGCCCAAGTATGGGCTTGACTTAATAACATGAATGCTGTAAAAAATTATAAAGGACAATGACTGTAAATGTATAAAGGGTGTTTTGTCAGGAAGATTTAGTGCTGTGCATTGTTACATGTGCTTTTAGCTTTCAGGAATACTCAGTGATTTGGAGATCATAAGGAAAGAGACAGGCAATGCAGCAGCCAGAAAGCTGGCTCAATGTTTCTTATTGAGGGTGCTTCCAAAATGGAAGTTCACAGACGATTTCAGTGATATGGAGGAAAGGGGAAGGAGGGGGGGATGAAAGAAGAGAGAGGAAAAAAAAGGAAAAAGTAGAGGGAGGAAAAGAAAGAAGAAATGTCCGTCTTTTCTGTGCTTGGTCTTGCTTCTCTTGGACTGAGAATTTTGTGACTATCTTAAGAAGTAACAGAGGAAAAACATTTTGTACATTCATCTGCAGGTAATAATATCTCTCTCCTTACAATACGATAAAAATCAGCCCAGATATCCTCCACGTAACAGTACTTGGGCTGTTTTCCTGTGCTTCCTCAAGCACTGCCTATCTCTCTTCTCCTGCCTGTAGCAGAGAGCAATGTGTAGACTGCAAGAGCCTTTAATTCACTCTGGGACCCATAATCACAGACCTCTCTTTCCCTTCAAGGTTCTGCCACACCCAGTGACAGGTGTCACATGTCTCTAGAGCATGTCACCACAGTTTTACTTTGCGTTCATGCTCTTGTTTGGTGGCTGGGAAGGGCAGATGCCAGGCCCAATGAAGCAGCTCAGCATCGAAAGGTGAGTCACTGATCAGAGCACTGCAGACAAGAAGGACGTACAAGGTGACAATTTCCACAGCAAGTCACACCTTCTAGTTTTGCCCATCATGGTTCCATGCTCCATCATCTCCTCTGCATCTGCCTGCTCTCAGGAGGATGGGTTACATAGCTTCATTTTGGCATCAAGACATACTTGTCACTTTGCTGGCTAATCTAAATAAATTAATGTGATCCTCTTCTTTGTATTCAGCTTTTTTTTCTTATTAGGGATATTATATGGTAGGCAAAGAATTGAGTTGGTGTACCCCAGGAGTTCAGCTGCAGCAGTCTCACCTATAATACTTGGACTGTCTTAGGAATCATCCAGTGAATTAACACTCTAACTTGTCTTCCTTCAAACACACTTTTGCTACTAAATTTTTCCAGCTGCATGTAAGGTCACTTTAATTTATTTATTTTAGTTTCTGAATACTGCAGTACACTTTTTTTTTCTTTATGTCACACTACTGCTCCCTGCTGCCCAATCTATTTCAGTTACACAGATCCATTTTACACCACCTAAACATGAGACAGATCGTATAATGACTGAGGGTAACTGGCTCCTCAGAAGCAGGGGGGTTGTCAATGAGATGTTTGTCTCACCATGATTAATTGCTGTAAAATGCCCACAGAGATTTAAAATCATGATTAATTACCAGAAAATGCACAGAGACCTTAAAGACTAAATTCTACTACTTACTAAGTTTACCCAAGAGTTCCTGTACATCCTGCATCTGGGGACACTTGTGCAACACGCAGTCAATCGATAAAACTCCCACAGAACATATGGCAAACTGTCAGGAAAAGGCTACATAAAAATAGCTTGTAGTAAGTTCTGTGTCAATATGTGTAGATAGTCAATGGCTGAGGTGCTAATAGTCTATTTCTTTAACTGCTGTTTTCTTTTAGCTAGAAGATACTAATTTGTTTGGAATTACATTGTTGTTGGTGATTTTTTCATTTGGTCTGCTCAGAGATACAACAGTTACCACAAGGTTAATGTTCCTTCCGAGTAAAAAAAAATAATAATAATAAAAAAAAAGCTATATTCTATCTGTATAAAGAATTTCTTTTCTATTTTATTCAGCACAGGGGCTGAGGAGATTAATAAGCTTCAGTATTTTACATTAAGCTTATTAAAGATCCACATTTTAATAGGTTTGAAATCATCTTCTGAAATCCCACATTAAAAGAAAAGCTAAGAGCAACTTACTCCATTTCCTGGGAACTTTCCCAAAGACTTTTATCATTCACATATCATCCAGAAACCAGACCACATTGTACCATGCGACAGGGAGGAGGTTAGTCAGTCCACCCAGACTTCTGCCTCGTTTGGCTCTTGCTGGATTCATGACAGCCTCCTCCCACCTTGTAGATGAGTGCTCATAAACACACTCCTACTTCACCAGGTAGAAACAATCTGGTGTTGTGCTGGGAGAGATTGGATGGGGAAGAAGACATGGCAGTGAGGGTGTCTGTCACCTGCACAAACAAGTAACCAGAGAGCACCACAGACTGTGTTAACCCCTTCAGTTGGTAAAACCCCATCAAGAGCACAGTCCCTTTGAATGAGGAAATGTATTATACTAATCACTTCAATTCTTCTTCAGTTTTCCATACAAAACTTCACCACATTTTCAGTACATTTCAGGCGAGTTCACTGAATTAAGTCCTTTTAAAAAGTTTCATTTCTGTAACTGTCAAAATTCTTAGCAAATTTATCACTGGGCTTTCTGGGAGTGAATTCCTTTCACCATTTCTTCATTTCCTTCTGCAAACTGCAATCCATTTAACATAGCTTTACAATATTGCTGTCCAGCATGCTGCACTTAAAATCACAGGGAAAAATGGGTGCTCTGAGAAGTAAGATGCCTTCTCAAGATAATTTACCCAAACTTTATACCAGCTTGTATAAAACCAAGAACTGCAGAGATCTTTGAGTACACACATGTAGAGTTGCACTCACACACACACTAGGTCTGAGCTCTAGGTACAGAGTAATGTACCTGCTACCTTTAGTAGTAAAAACTCCCTCTTTCCCTTGCCTCCTCAGAGCTTTTAATTTCCTACAGTTTACAAACATGGCTGAAGACAAGCTACTGAAAGAACACTGTGAGCATCAAAGCTTTACTCCTTTGGGTTTTTATTTAAAAAGTAAAGATTTTAAAGAATTTAAATAATTTTAATACAGAATAAAAGAAAGTGTGATTCAAGTGTGGAAAAAAAAAAAGGAACCATCAAAATTTGACCTGGGAACATCCCACCTTCAACTGTTTAGACATTTTCACCCATATAATGTTTTTATTTCAGGAACAGCCATCAAAAAGATTCCAACCTAAGCCTAGGGATGAAGTAACTCACCAGAGGGCTAGCTTTAAACAATGTTTTATATCTAAGAAGTGGGTCAAAGACCACGTATTCTCTCTCAATAAAGCAACTACAAGATGACAACACAGAGCTGAGCTAGGAGTAGATTATTAAATAGAATGTTGGAATACTCTAAGACAAACAGAAAAATCTGAAAATAATTACAATCTGTAATTGCAAAGAGGGGACACACTAGTACATTAAATGGGTAGGAGTTAGATGTCCTTCTGAGAAATTGCTCCAGATTATGCCAACCTGAAAAACTCAGTTGTAGGAGCTGGAAACTGGCTTTACTTCTCCACACCTAGTACAAGCCAGTTGTTTAAGTTGCAAATGTCCCTTTAAAATCTCAGGCTGTGAAAAAAATAAAACCAACACATTGACATAATGAAGTGCAACTACAAGGAACAGCTTTTTAATGGGAGAGCACAGATGTTCTATGCACAATGGCTATGGTTTAAATTGAAAAGTGCCACTGTTTGGCCATTATTTCAAATCACGATACTCTAAATGAGAGTTTTCAGGACATACACACTTGAGAAGCATAAAGCTAAGGTAGAGCTAATCTGTTATATCTGCTCTGCTCTGCTCTGTCTCACCATGAAGAGTAAGAAGTGTAAAGAAAATGGTTTTCACGTGGATGCAAAACAAAAAGTGGAAAAGCATCATTAGCGTGTAAGGGGAGACCAGGAATGAAAGGCAAAGAGCATGGACAGCAGCAGCCTTCTATCAGCTGATAAGAACAAAAAAGAAAAAAGACATTTCCCTCAAAGCTGGCACTACCACTAGGAAGACAGTGCCCTTTCCCTGGAGCCTACAGGATGTGCACTGGCACTGGAACAGGAGGAAGAGGGAAAGAAATACTGATATCAGATGCTTGTTTCACTAGGCAGTGCTGCCCAAGTCAGCCATGTCAGTCATACCACTGCACAGATCCCCTCCTCTGCCACAACACTACAGGGCTCTTGAACAACATTGAGGCTGCTGCCATAAGAGAGCAAAGCCTTCCTTTCTGAAAGCAAGGTCACCACCTTAGTAATTAGTGGGGTGAGTACTCCCACTAATTTTATTTGTCCTGCACTTCGGAGCAACCTCTGCACATGCTCTGAATTATGTATGCTGAACTGGACTTCCCAGGTGTGGTAGTAATAGAAAAACTTATATTTTATCAGTCAGCAAATAAAGTACATCAGCCATACATCCACAGCTCTTCTCCAGTACCCACCTTAACTTGGTCATTTAAGATCAGCTGTATTGGCAACCCTTCTGTCTCCCTTGGAGAAACAGTCAAAACCATAAAATGTTAAGTGTTTGAAAGGGACCTAAAGATCATCTAGTCCCAACCTCCCCTGCCATAGGCTGGGACACCTCCCACTAAACCAGGTTTCTCAAGGCCTTATTCAGCCTGACCTTGAACACTGCCAGTGCTGGCACACCCACCACTTCTCTCTGGGTAACCTGTTCCAGTGTCTCAGCACCCTAACCATGAAAAATTTCTTCATAATATCTAGCCTAAATTTCCCCTCTTTCACTTTGTACTCATTACTCATTTTCCTATCACTGCAGATCCTGACAGAGTCCCTCTCTGGCTTCTCTGGCAGGCCCCCTTCAGATACTGGAAGGTTTCTGTGAGGTCTCCACACAACCTTCTCTTCTCCAGGTGAACAGTCCCAACTTTCTCAGCTTTTCTTCCTAAGCGAGGTGCTCCACTCCCCTTATCTTCATGGCCCTCCTCTAGACTGGCTCCAAAAGTCCCATGCTCTTTTTTATCTGGTTTGGGGCACCAGAACTGGACACAGTAGTATTGGTGGGTTCTCCCAAGATCAGAGGGGCAGGGTGACCTCCTCCAGCCTGCTGACCACCCTCCTTTGGATGCAGCCCAGGATTTTGTTGGTTTTCTGGGCTGCAAGCACAAACTGCTGGTTCATGTTTAGTTTTTCATCAACCATCACTCCCAAGTCCTCCTCCACAGGACTGCTCTTAATTGTCAATCCTCTCTGACCAACCGGTAGGTGCTTCTGGGATTGCTGCAAATGTAGTCCTCTGGATACTGGATATTTATTAACAGGGACAAGTACCAGTCAAACTTATTAGTGCTTAAAGTAGGAGACTTTGAAGGCCTCCATAAAATAATGCTTCTGGGAAATTTACCTTTTCACTCAGCTCTGGCCACTGATTCTGATCATACATGTGAATTACACAGCAGATAATTATGTCCAGAGTTGCAAACTGCCCAATAGGCTCCCCAGACCTGTTTCACCAGCACTGACCACACTAATTGTCCAGAAGAAACAGGGAATTCCAATTAATGAGCAATAAGTATGATTTTTCCAAATACTTCACCACTACAGGGAAAAAATGGAATACAAAAATCTGAAGGGTCATGATAAGATGATAAGACAACTACAGTGAAAATAAATCCAGGGGTATTCTGATGGTATTAAAATTGTCAGATTTATCCCATGGCAAATCATGGGGAAAGAATTGCCAATCAAGGGCCACTTTCTTCTTCAGACAGCAGGGAAGAGGGGGATAATGTGTAGACCAGATAAAGAATTTTCACCGGTCTGGAAAAATACAGAAAGCAGAAAAGGCCATTTAATTCATGTTCTTCAGGATAATGCAGGTCTCCTTTATACCTTTCTTTTGCTTATCTCTTTCTGCTCTCTCATTTTTCCTTCTTTACACTGCTGTCAATTTGGGAGTGAAAAGTCAAGATGCTCTTCAAAAAATTTGATCCCACAGAAAATATGAAAAATGGTCAAAAGGCCTTGACTAAAGAAGAAACTCTGGCTCCCGCTCCTCATATACATACTTTTTACCACTAGACATTTTGGAAAAGGTATGGTGTTGGAGGCAGAGGTATCTGCACCTCTCAAGAAAACTCAAAGCCTAGCCAAAAATACAGTCACAGGATTTTTGTTGTTTTTAAAAAATAGCTCACAAAGCTGTGTTTTGTAGCAGGTGTTAAGTGAAGCAGGAAATGAAACATTAATTCTTGTGGGAAGCAGAATGTTATCATGGGTCTATAACAGAATTTCCCTTTTAAAATATTTTTCTATGACTATAACAGAAATCTCTTTCCATTTTGGCTACAATTTATATATTCACTTTGCTGGGAAGACCATTTTCCTTGCTGTAAGAATAGTCAGGAGCTCTATGAAAAGTAACTTTATGAGATTCATTAGCAGAGCGACAAGAGAGACTGGGCAGAATACCAGCTAATATTATTTTGGTTTTGGAGTGTGCATACAGCATTGCATGTGTCCAGCCAAATTGTTCTAAGAATCAAGTAGATGTGACACAATAAATAACATCATTCTGTTCTATCCAAAACTATCTACACCTAAATGGTCTGAGAAGCACAAACACAAGGAACAGAGCTGACTAACTTCTGCCATTAAAGGAAACGTGCTACCATCCTCAGTACTTCCAACATTTCAGCTTTGTTAACTGCAGTAGGGTTGCCTAAGCTACACCGCTGCGCAGGATTTTGCATTTCTATTAACATTCCTCTGCCAGGCAGAGATCTTGTTAAGGTTCGTTAATCTTTAATTATGTTTTTAAAACCCTGTAGCCGCAGTAAATACCAGTAGTTTATAGTCAGCTGTGAGAAGTAATATTAACCTCCAATCTGCATACACCAGTCTGCTCCCCGTACGTTAAGCACCTAGCGCGGTTCACCTTCTCTACCATTTTGCCTTGCACACAATTTACATCATCCGTGTACCTGCAAATTGGTATTTATACATAGGACTCACAGCCTGCATATGCACACAAAATCAGGGCTAGAGGGTAATAAGGCAAGGAATAGTAAAGATTAGAATAAGAAATGGAGGCAAATTAGAAGGAAGACAGACAGTATGATACAGAGTAGCCCTGGGGAGCTAAAGAAGAGATGATGCTCAAGTCAATTCCCTTTGTATAACCCATACTCATTTATAACTTGAATGGATGAATAAGTGAATATTTTTCCTTCCAGCTATCCTGCTAGCTGTAAGTGTGAAAATATGGTAAACATCCTCTCCAAAGTGCATTTCTTGTTTCTCATCTCCTGCTGTGTGCAGAAACTAGTTATATTCATTTTTAAATACTTCTTGGCTGAGTTCTTTAGCCTTCTCAGATATTGGAGCAGAGATTTAATCACTGTTTAACTTCCAAGCTGGTTTTGTCACTTGATTTAAACATAACTCTCAGAAAGCTTAGTCACTGTAAAATCCAAATTTATGAGACATCAAGCTCCATCTTTGAGCCCTAATGCCCTTAGCTGCCTTTGTCTTCTGAATGGGCTTAGGATAAGGTCCTGAAAAGCAATCACCAAGAAGTCATGCCTAAATACTCTTTCAATTAGGGTTTGATCCCACAGCTAGTTATGTGCTGGAAGTGCAGAAACCAAGGGCTAGCACTGAATGCTTAGTGTTTGTTTAATGCCTGAGAAGTGAAGCTTGATAACAGAGCAAGAAAATGCAAAGAGAGGAGGGAAAAAGCCTCTGGCAATATAGCCAAATTTGTGCATCTCATGCTGAGTCCAGTGGAGGAGGGGCACACGGGCATGCCTACCATGAGGTGCTTGGAATGAGACAGTCATGACACTGAACTCAAGCGAGGAATTTCAGGTCCTGACTGTGTGACAGAACTAGCAGATCACTCAGACGAGACCACATGAGAGATGAATCCACAGTAATCACACAGTAAAGACCAGAAGAAGTAGAGGAGCCATCTTTTTTCCTAATATTCAGCAGTCTGTTGACCCCATTCATGCACAAGGCTGCTTTTTTGCTGTTCCAGGAGATTACAGCCTGTGCTGGGCTGCAGCAACAAAGTCTCCCAAGCAGCCCTGCAAGCAGTTCAGTGCTGCTCTCCCACCAGTCAAGATTCTGTGTTGCTTCCTCATAGATTGGCCTGGGAGGGTTAAAAAAAAATAGTTTTTATCCTCTTCTGGTATTTTTTCATTTTGCCTTCATTTTCTATGCCTGTTTAGCCTGCAGCTTTATTTGCTGAAACAGCAAATTCTTGTGCAAGCTATAGACTAAGAACTTGTAGAAGTAATTCAATGCATAAAGAATAAATTAAAAGGAATCAGATAATTAGCAAACAGAAAACAGAACCAAATTACATTAGTCATCAGCTCTCCCTAGCAGTTCTGACCTTGGGATGGCTGATGCCTGTTTCACACACATTTAACTGAATGTCCCACAAGTTTCAGAGACCCCACCACAGTCACTGTGATGTCCCTTAGGAGCTCTTTCATGGCTATCAGACCCCTTTAGCTACCTCAGTCAGTCAGTGCAGGCCAGCTGCCAGAAAATGAACAGTAGTGACAGTGGGACCAGCAGGGTTTCACTGGCAAGGCCCAACCCCAAAACCTCCATAAGGCCATCAGGCCCAAGCTGGGGTAGCAACAAGGCTAACCCAAACCCTATGGCCACCACATCAGTTAACAGACATGGGTTGAAAGCTCTCCATTTTGCAGATTTCTCAGAAACTCGTTGATAAATATAGGTAAAATTCATTTGTGCTAGTTAGCTTAGCTGGAGATTTGGTCAGCATTATCTTTTTTGCTATTCCCAGGTGAGTCAAACTGTGGGAGCAACCAATTGCCCTCCTTATAGTCACATGAGAAAAGCTGTCTTTGGTCAGATTAGCCTTAATATTGAATAAGGAAAGCTTTCCTGTGATCCTTGTCTGAAAGTCAGCCATCAGTTAACCTCTTTTGATATCCCTAATAAAGTTGAGTATACCCATCTGAATTTATATTGCCGGAAAGGGAGCTCAATTTCCCTTCAAACTCCAGTACCTTCTCTAGGAGTTAATGACTAATATTTTCAACATCCTCTTTCTAAGCTGCACAATTTTTCTACACTTCATATCTCTTCTGCTTTCAGAGAAAACTTTTGTCTCTCAGACCTACCCTCAGTGGGGCTCACCACACACCTTCAGAGACCCTCTCTGTCAGCTGCCAAACTGCACTTCTCTGGCTCTGAAATTTTCTCCTGGGGATTTAATTTTCAAAACACAGCAAGAGGGGAAAGCAGCCACTGTGGTACCAACAGGAGAGATTTGATTGCTACAGGACTTTGGAACCTGAGGATATCCAGGTACCTTGAGGATGTCCTTCAGAGAGGATGGACATCCATGGACTTGACACATGTCTTCAAAGATCTAGTATGGAAAACAAAAAATATGTGGATTTTGACTGGGATTTAAATTTTAGACATCTCCTTGTGGTCCTCTTTATCCTGCATTGACTCCTAGCCTTTTCACCCTGTATATATGCTGTACCACACAAAAGCAACCATTCTCCTCCAAACGAGTTGACATTTTCACTCCAACTACCCTCTACTCCAACTGCCCTCAACTCTTTAGCCTACTGCAAATTGAATGGAAAATTAAATGCCATCACTTGGCAAGATGGAGAACAGCAGTCCAAAAGCACTGACTGGCTATCACTGTTGTCTAGAAGGTCCTAAGCCTGGCTTTCAAGGCAAACACCTAGAGCTTCTCATGAAAGGACATTGGTGAAAGGACCACCAATTTTCAGAAAGCTCT
Organism: Regulus satrapa; assembly: GCA_013396955.1. Taxonomy (NCBI): domain Eukaryota; kingdom Metazoa; phylum Chordata; class Aves; order Passeriformes; family Regulidae; genus Regulus; species Regulus satrapa. The sequence continues at coordinate 96,598 of VWZN01021518.1, read as the reverse complement.
CATTTGAGTGACCCACTCTGATAAGAGTTTCTGGTTGCAAAACACAGTGAGATGCAAATATTTCCCAACCTCTGCTCCCAGGGCTTTTTGTTGGCTATCCAAGGAAACTCTCAACTCAGCATGCTCACTGTTTCCAGGTACCTTTCTTTATCATGTGTTATGGCCCAGGCACCCCATGTGACAATGAGAAGGCATCCCAATGGATGTCAGCGCATCTATAAGTCAGGAACTGCCCACTCTTTGTGCTACACAGCACACCCTGGGGCAATTAAATATCATGCCCAGTATATAAACTGGAGAAGTTAATATGCTGTGAAGAGCCAATTGCTGCTTAGGGACTGAGCATTAGTCAGTGGGTGGTGAGCAATTGTTTCATGTACCACATTCCTTTCTTGTGTTTTATCCTTTGTATTTTTATCTCCCTTTTCATTATTATTAATTAGTGTTATATTTCACATTATTTCAGTTATTAAACTGTCCTTATCTCAACCCATGGGTTTTACATTTTTTCCAATTCTCCTTCCCCTCCCATTTGGGGGGAAGAGGCATTGAGGAGTGTCTGTGTGGTGCTTACTTGCTGGCTGTTATTAAACCATGACAGAAGTCAACACGCCTGCTGTGCCCTGGCACACAGCCTCAAAATGCTGATGCTCAGGAGCTGCTATCGAGCTGTGGGTCTGCCTTTGTCTGCCTGAGCAGCATGTAAACACTGGAGCTGCATTAGCCTGCACCTCACTGTGTGCTGGTAAAAAATCATGATGAATTATCCAGTTCATTTTGGCTCTGTGTAGAGCTATCAAGACTCTCAATATGCAGATGGGTCTTGTTTATCATGTGATAGATACTTTGTAATGTAGCACCTAAACTACACTGAGTTTGCAATACCATCTGGTTTCATCTTTCATTATATTAGAGGATCACTATGACCTGAAAATTGGCACAGGAATAAAGCAGGGCCATGGATGCAATTTGAGGTGGTACGGGGCTCTGCTCACTTACATGAGACAAGCAAGTTTCAGATATCATTCTCTTTTTTCCCCTTCAGATCTGGAAAACAGTAAGTGCCAAGTAGGCCACAGCAAAAATCTAGTATTATGTACAGGTTTACCTGGAAGTAAAGTAAGGTGAAACTGCCACAGAAAGAGTATCCATTCAAACTTTGTCATATGACAGAAAAAGACTGATGTATAATGGAAGGAAAGCCAGTGAATGTTCAGAGGAACAGTCCATAGATATTAAGTTACTTTTGGTTTGATAGGCTCTTATGGCAGATTAAGAAAATATTTACATTAATTTTTAGCAAAAGGCAAGCTTTCCCATTGATGCCAAACTGATTTTTGCTTTGAAATGTTCTTCACATATGCTTTTAGCTCTCTAGCCTCTTATGGTATAATTATATAGATTTGTAGCTAGCACTTTACCCACTCCATTAGACAGAAAGACAAAGCACATTCCTAAAGACCTCGATCCCATCTTGCTTCCTCTGAGAGTTAAAGACAAGCCACTCTCCCAAAACACTTTCTCATAAACAACTAGCAAAAGAGGGGCTCCAGAAAAGGGTTGAACCAAGGGAGAGAATTACCTCATCACCTGTGTGTCTAATTGGGGATTCTTGGCAATTAGGCTAATTTGCTAAATTTATAAAACTGTGTTTGGCCTATATCATGTGAGCATTTTTCCATACTTGCCTCTGGAGACCTCCAATTAAAGAATAGACTTTATGTTACTGCCTCTATTAATGCTGTCTTGAAAGTGTGTTGTTTTATGTGTAAATTTTAAGGCATCACCGTGACTTCAAAGAAACTATGGGCTAATGTATTTTTTTTATCAGTAGTGCAAAGATGCTCAAGGAACTTGACCATTTCTCCTCATCTACATTTGACTCAATCAGCCAAAGCACTTTCTTGAGCACAAACTCCTCTTGGAGACCAGCTCTCTGGCTGTCTGATTAAACTGCAGAATAATGATTCATGATTGTCTGTCCATTCCCACTTTACTGACTGTCTAATTAAAATAATTTTTATGCCCAAAGATAATTGTTTTCTTCTATTATTATTCTGAAATGTTAATATAATCTAGCTCACCAGTCTCTGTGTCTACCACTAGAGACAATAAATAAATTAGATACAGAAAAAATGATGTTTAAATAATGTTATGATTGAGTCATTAAACTATAATAGCACAGAAATCCCAGTTAAGGCCACAGAGGGTTGCCAAAGACATTTGCTGTTCATATGGGTGGCTGTTTCTCAGTCCCAGAAAAGGCCATGCTATGCACCCTGGGTGCTTCATTAGCAACACATTACTGGCCTTATAGAGACAACTGAAACAGAAAATCATTTTACAACGGTCATTATTTTTAATGTCAGAACTTACTGACAGTCCTTATCCTGCAGCATCTGAAATATGTAGATCAGAAGATGTTGACAAATGTTGGCTCTTCAGTGGAATCTTCTTGCCTTAATTATCTTGTTAGTTTATAAATTGTTTAAAAGTGCTTTTTGTTGTGGTCTGTCTTTGTCTAATGGCCTTTTGATACAGGTAGTTGGACCATATTAATGCCCTCAGAAGACAGAAGTAGCAAACAAAAATAGAATTGCCAGAAATGAGCTATTTCTGTAAAGAGCAATTGGTCAACATAAACATTGGATATTTTAATTTTAAATACCCAGAATAGTTTTTCTCTTCCTAATTGGTTTTTAGATACGATCACCATCAGCCCATATTCAATTTGTCACTATTTCCTACCTTCATCACTTTTCCTTCTTCTGTGGTATCTGTTTACTCTGGTCCCTAATCAGTCCCAAGCACACCTGTGAGTACACACACACAGGCACACGCAATGTCACTTGGACTGCAAATGCATTTGGGGCTGGTCAGATGCATCTCATTCAGCCTCAAAAGCTACAGCGTGCAGATCAGCAGGCCCAGCTGAACAGTGAACTTCAAAAGTATTCACACACTTCATATCTTTTTCTAGTCTGAAATTTTATCATGGGTTTTTAATGACATAATTGCATTAGCTGCCTGATTTCAGCTGGCCTTTTCAGAGAGAAGTGTAGAAAAAGAAGGGCAACAAACACACTGACCTTACCAGAAACACATGTTGAAAATTTTCCATTCTTGCAGACTGAACTGCAGAATATTGCAACAACCAATATTATTATCACCTGAATCCCTCCCCTCCTTCCAGCCCTGATCCATGTTTTAGGCTTGCTGTAAATTTCCATAACATCAAAAAAACTTCAGACTTTGCTTTACATCTCATCCAGGCTGGTCCCACAGGCAGAAATTTTATTTTGCTAAGATCTCTTGAGACATTAGAATAAAACATGAGAAGTTTTAGGTCTATAAGTTGAGGTTATTTCCAGATATTTTTACGCTTTACTTTCAACACCCTATAGTTAAATTCATACAAGCTATAAGCAATTTGGTTTCAAAAAACAAGGCAATGAAGAGTAATGGCAAATCTGCAGGAGATTTTCATATCTTGGTGTGAAGGTAATTTGCTGGCACAGGCTGACAAGGACCTTGGAACTAAAAACCATGCTGCTGTTTTCCCTTCCCAACCAGTGGCACTGTGGATGCACCTGGTACTGAAATGGCACTCATGCTATGATGTCCATCTCATTCCCACTGGTTTTCTGTCACATGTGCAGCATGATGAGCTTCAAAAATAACTTTGTCTCCTGAGAGACTTGGGTGTCCCATCCTTGTCTCTTGACTCCTTATCCCTCATATGGCCCAGTAAGATGCAGGCTCAGCCAACTCAAAACCGTTTGACACATTGGCCAAAATACATTTCACAGGGTCCTTAGATCAAGACAGCAGTGAAAATGTAGGAAACAGCAATTCTAATCTGTCTTTTACAACACAGACTTTTCTTCCCTAGGTACGACTATATTTAGCTTGCATGAGGAGAAAGGAAGAGATGTCTTGGGGAAATGGTACCATATTTCTGTTTCAGCCCAAAATTATTAGCCTCTAAATCTAAATGCTTTGGGAAAAGGTTTATGACTTTTAAAAAAAGGGAAAGTCCCCTTAAGGCTTACCTGACCTTTTTCTTCTCACGTGGTTGTACATGTACACCTGCCAGGTGTACTCCAGCTCATTTCCCACTACAGGAATCTTCCTTCTGGACACACCACTTAGCCAATCTGCTTAACTTGAATTAAGTCTGTGCTTCTTCATGAATGCACTAACTAACTAAGTAACTAAGTAACTAAGTAACTAACTAAGTAACTAACTAACTATAATAATCTTTAATTAGTATAGATTACAGCTAGTTATTCCTGATATTCCCTATAATTTAAAGTATATACACTACTTTATGCTCCCCCTTAGAAGTAAGAATCTGATGCGTTCATTGCTAAAAACCTTCCCAAAAAAAAAAAAAAAAAAAAAAAAAAAAAAAAGGTTGGAAGAGCTCTATCTTTAGAGCAGTTTGTAGTCCAAGGCTTGATTTTCATGGTAGACCAGCTGCTAGCTGGAAGAATGTTATTACGCGATTTCATCAATAGAATATTTATCATGGACTAGATGGCTACAATGTATTTCTATTTATTAAATCTTTACCATAATAGTATACAAAACAGGGAGTCATTCAAATGGTAATTGAGGCACAAAGAAAGCAAATCTTGCCAAGCTTACATGGAAAATTTATCTGATTAGAACCTCTGAGCTACAACCCAAAGCACAGCTCTTTACCTTCCTACCTGATTTGTATGAATACCCTGATTAAGACAACCTTTGAAATTGCCTTGAAAAATCATGACAAACATGAAATCTAATGTTGAAATGGGATTTCATTTTTTGGTTTTCTCAATTATAATCTGCAGGTTTTTTGTTTGCAGTTTAAGCCTCTCTATTGTATAGGGCAGGTTATCCTTATTAGTCACTGACTGTAGACAAAGCTCTTGATAGAAGATACACACATACACAGCTAGGATAGGTGGGGTTATATCTCTTCTTGAACAATTTTTCTCAAATCTAGGATAAAGCATTCTGCCAGGACACCAGAGTAAAATGTGAATTTTATACAAACAAATGCTGGACAGCTTTCAAAAAACAGAAATTCCAATATCTTGCTCCAAGTCTGTGGAATTCCTTCCCCTGTTAGCCTGTAAAATACTGCTACTTTGAGGTTATAGCACCTACTTTGTGTATTACTAAAAAAAAAAAAAAAAGTTATGTAAGATTCCATTATCAAAAACAGGATCATAAATATGCAGAAAACTAAACTTCAGGAAGTACAAATACTGCAGTGTATCTTTTGAATTCAGGAGGAGCTGGCTGAAAGAAGGAGATAATCAATTTAACTTGACTCCTTGACTATTCTTGAAACTATTTTTTATTCACTCCTCTAAAATATCAGTTTTCTTCCAAATTAGGCATATTAAGACAAAATGCTCCAAGTCAGGCTTTCAGAGTTTCCTAAGCATTCTGCTGTTTTCTTTAATCAACATTGGTCAAAATGGAGTGCAGAACTATCTTCTGCAGGGCACAGCCACATTATGTGGATAGTTTGGATTGCATTGAATTGGGCTGAGTTATAAGCTTCATTGACAGGTGAACACGCTTTAGATAATCTGAATATTTGTTTTAATTTGTTTTATTTACTTTAAATTTTTATTTTTTCATTCAGAATCACAAAAATAAATGCTACATTATTCTCCAACAGCAGTAATTCATGTCAACATCTGAATATTTAATGAATTACCTGGGGAAGACCAAACTAATTTGTTCTGGTCACAGTCTGAATTTTTTTCATTTGTCAAAAGCATTACCTTTATTCCCTTGAGGAGTGGGAGAGAGTGGCTGGACACATCTTCTTCATGCAGGATTGAGTAGAAGTTGCTATTTTGCTTGCAGGAAGAAATAGCAGTCCAAAACAAGCCTGCACAAGGCTGCTCAGAAATTAGGCTGCGTGAGATGGGTCCTGTTAGAGAGCAATGTGTGCATCTGCAGACAGTAAGAAAGCTTACAGAAGGCAAAGCAGAACACCAAATAACAAGAAAAGGAAATTGTGTCCTCAAAGAAAAGAAGCATTTTGATACAGTATTGCCTCTACAGAAGCTTGAAACTGGGTATGAAAAAATAATTTCACTTTTATTTCTTCCCTGTTCAGGTGAGTTCTGGTGAATACTTTTTCTCAAGAAAGAGAGCTGAACAATTGTTCTTTCCAGGCAGAGCTGCCCACAAACCCTGGACACTGGCTACCTGCAGGAGTCACAGGGAGCACCAGTGCAACAGAACAGGAAAAACGCTTATGCTAGTAGCAGGGCAATCCAAAGCAGTACATTTTACAACCAGTCATCAAACAAGGATATAGATTGGCAGTTGTGAGCCCTCCTGCTGGAAGTGCTTGTATGGATCTCCTGAGCAGAAGCCGAGAAAGTTCCATTCCGTTCACTAACTAGGCATAAGTCAATAGCATATCCCAGCTGCAGGCTCTCTGCCAGCCCTACCAGGCCTAGGCATAGATCCCAGGCAGATCAACAGAACTAAATTTACAGTGGAACTGTTTGGAATAACAAATTAAGAGAAGGAAATCAGGATATGCTCAAAATTATATTCCATGAACGTAAAGGGAGGTCATGTGTTGCATATGTTATTTTTTGCAGAAAGTCATTCTACCCCAGCTCTAAATTAATCATGTTTCATTGGAATGGCTTTGCATATCAATAAAGCTGCATTGCTTAGGAATTCAGGTATTTCATAAGATTGTCAAAAGAAAGTGCAAATTTTTAGCATCTAGGCTTCCACATCAGAATAAGATCTTACAGTTTCATAAGGCAAGATTAAATTTATAATTGCAAGTTGCAATCACTGTGCTGAAAAGAATATCAAGCTTAAAGCCTACCTGCCCTGTAATATTGCAGGAAGGATTTTTTAGCCTGGAGCTGAAGTGCTGAAGTGATTGATCTGTTGTTTAAATGCCAGGGAGAGCTTTTAGAACTGGAGAGAGAACAATAACGCAGGGTGGTGTTTCTTTGAAATGGGACTGCTCAGCAGAGATAATTCAAAATGCTTATACTTTTGCAACTTCAGTTACCTTTCATTCTAAACTTTTATTTTTCTGCTACAGTATAGCCTAAGAGGAAAAATAAAAAACAGAAAGAAAAAAGTTCCCATTTCATCCCTTAAAGCGTTTTTAGGGAATGCTCATAACTTTTTTACTGCTTGGGGCTTGCTTTACTGCATTAATGCAGACCTGAAACTGTAAGGTCACAAATGAACAACACCAGCCACAACATGCTAGTCAAATGTAACAAAACATCCTGATGCAAAGGTAGATCACACAGAAAAAGTAGACCAATGACATGACCTTGTTGGATCAATTGTCAAAAATGTTGACCTTTCTCAGGTCCCTTTCCAGAAGATACAGATGGAGCAGATTTTAGTCCTAAATAAGCTGTCTTCCACACCCTACTCTGAAATGAAACAAGTTTCATTCCCAGCAGGTTTTTGGAGCATAATGAGCTCAGACCAGGCACTTTTGTATTTCACTCTGCTTCACTTTTTATTGAGGAGCTTGTCTTGCTCCCAAAAGAGAGTCATATTGTGAAGTGGGGAAAATGTCAGGTGCCTTTGGCCTCCTAAAGCCTGTAAATGGTGTCCAAACAGCCCTAAGTTTTGCTGATCTAAATCAATAGGTCCCATAAGAGGGGCACATGGGTTATAAGCTGAGACACAGGAGAATGGTGGGAATGCTGGCTGTAAGTATATCCTGCTCAGCATATAAAGGATGGATGTTGAAGCTATTGGAGAGGCTGTCAGACAGAGTAGAGTATGGGACGGTATGAGCATGGACACTGGGAACAACTAGGGGAGAAAGGCAGCCAGCAAGGCTCAGAGGCCAGAAGAAAGCAAAGGTAAAGGAGGTTACAGATGGGCAGCTTACAGGAGAAGGAACAGAGAGCAGAAACACCGATATATTAGCTCACTTTAAATGAAGCCTTCCTGTGGAGCAAGACTTAAAACTGTAGACTGCAGCTAAGAGTTTCTGCAGATGGGGGAAGACCACAAGCTGGACAACCCTATGGAGGAAAGATTGCAAATGTCAGTTAATGTAACACCACCACCATTTGCTGTCATCCTATTTATATATCAATCAGATTAAAGTTTTCTACCCAATTAAAAAATATTGGTGGTGAAAGAATTTGACTTGTATTTGTGAGTGAATAAAATTATTTCACTCATCACCAGGGTATTAGTGTAATCTTCCTAGACCTCTGGTAAACACTGAAATGCTACTTTTGTGGTGGAACCCTTCAGCTGGAATTTATCCCTTCTTGCTGCCAAGCAACACCTGAGGAAAAGCTTGCACATGCATGCTGTCCACTCTGTTGGGGTATAAGGCAGAGCACCAGTAGAATGAGGTTTCCAGGAAAGCATTGATTTTCAGGCCCAGCAGACTGAGAACTGGGCATCACTTCTGTACTGGCAGGCAGCTGACTAGCAGGTCAAAGGACACGTGCATGTTCTCCTTAGAGACACAAATTACAAAGAGCAAACTCCTCTCCAAAAGCAGCCAACAGCATTCAGCCAGGAACAGGGAAATGTCTCACATTCTAGTAAGAGCACAGAAGAGCCAGAGGAGGGCATGTGAAGGACTATAGGGTAGGCTGGGGTATCATAGAATGAATGAGAAATAACAGGGACAAATACAGCCATTTGACAGCAAGACATTACATGAGGAATTGGATCAAGGAGGACCTTCACTGGCACCAGTGACCTAGAGGTGTGAGTGTGAAGACTGCCTAAGACATGGCAGCATTGGAAGCATAGGGGTGGTGACACACTACATGGAGGGAACAAGAAGAGAGGTGGAAAAATGGGCAAAGAGAACCTGGTGGAGGAGCATGGAGAACTGAAGGCAGAAGGAAAGTAGGAGGAATACACATTGTGATCCATTTTCATTTGAAACTCAAATTTGAAACCCCTCTTTGGTTAAATAATGACTTAATCAGTAAGATGTAAGCATGTGTCTCAATTGAAAATGAGCAATGCTGCTGGTTGCAGTGCCATTGCTCACACTAACTATGGAGAGTGTTTCCAAACTAGTAAGCTCTATCAAAAGAGAAGCTGTTTGTTTATGCCTGCAGCATCATCTGCTTTTGCAAAGCAACAAAAGAAATGCCTAATTAACTATATTTGTTAGCTATTCCTTGGAAAAGGAAAAGGGTAGAGGAAAAATAGTGCTTACCTTGAATGACCACCTCCAGTTCTGCTCAGCAAGAGGAACTTGCTTATGTTTAACTAGACAAACCTTTAGTTGGAAAAATGAGTTATATGTGCATCTCAGTAGCTGTTACTCTGTAGCTTGGTGGGCTAAACAAGAATCTCACCCTTAACTCCAGGGGCAAGGCTAGAGCCAATCTCTATGGAGCAATAGGATGGGGAAAGAAGGCCTAGCCTAAAACCAACTTGCAAAATACATCTCTCGCAAATAGGAAGGAGTTCACCAAAAATTGCACTCAAAGTTAACTGCGTGAGAGATAAACACAAGCAATCCAGAAAATAAGCATTTAAAATTTAAAGAGAATCTTGTTCCCAGTGCTATCTAATAACAAATTAATACACAAATGCCACTAGAAAATTAAAAATGAAGGATTAATCTGAAATCTTAGTTAAATCTGACCAGAATTTGAATTTGGTGTCAAAACTATCCAAAAGTTGCTGAACAAACATTCTGTAATGTACATTTGTTTAATCAGCCCAAATGTAAAATTAATACTATGATTATTTTAGATAGCACATTTTCCCCTAATAATTTCAAATAAAATTTTGTGGCCATTACATTTACTGAAAAGCAATATAAATTGATTTATTTAATGATCAGAGACAAGCCGAAGTCCCCTGTGAAGCAGGCATATCTAAATTAATGCTTCCCTGTGCAGCATCCCTCCATGATACACATTTTCATTGAAGCTGGGACTGCAGAAACAAAAAGGCAGAGGTAGTTTAGCACTCATAGAAATGGTACTCAACACTTGCAAGCCTACAGAGTTTAGTTAAAATCTTGTAAAAGAGAGTGTAACATTGCACATAGATAAAAATGTTCTGATGTTTATTAACAGCCCATACAGATTTCTTTGATATGCATTCAGATTATAAGACTTTATGTGAAATACCCAGCCCTTCATGCTTCCAGTACCCAGTGAGTGGGAATTAGTTCTCCGGTGCCCTCTACTGGGAATAAAACCAGTATCCTGAATCATGTTTTTCCCCATGGCACTTTACTGAAATTGTGTAAAATGTGTCATTTTCTTGTGCAACTATTTAAGAAAAACCTTAAAAGATTTGCTTTCCCATCAATAAATTCAATCATCAAGACATGGCCTTGGAATACTTTAGATTTTTCTGAGTGAAAATTGAAAATTTTATATTTTCTTTTTTTTTTCCTTTCCTTTTTTACTTTTTTTTTTTTGTTGCTTATTTTTTCTGTTTGATTGTTGTGTAAATAATATACAGTGTTTCAACTCTAAGAGAGAAGAAGATACTTAACAGATTGAGTCTGCAATCATTCTTCTTCTAATTGTTAAAACCAGAGGAGAACATGTATTGGTTCTGCTGGAGATAGAGATAATAATGATAGTAATAATAGTAATAGTAATGATGATGATGATGATGATGATGATGATGATGATGATGATGAATAGTAAATAGAGAAGGGCAGGTGTTTACTAACAGACCATTTTAACTGTCTCCTGAAAAAAAAAAAAAAAAAA
>VWZN01021518.1:38993-85798 GCA_013396955.1 Regulus satrapa | reverse complement strand
ACCCAGGCTTGGTGCCCTGAAGAAGACGTGATCAAATACCCAGCTTTCATGTTTTCGCATAAATGTATGAATGTGTTCCTGAAGAGGAAATACCTGGTGCTACAGTGCTCTTCATTGCAGAAAAAAAGATCTAGGACTTGTGCAAAGCTAATCTGATGAAAAAATAAAGTGATTTAAAAAAAAACCAAAAAAAACCAAAAAAAAACCAAAAAACAACACTCTTCAGTGTAAAACAACATAGGAGGATAGGGTTTTGAAAGCAATTTCAACTTCTTTCCTAGTCTCAAAGCACAAATATAATAGAGGAGATTCACTACAAATTGGTGATCTTCTGTCTGAAATTTATTTTTAGAGGCTAAACCATATTATGAAAGTCAACATGTACTTTTTATTACTTAGCAAACTTAAGGCTTAGATGACCTAGTTAATTTTGTATGGCCTAAATAGAATGAGTTTGGAGTCAACACTAAGATGCAAAGAAGGGAAACTATGTCCAGCACTTGGTCTCACCCTCCTGGCAGTCTGGCATGGCACAAATAGTTTATGTGTTTTTCATTCAAAATTCTCTTCTTATACATGGCATCAGATTTTAGATGTTACTGTTCATTTCTTGGCCAGTTTCCTGGCTACAATGCCTTTATTCCCAGGTACAAAGCAAAGTGCGGCCATGATGGCAGTCAAAGTGTGAATTATTAAAGAAAATTACAAAGTGGACTGGACCCCCCCCCCCCACCCCCCCCCAAAAAAAACCCAAAAAAACAAACAAACAAAAAAAAAAAAAACCAAAAAACCCCACCAACAACACCACCAACACCAACAAACTACTAATGTAAATTCTATTAGGCACCAGTAGAACTAATATAATTACCCTTGTATAAATTCCAGAGAAATTGAGGCTGGCTTCTGCTTTGCTTGCTTGGGAAATTCAGTATTACTAATAAAAGTCCAGAAACATTTTGAGAAATATTTGTATTGAATAATAGAATTTAACAACAGTGCAGAGGTGGAAAATTAATAACAGAACAATCCATGGCTGTCAAAAATGTGGAAGTACTAATGGCCAAAGAAGTTGGGATATGCCAGCTTACTCAGATTCAGCAAACCTGATATATTTTCAAGGTCTCAGTGGATAAAGTTGGAAAAATCTTTCCAAACCAGCAACTGCCAACAACAAACCCACCCTTCTGGAGCTGACAGTTTTGCTGCCTGTTGGCACTCTGCAAGACAAAGATGAAAAATACTAACGATTAACATTTGCATTTATTTGTATTCTGCCAGTTTTCTGTCTTGCCTTAAATGTTCCTGAAACAAACCCTCCACTACCCCCCAAAATAAAATACAAAAAACATATAGATAAAAGCAAACTTTGAATAGAATTCAGAGAAACCCTTCCTGTTTTCCTATAGTCTCTACAGCTGTCACAGACACCAGCTGTTTTCCAATCACAGTGTGGATTTACCCCCTGAGATACGATCCCAGTAACCTACACTTCTCCCCAAGTCCAGCACCCCCAGCAGGGAGTGTACACAGATGGATATGTCCATCCTGCTCTCTTTCTATATGCATGCCCACGGAGGCCATTTGCTGTTAATTTTAATCCCTCAGCTCCTGCCCAAGGCCAGGGAACACCCTAAAGCCTGTGGGATCACAAGCAGAGCTGAATCCCAGATGGGATAGCTTCTATTAATCCATCTTTGTTCACCATTGAGCATTTTGCAGTTCCTAATAATTCAGTTACCAGATAGAGAAACTGCTGGGCAGATCATGAGCTTCACCTTCACTGCAACAGAACTGGTGTAAACAGGTAATTTTGGGAGAGTGGCTGCCAGCAAAAGCCACAAGCAAAAGAGCATTGACTTGCAGTCCCCAGTGACAATCACAGGAACATGGGTCTAAAACACAGCCTGTTCTATTTCTCACAGGTGAGACTATGTGGGTCTTGTAGGGCTTGTTCCATTAAAAAATTCAACAAAAGATTGTGCAAAATATCAGTCCTTTGTTCTGAATTTCTAAAAGGAAGATACTGATGGTGGGATGATGAGGATCTCATAGCAGGTGTCTCAGAGTGGCAAATGATCAGCTTGTAAAGGTGTGACCTGGGAGGCTGAGACCAGGGGAAAGGGCTGTCATGTTTGTAGGGCATCAGGACAGCAGGACCTGCAGGGGATGACCTGCCTCCCGGTGAGACAGTGGGTAAAATACAGTGGTCATCTGCCAGCCTTGCTGAAATTATACTGAAAACTTGAGATAAGCATTGGCAATGCACATACCCAACCACAGCATCATCCCTGCAGGGAGGTACCATTTTCTCACCAGGAAGTGCCACAGAAGAGACACCAGAAATGTAAGACCAAAGTTCTCTGAGTGGAAAACATCTCTGCAAGGCATAACCTGAGCTCTGCTCACCTCCAAGAGCAAACAAGTTCTTATCCCCAGAGGTTTCCCACCTTTCTTTAGAGCTTTGAGCATCCATCATTTGAAACCAACATGACCTGCAAGTAACAGCTCCTTTCCTAAGCTGAGGCCAGGCAGAGTATTTATAAAGATTTAGCACAACACAAAGAGCCACATCCAGAGAGAGAATTATATCCACAGCAGAGTATGAACTGTACAGTGATGAGGGAGAGGACATTGAATATGGAGATTGAAGCAGCTCTGGTTACAGTTTTTCCAGCTTAGACCAAACTCTTTAATATTTCAATGTGATCTTTTTAATGTATGAATAAATACTGCTTTAATGAAAGGAGTAGTATGTCTGTAACCATAGGGTTTTTTTTATTTGTTTGTACAGCTCCTCTCATGCAATATTCATAAGCCTGTTCCTATTTATTTTCTGATAATTTCACTAGTACTTTGAAAGAGTGCCTGGCAAGTCATAAATGCAACTCCTGTTTTCACAGCATATTGTGCACTTGCTAAAGAAACTTTTAGCCACAAATGGATGTTACTCACTGTTTTGTGACAAATTACAATGAGCACACTGGGAAACCAATTGTCAGCCTCCAAAGTATCAGCGTTCCATTTAAAGGTCACATCTTATCTTAATGAGATGACTGGAATGTCTTCTAGATGTCATATCCCTAAAACCACTCTTCTTTGTTCTGGCAAATGTTCCCTTCTGATACTCCCTTTCCAGTAATACAAACATAGAAACAAATGCACATGGTGCTGCTGGGTAAGAAGAGAACTTCATTGATTTAAAGAAATCAACTGCTTTTTTCTGGTTTTGTTATTTTAGGAAGAAAATGATACTATAATGTAAGGATGAACACATTATCAGTGATGGTTTGGGGCACAATATTGTATTATTGTAGCGTGGTGTGATGTAGTGCAGTGCAGTGTAGTGTCTTGTAATGAACTGTGATGGCTACTGTATAGGTATAAAATCTATATTGGTATAATGTAAATCATCCAGATCATGTCCTGAAGGCTTTTTACAACTTTCAGTATTTTAAAAGTACAGCAGAAACAATTCAGTTTAAAGTACAGCTGAGCCTTTGCAGCATATGAACAAAAATCGTTATAATTTGGTTTTCTTCTATTTGAAGACATGGAGTTTCTCTTATCCTGCCTATTCCTGTCCAGTCAATAAAGCAAATATATTTTGAAATATGATCTCTCATTTGACTATTTACTTATTGTTTGTGAGGGTTTTAATTCACAGTTGTGGTAGCATGCCATTTTATCTGGCTTTTCAACAGAATTGATAATGTTTTAATTAAAATAATTCTAATTTGTATATAACATTTAAAACAGATATAATTGAATTTCAGTCACATGCAAGTCAATCACTAACAGTTCTATTTACTATTAATGGCAATAGAACACAGCCCCAGATAATGTCTCTTACTGCAGACTTCTTCCATTGCCTCTGTACATGTAATTTCTAAAAGCTTTACGAAGTGGGCTATAGAATAGGTCTGCCACAGAGCCCAAATCCAGCCTCAGGAGATTTTACTTCATAGTAGTGCTGCCAAAAATACATAAAATCATAGGAGGAACAATATATTTGGCTGCACTGGAGTCCTGCAAGATGCTACTGTGCTGTAGTTTTAACAAGTCAAAGCCACCACTAGTCAATATTATGGTAGATTTTCGCTTCATTTCAGAATTTCATTTATGGCCTTGGGCATTGATGTGGTTATTGGCTCTGGCATTGTCCTCTGGTAACTCTAAAAAGAAACATTTTCCAGTGGATAATTGCATATTGACAGCAGAAGCCAGGCTAAGTTAACGGAAGATGTACTGAAGATACATGGATCAACAGATGGAATAAGTTCAGATCAATCTTTGTCAAAAAGTGGGAGATATCTTCATAACATTATGGAAATAAGAGAGGTTTGCCTTCTATGTGTGTATGTGTGTGTGTGCACCACACAGGAGTTATGTGCTAATGTTTGATATAAAAATTCTTGCTAAGGAAAGAAAAACCAGTGCAGTCTAGAAGACAATCAATCCCAAAAAATCTCCCGGGACGTCTTGAAACAACTAAGTTCTAATGCTTACATAGAGATTCAGCTAAAAGCAGAATTGCTCTTCCCTAAATCAATACTTCCTGTACCTGGGTTTTAATTCTCATTTTCAGAATTAATGTAATCTAATTGCAATTTAAATACCTATTCCAAATTCAACAGAATACATAGGAAGCCTCTTATCTCCAAGGAACATTTACAGAAACTCCAGGGTCCCAATGCCTCCCTGACTGTACACATCCTCACACTCAATTTCAACCATGATAAATAACACTTTTGATAGCCCTCCCTCTAGTGCCATACCAAACAGAGGGACCCCAGTTCCAGTACTGGAGCCACTACTACTCACAGAAACTGAAACTAACAACTTCTGAGAGTGGGCAGATAACTTTTTAGAGCCCCACTTCTCTTTCCAACTTTTCAAACAGAGCTCTAGATTAAATACTAGCAACAGTAGTCCAGTCCAGCATTGAATGGGATGAAGAGCAGACCCAATAATGCACTGCAGAAACACTTCCAAATATTCTGTTTGTTACTGATGATGTGAGCTAGAAATATCAATCTCTGAGCTACATCTGAGTAGAGATGAGTACAGCTAGCAGTTTGTTTCTCTGTGGTGCTTTTATAATAAGAGGGAGATTTGTAGGAACAAAATAATTTTAAAGTGGACAAGAAATTAATCAGATGGAGCAGATTAAACAGATAATTCAGCAAGGGCTACCTGGATGAAAAGAATAAATAGCCTACCTCTGACCTGGTTATGAGCATGCAAACCACACCACCTAAGAAGATCTTAATAATTTTAAGCTTGCAGCTTTACATGCAGATCTTTCTGGGTGAAGACCAGGAACAAACAATGTCACCTGATTTTGTCTTTCAACTCTTCAGCTGGAGAAATTGCTCTTTTTCTTCTTTTAATGGCAGCTTAAGAAACCACTATTGGAAAACAGCTTAATCAGGAAAGACAACACAGAACAACCCCTAAGTTCTGCTTGAATTCAGCAGCTGAGAGTATTGATTTGTGTTCACTCTTTGAACTGGCTGCAATATGAAAGGCAATGGGGGAAGGGAGAGAAACCCCATCATATCACCTTGAAGAAGCTCCAGCTAATCAATTTATCCACTTGGGTGGGTGGCCTGACTAACCAGGGAAAGACAAGGCAGGACATGGGGAAAAACACTGTTCGGAGACAGCATCATTCATACAGATGGGACTGTAACTCTGCCTGGAGAGATTAGTGAAGAAGCATGAATGATAAATGCTTATTTCCTAGGATTCTCTTAGAGATTCATTTCTTCTTTGTGAGTGATTAATTGTTTTCATCCTTGAATCTCAGGTTATCTTAATAAGCATATGAAAAACTTTTATTCAGTAATAAAAGGAAATAAGGCTTGAAATCTCATTTCATAAATCGTATCTGACATTCAAAATGTGCTGATGTATCAAGCTTGTTTTTGCAGCAGCTTTTGGGAGAAAGTGTGTCCTGTGGATCATGAAAACTCTGTTTTCAGGCTCTTGGAGCTCATCTCAACAAAATATTTGAGACTTTGAAAAGGGAGTGGGGTGGCTCTCAAAGACCTTTATGGCCTTTTCCACACCTTATCCGCTTCCTTCCCTTCTGCTGCTCTATCCGCATCCCTGCCTTGTGACAGGCAAAACAGGGCATTCTTCAATGCTACTCATCCAGCCACAAGTGCCAGTATCGCAGACCACAGATGGATTAAGCATATTTGATCTACCCTCTATGCAAATGAAATCCTGATGAATTTTAATTTAATTATAACAATAATTCAAACTATGTAGAACTTAAACTCCTTTTTAATTAAGCTTAGGCACAAGTTGCAACATAATTCCCTACAGGCAAATGGAAAGGGAACAACTGTAATCCATGCATGTTACAGCTCAGCCCAGAATATCCTATCCTTTTGCAGGACAGTAATTCAAAAATAACCACATAATCTAAAAAAATAACATAAGTAGGTGCAGCCTGTACCAAAGCCCACTTTTGTTGTCCAGATGAGCCTCAATAAAATTCCAGAGAAAAATAAAGTACCTCAGTAAATGTTGTTTTGAACCCAGTCAGACCACATCAGCAGGTTTTACAGAGATTCACTTGCTTTGGGGCAAATTCCCATGGCATAAAGGAAATTTTAAAGGACTAGAAAGATAGTTGTTATGATTCACCTGCATGAATATTACTTGTTTGTTAAGAATTAAATACCTACATAGAAGCTACAGCTATACAAGGGCTGTGAGAATATTTCAAGCTGAGAAAATCTCTCGCAGCCTCCACTTGCCCAAGACATTTAAAACCTCAGAAAAGCCATATGTGATACTTCATTATTTGCCATAATGTCAGTATGGCATAGCAGGTGTCTGGGCTATTCCACCCACATCCCCTGTACATCCCTGACTGCTTTGGTACCTTGAGGCATTCCTGCATCAACTTCTCCTCATGACACTACACAGTCAGCATTTCTGTCATCCATGATTAGGCATATGACCACGAAAATGCTCAGTGGCAAGACAGGTAAGTGTGGGAGTTTGATAAGGCTGTAATTTCTGATAAATCAAATTACCCAGATGGAGTTGTCATAGTTATAACCAAGGTCTGGAATTCTTATATGATTTCCTGCCAGTGGTTTGGGGTGGGGGTGAGCTTAAACCTGTTAAAAGACATTTAGAAGGAGAAGAAGCTGCTAATGGAATTAAGTCATAAATGTTGTCTCACTTTAAATAAAAGCCCAGTTACCTGTAGAAGATACAATTTTGCTGCTTTTTTTCCTTCAAGAGTCAGAGTTTGATTGATAGTCAAAAATATGTTCTGTCAAGGCCAAAATAAAAAAAATATCATTAGTATCTCAGTTGTATAAAAAGTCCAATCGCAGAGAGCTGTGGCTTTGGGAGTCCCTTTCTGCTGCAATAATACAGTAGTGATGTTAAACTGAGAGACCAACAAAGAGAGGAAAGTCTTGCAAGTACCAAGTCCAAGATCAGTCCAGCGCCCACAACTGGTACTATCAGTGACAATGGAAAGGTTGAAAAATAGTAATTCATCTTTCCCACAGCAAAACACAGTTCTTAGCATGTCCAGGCAAGCACCCATCTTCTGCAGAGGGACTGGGGTGCACAAGGATTTGTGCAACTCCCATTTTCTCCTCTATACTACATGCCAGTCCAGTCATTTGAAATAGCTTAAGGTCTGACAACTCCAGTTTTTGACCAGGTAAAATTAATCTGAACTGGAACTTGTTTCCAATGTTCTTTCAAAGTTGAACTTTGCATTAAGTAATAAAAATTGTCTTTTAGATCCATTTCTTTGGGAGCACAACCCAACCAAGACTATACAAATACAACAATTATGATGTTGTACAACAATATCTTCCTGTTCTGCCATTGCACAGTTGCTTCTGCTAATGGCCAAAATTCAGGAAATGTTTCCTTGATGGTAGTCAAAGATGCAAAAATAACACATAGAAAAGAAAGTTTCAGATCTCTTAAACTATCCAAAGTGTGCAACTGTACGTATTTCTTCTGGGTTTCTTCAGAGAATCCATCTGGATGTCTTTTATTCAGATAAATATGCAGATGCCCTCATCCTTTTTTAGTAACTTCCTGAGAATATCCAGAGCCAGAAAAACCTTTTTTTTAATTAATCTTTTGAGATTAAGTTCCAGATAAACATTAATCAAGGAGAGGAACCAGAGAACATGCTTTGTTGGTCAGGAACTCCAAAGCAATGATTGAGACTGGTTGTGCCAACTCAGCTCCATGTTTGGGAAGTAACACCAAGTTTATCAGGCAGTCAACTATAACTTTAGGGTCTGTGCCCACCAAAGCCCAGCAGAGAGACTCCCAGCACAAGAGAACACATGCAACACACAGAAATTATTATCATATATAGGTTTCTTTCATGAAAACAAATGAATATGGATGCAAAATATAGTGTGTGTGTGTGTGTGTGTATATATATATATATATATATATATGAGAGCTTTTTTATATCCACATATATTATATTTTGGTGGAAATATCCCCTCATGTATCCAGCATTTTAATAAAGAATTCCTGCTTTCCAATATGAAAATGATAATGTTAGAGAGTTTACTTTCTTGCTATTTTCAGTAAGACTATGAGCATAGAATATTAAACACCAAAATTCCCTGTGATGCTGCCTAATCTTTAAAAAGCAGAAGGTTGAAATTTACTTATTTTAGAAGAAGAATTGCATGGGGTTTTGTTTTTTAATAAATATCTAAAATTATTACCTTCCACAGGCCCTATAAATATTTTTCTTCATGGATTTGTGGTAGGAATTTAAAATGCATCCTGTATTGCAGGAGTAAGAAAAATTACTATGAATCCATAGACAAGAGTAACTTTTCAGCAGCAAAGCCAGCATCCATAATGACTTTGAGAATCCATAGGGTTTGTTATTCTTTCCATTAGGTCATACCTGCATCACATTAATGCCACCGATTAAAGTCAAGGAAAATATAGTCTTTCATAGCTTGTTAATACATTGTGGTGGTAAGCTGCATTTTAGTAGATGTTCTCTTAGACATCTGAGTTGCAGACCACGTCCTGAGAACAGTGCCAGGCTCGTCTCACCACAGACTCAGGATGAATAGGACTGAACTCTTAATGTTGAGGTATTTTAAGATAAAAAAATTAAGCAGGAAATATAGTTGGATGAACTTGTGATTTTTCAAAACTGGCCCTCTACTCCTCATGACAAAATTAATTGGGACACAGCAATAGAGCAGCAGAGGAGGGCCAGGTTGGAGGAGAGGGCTCAGTGCATTTTGGTGGTAAGACAAGTGGAGGGCAGGGACCTTGCTCCTCTCATCAGCTGGAAAATCTCATCTGGAGTACAGACTCTTTTTTTTAGTAGGAGCTTTTGTCTCCTTGGCCCTCATGCCTCCTTCAAGATCAAGCCTGGTTCTCCAAGACACCAGCCTGGCAAAGTCAGAGGCAGGATCCTTCACCATCACAGTTTTAGCAGTGCTTACAGACTGTTACCCCAGGTGGCTGCCTCTCTGCCCACACTGAAATTGGTCCCACTATTTTTGTTTACTGTGTATATTGGGACTAGCAAATATCAGAGTGGTAATGGGTGGACAGGGAATAAGAGAGAAAAAAACAATGCCTTATTGTTAGTATGAATCACAGGTAAAAATGTTCAGCATGTTGTTGTCTGTGTTTATAAACAGAAAATCCAGCCCCTAAGGTATGCACCACCATGTGAGTATAAGCCCTGTGTGGCATCTAATCATTTTTCTAATTAGTAATTATTTTTTCTGAAGTAATCACAGTGAACTGGAAAGGATATAAGACAGTAGTGAGGGACTAGCACAGGTTTTCTGAAGTAGTTCTGGGTGTCCCATCCCTGGAAGAGTCCAAGACCGGGTGGAATGGGGCTCTGAGCAACCTACTCTAGTAGGAGTTGTCCTTAGCTGGGAGGCTGGACCAAGATTATCTTTAAGGTCCCTTGCAACCCAAACCAGAATATGTGATTCTATGATCTTGAGTCAGCTGGACAAAACCAGTCAGAAAGGCTGAGACACAGAAGCAAGCAATGTAAACAGGCCTCCATGCTGATGGTGCCCAAGTAACAGCTGGCAGATCTTATTCCTTTTTGGTGAAAGAAAAGTCACAAACAGGAAACAGCCAATGCATGAAAAGTTGCACAGAAAGCTAAATTCATCAGTCAGCCCACATCCAAAATCCCAGGACACAAAATGGCACTGTTAATATATAAAAACTGCAGAGCAAAACCACCTATCTATCCACCTCTTGCTGAAACAAGCTCTGTGTGAAGCCAGCCAAGCCCAGGAGTTTTCTGGCACTTTCAAATAGGTCAGATCCCCTGGCTGCTGCTTCTGGGATCAGTTATAGGGGCATCTGAACTCTGAACACCAGCTGGGCTAACACTGCTAGCCAGCCATTTGTTGTTGAGACAGCAGTGCCAAGTCAGTTGGTTGTATGGTTTGGATCTCAATCATTCAAATACTCTCTGTTTTGCTGTTGTTTACACCAGTTTTCAGACCAAAAGTTTTTCATATAGGTCATATTCAGTTACCTTCCATTCTCGTATGCCATGAGACTTGCCAGTAAACTCTGTTTGTTAAATAAAGCTGAGTGACATTTCTGAAAACCTTTCTTAATGGACCAAACTCATAATCATAACCTCAGCAGCTGCATGTACAACACTCTGAGGGATTTGGAAGCAGTGATCAGCCACTCATTCTCTTCTGCAGAAATCCCTGCAACCTTATTGTTCCCAGAATGTCAATACCCCTTCTGCTACTGCATTAAGCAACAGAGTGTTTGGTGTTTGTTCATTCTCACTCTCAAAATGGTTTGCCCAATGCAATAATTAGTTGTGCTTGTAAGGCATATAATGGACCTTAGATGAGGATGGAAGAAGGTAGCAAAGGACATGTTACCTCCACAGACTTTATAATGCTAAAGGAACTGTCTTTACAACCACCTTCCATCTTTAATGCTCACACAATCTTTCAGATCAGCTTAAGTTCAAGCTTAAAAGATGAGACACAAGATTTTACCCAAGATTCAGTACATGGAAAAAGTCACTGTGAAGATATCGGACCTCCCCAGTATGCTTATGTTAAGCCAGCGTGTTTGTTAAATCACTTGAGTCTGCAGTCTGCAGGAATGAAAGTAAGGCTTATTTTGGTCAATAGGAATGTTCTTCTGCTCTCAAGTCATGGTCCAAATTTAGCTACTCAAATGGGACAGATGCCAAAGTAATTTTGACTGAGATCAGACAATAAGGATATATCTGAGACATTATCTAGCTTTACTGTAGCTGTTCCAGTTCCACCCTAGTAAATAAATAATGAATGTTTTTCTTACTTTGATAACTCTATGCTACAGCCATTTATGCGCCTCCAGGACCTGAATCTGTAGCCATAAGATGCATATCAGCATGAGATACTTGAGATTATCGTCACCAAACTGAGAGCTGTCCCACAGCCCTGATTGCTGAAATACCTAGGAGTTTCAGCATTGTATTTAATGGCAAAAGTCTTAGATATTGCAAAACAGAAAACTTGTAGCAGGACCAATACAAGTGGGTCATTGGCAAACCTCAATAAACAAAACACAAGTGAAATCAATAATCAAATGCTAAAAGAAGGAAAAAATAAACTGCTCAGACATTTAAAAAAATGATAAAATTATTAGATTGTTTTGGTTTATATGTTTTTTAATTAATTAGTCATTATATGAAAGCCCAAGAAGTAAATAGCATGCTGGATATACTACTTCATCTTTAATTTTTAATAGGCTCTGGTCATTACCTTCTTCATCTTTGAATCACCTGTTGAAATAATTATGTGCCAAGTATGATTACTTATCAGTCCAAACTCAGAATTATGCCTGACTTAGCATTTAAATCTCTTTTTTTTTTTTTCTGGTTTTGAAATGCTTGATTTTTGAAATGCTTGATTTTACTCTGTGCTTCACTTTGGACAGATGATACTGAATTTGCCTAGCGTGGCACTGAAAGGAGTGAAAGATGACATTGCACAGATATATCTCTTTATTACCATGCCTCTGAAATATATCAAAATATTAAGCACATGATTGAATAGAATACCACTGGGAATTGAACTATATAGCCCTGCTGACTTATGTTTGATTGCACTTAATACTTCAGGGCTGACTCTGCCAGAGACAACTGTCTGCACAAAGCTGTGTTGGATTCTGCCTCTACAGAACCAAGCCAGCCTCAGGTCAGGGCTGCAAAGCAGAAAGATCCCTTTCCCCAGTGTCTCTCCCCAAGGAATTTGTTCTTCCATTGTCCATCAAAGCAAATTGATGGCAATTTGGAAGTACTTTATGGTATCAAATGCTTAGTTCATCCTAGCTGAGGAGAAAAGTAATTGAATGAGCAAGAGTACCAGGGTGGAGGGAAGAAATCTGGTATTGGTGTTAAAGGGTTAAGAGTGACTCTCCTTTCTCATGAAGAGCTCTCAGCAGGCTCAAAACATGGTAGGTTTTAAGACTCCTCAGGAGTAAAGGGAAGCTGAGCTGAGGTTATGGGTGGTTCTTACCAGGAAGTTTTGATGTGCATATGTCATAAGTGTGGAAAAAAATGGTGGGATGACCAGACCATAATGTTGAGTGAAAAAATGCAAGAGCTCATTCCACAAGCTTCAAAGGTTGGAAGAATCAACCAGAAAATTTTCTGATAATTCTTTCTTTTTCTCAGGTCTTCTATCCTCCCTTCTTCGACAGGATGAAAGGCTGTGGATGCTACTTTTTTGTGATCTCCAGTGTTATGATTCAAACTGAAGACTGTGAGAAAGAGCTTGCTCATCCCATACAGACAGAGTTGTCACCAGCTACCAGCTGACTCAGTAGGCAAGACCGCTTCATTTCCAGCTTAGTCAGCTTCTGATTTTACCTAATGTTTGCAGTTAGGAGAATTAACACCAAAAAAGTTTTGCTTGCCACCATTTACTAAGTGCACAGCTCACCTGCTGGTATGGAATATTCACCACATTTTATTAAAGCTATGAAAAAGCTCCTGTTTTGTTAGGAATATAGAGGTCACAGCTTGGGGTTCACAGATAGCATTACTCATTTCAGGACATTGGATAACAAGGCAGGCAGCTGCCATCTAAAAGAACCTGAAAGTATCTCTGAGATAAATGTACCAAATAATACTTCTGTGCATTTACTGCAGCTATGTATATACAGAAGGATTCAGCTATGTTTCCAGCCAGCATCTTGTGCTCCATCTTTTGGACAGTAAACCTTCCTTTCCATTTATTAGCACCCCTTTATTCCAAGGGGGAAAAAAAATCTGAGTCAGGTTGTTTAGAATGATTCACTGTGAATAAATCTGACACATTTAGCCATTAACCTCTTTGCAAACAATCTTGTCTTGTCAGTTATTCTTGAGAACAAGAGGATAAATTTAATACATAAATAAATGCCTGTTTCAAGTAATCCATAAATAGGCAGTTAATCTCTGTTTGGCATGTGACTGGCTACATTTCGCATGATAGTTTTGCTGCTCCCCAGGCAAATCTTTTTAGAAATTCAAACACAGCAACACTGGACAAATAACATCCATCTAAAACCAGAAAATGTTCTTCCTCTGCAGCTATGACTATTTTGACATGAATATAGGTATTCATAGAAAAGACATTGCTTGGCAAATACCCTTTCACTGAACTGCTTAGTAAAGAAACACTTTTTATGAGAAACCACTCGAAATTTTAAGGGGTATTCACAGTATTTTTCCCCTATGTTTCTCGTGTGGGCCATTTTTACTTGCTATCATATTTTCTTGGGCATTTTCATCTCTGCTTTTTGTGTAATAATGTAAGAAAGGTTGTCAGGTGCATTTTCAGTCTGGCCTATTACAGATTAATAGGCTGCAAGTGCTGTCAAATTATGAGGGAGCAAGTATGTGCAGTGTCTGAAGAGAATGCTGCACTCCCCAAATTCCTACATTCATCCTGATGAAGGAAATTAATCCCTATGGGAACATATACTTAAGATTCCCAAAACCTTTACATGTGGGGCTTTCTTTGCTAAGTCCTCTCAGTGCATCCAGGTTTTGAAACACTACAGAAAACACACCTTGACCTGAAGAATGCAAGAGATGACTTAGCTTTTCCAGGGCATTATTTTCTAGGCTCAAACTCAACCTCCTAAAAATTTTGGATGTTTAATTTAGGGTGCTATAAAAAATATGCTGAACTGGATACTATCAGCCACTTACCAGTCTGAGTAATGTCAAATGACCATTAGTATGTTCTACTGCCCTCTATGTTCAAGCACCATGTTCTTTTATAGCACTTCTATTAATCTAGAAAGTAAGGGAAGACAATATGTTTGCAGAACTTTTTCCAGAACACAAGAGTCAGGTGCCTCTAATGAAGTCCTATGGTTTTTTTTAAACAACTGATTTTAGAAAGTATGAGCAATTCTCCACTTTCTAAGTGATTTGACATTTTCAATTTCACTCAGATGTACATGAACTTTGTCAAGCATTATGATTTAAAAATACTTTCCCACATTACAGCAGCACTTTCACATGGGAATAAATGAAGACTAAAATACCAATAATTACACTGTAGCTAAAAGGTAAGGTAAGCAGCATTAATATAGCATTACTGCTCCTGTTATTGGACAGCTACTTAACCACTGTTCTGTTTGACAACTATAGAGTGTAATTAGGTGTTACTATTAAATGTTTCTTTTGCAAAGTGCCATTACAAAAAATCATTTTTTATTTTAGAATTACTAAAATGAAAAAAAAAAGGCCTCAATGAGCTGAATGCTGTATTATAATCAAAAGCAAATATGAACAATAACTGAATTAATATACAGGGATTGTATATTCAACCTGGATATACCTGGAGGGGAGGACACACAATGTCTTCATCGTTTCCCAAGTGGATGTAATGGGGTAAAGAAAAGAGGAAATGAAGAAGAAAGCAGCATGTTCTGCACAGTTGAACTCAAGGCTGGAGACAGAAAAGACAGAAAGGTTCTAATTCCAACTTTTTCACTAAATCCCCATGCACCTTCACCAGTTCTGCAGTGGAAATAATTGTTCCTGTTTTGGAAGGGTTTTAGGAGGGAGAGCTGGCTAATCCTGTGTCTGTGCTAGCATCCACTTTTCCCAGTTTCAGTCCCAAATGGAAATCTGGGAATCATTTGAGGCATGACTACCTGCAAGCTTTAGCCATAGCTTTGAGAACCAGCTTATTTTGCCGAGGGCCAAGCTTGGTCTTCCTCACTTCCCCATGAGGGAAGTGGAGGGCAGCTGTGCCTCAAGGCACCATGCTGTCCCTCCTCTTAGCCTGAGCACAGCATCCTAGAGACAGAGCTCCTGTGTATTCAGCATTTGGTAATGGGGAACACGAACAGAAACAGAGGAGACATTTCAGATGCAGTGCAAACTCACCAGTAAAGGTCAGAAAAAGAGATCTGAATATGGTTATTATGTTTCCCTGATCTCTCACTCCAGACTCCTTGCTGCAGGGCTATTTGCCGTTTTTTCTTCACCATCTGGTGCTAACTGTTGTGTCTACTGGCTTCCAGAATCTTAGGCTCTCACTGATACTGAGCCCATGACAGAATGTTGGACTAAGTACACTGGTCTGATCCAGAATCATTCTCATGATCCACCCTAGAATTAAATTATAGCAATAGCTAAACTCTAAAGTGAAAACACTGAATTACCAACTTGCTTCCTGATACATTTAGACTAGAACCCAAGAACTACACTACTTTGAACAAAGTTTGCCAGAATCTAATACTTATTTGATTGAAAAGCCCTTTCCAAGAATTCAAGACAATAAACTTCAGGCCTTGAAAATGATTATGTGAGAGCACCCCCTCTTATTGTATATCCTAGCTGTATTTAACATCACACTGCATCTCTATAGAGAAAGACAATGATACATTTTATTTTCCTGCAGAATCCTCAGAAACATCTTTGCTAGATCACAACTAGATTTCTCTCTTGACAGCAATGATAAATGGTTGTCATTTCCATGTGTTAAAGAAATTTTAAAGTAATAAACTAGTGATCCTAAGTGCTCCAGTAAATAAGTGCACATTTTGTTATTTCTGTCAAAGCTAATAAAGTGGCCACACTGCGATTGCCTTCACCAGGGGCAAAGCCAAGCGGGAAACACATCTGCATCGGTTGTCACTTTAGATTCCTCGACAGGACTCATCTATCCTAGAAAATCTAAACAATTATATGTTTTCTGGATGCTTTAACACTGAGGCCAACTTGTATGGAATGGCTGGTTAACATGCTTTAAAATCCTCTTTCCCTTATAAACAAGGTAGCATCACTTAAACTGCATTGGGAGTGGCTTAGGCTAATTCCCAAGTGATGCCTGGGGATGGCTCAGGACGCTGATACTAGTCCCAGGCTAAACATATTCAAAGGACCATTCCAATGATTTAAGAGCATGGACAATCACAAAAAAAACATAGAAATATTACTTGAAGATGGCTTAGTTCAACTTCCTCTTTGAAACTGGACCATCACCCTCACCTGTTCAGGTCAGTCATTTCTTCATCAAGCCACTTCTTGAAAAGATCCAAGGTTGAGGTCTGACAACCCCTATGACCTGTTTCACTATGCTTCCAGTGAAGTCATTTTTCTTACAGTTTTACCTGAACCTCCAATCTACAGCTATTAACCCATGCTTCACTGTCTGGCATGACCATGAACAGTTTTTTGTCAGCTGAACACAATTTTGCCTACCAATCTATCTACTTTAAGAAATGAGCAGAAGCTCTGAGCCTAGGCTCCAGAAGATGGATGAAGAAGAGATGGAGCCATGGCAGAAATAAACTGGGTGTGGTTTTGTGGCAGTTAGGCGTGAAGTCTGGAGAACACCAACCCTTGTCAGGAACAGTAACATAAGTCAAGACGTGTAGGATTGTGGGGTTTAGGGCACAGAGAGTGCTCTCTTCCATCAGCCATGGGCTTTGGCATTAATCCTCTTAGCTCAGGGATTTTTTTGTATGCTGATTGAGGCAAATTGAGCTATTGAGGCAAATTGACTGGGTGAAGAAAAGAGGGGTCAGACAGAGCATGCAGCTGTGGGTACCCAGCCCTGCACTGTGTGCCAGCAGTGCTGAGAGTAAGGAGTAAATTGCAGTGCTGTCTGGCATGGAGCCTGCTGCTGCAGAAATTGTGCTGAGCAGTGAGTACTAAGAGCTTTGTGACATGGGGTTAGTTCCTAGTCTTCACACTACACATTTAGGCTTGAAACCACTGCAGATTGTGCATCTTCATGCAGAGGACTCTCACGTGCATGCACCCCTCCCTCCATGCCGTCCAGGGAGTCCTGACAGTCTGCAGGCACTGGATATGCCACCACTTCTCATCTCTGGAGCTATGTCAAGCAAACCCAATACACCTCAAACTGCACCCATCTGCTCAGGAACCAAGCATGATCTCCAAGAAGATTTGGATACCCTGGAATAGAGGAAGGGAAACCAGGGGGCTGGAGGGTAGGGGGCATGTGAATCTCATAGAAAATAAGGGGTCAGCAAGTCAGTGTTTTTAAGAACACTGGTCTTGCTGATCTTTTCAGTGGGCTGTTTACACTACAAAATACCAGTCACTACTGCTTGCTGCTGCTGGGCCTTAGGTAAACATGTCAAATTTCCTCATATGTACACATACACACTCACTTTATTAATTCCCTTTAATTTTGTGCAAATACTTCAAGATTTCTATGCGTCTGGATAATTTTTTTTTAAAAGCAATGTTTAATCTCATATCTATCTTAATTCCTAAAAAAACTCCCTTATATCTGCACTTAGACATCAGCGCTCCTGCTGAAAGTTAGTTCTACACATCAGTCAGTTGGGCATCAGAAATAATGCCATATGATCTGCAGAATTAAACACAATAGAACATTTCATTTTGACTATACTTTTAAAGCACTCATCAAATATTTCCCACCAGTGGACACACAAAAGTAATCTTTGACAAATACAGAGGAAAGGTTCACAGGGCTTTTTCCCAGCCCTTTGGGAACATAAGAAAGAGACAGACATTAGCTGTTAGCTTGAAATCATTTATCCCATTCTGCCGGGTCACATCAATGAGCTGTATGATTTCAATACACAGCTAGTAGGAATAATGTGAGCCTCAAAACTTGGAATAATCATATTCACCCACAGAAAATTGAGCTCAGATGAAAAACACTCACAGCCATGCCTTCATCTAAAGCTGTTAGTTTGGTTTCCTATTCTCTTATTTCTGGGAAATCTGTCCATCAAATTTCAGCCGCTGTTCAGTTCTGTCTTCACCAGGAGATGAGCAGAACAACATGGGAGCTGTCATTTGTCTTTCATTTCTAGACTGTTTTACAGATGTGTGATTACAGCAGAACAAGTGGGTGAACTCCTGTTTCATTTCCCAGGAGGATGCAGGTCGTCTTTACAAAAGCTGTCACAGCTCCTAAGAGCTCCTCCTGCTGCTGGCTTTCCTCCAGTGCTGAAAATGGACCTCCCTTGTCCCCAGAATGAGGCTGCCCAGGGATATCCTGTGTGAGCTCTTTTCCTGCAGCCACAAAGCACAGGGGGAAGAATTCCTATTTTGTTTGCCAGATTCAGATCTTAGGTATCTTGCATAAGGCTTCCAGCATTGCACAACTTTGGTGAGATGGTGATATTCTGCAGGTGGATTGTGAGCTGCAGGTGGAAAAATCTGAGCCAAGGGAAAAGAAAAGCCAAACAAACAGAAAAACCCTCCCTTCATGAAACTCTCATGGGGAGGAGCAGTTTCAAGCATTCATAAAGTTGTCCGACCAGAAAGACAGAGAATACCAAGTTTTGGAGGGTGGTCCCGCTCATTGGAATCCAGACACAGCTTCCCTGGCTCCTGGCCCTGCTCCTCAGATTACTCTGTTCTTCCAGTTGCATGGTGTGAGCCAACAAGCAACTAAAATCAGGGTAGATACAGATAACAGACTCTGTGTCCCCTCAACACACTCATACATGACTATCACTGACTAACACACTAACCTGTCCCACCGCAAGGAGCAGTGCTGTGACCCTAGTTTTGGGACAGTTGGCATGAATGGGTGGTTTGGGAGGCTTGGAGAATCACCATCAAAAGCACTGGCAAAAAAAGCAGAACTTAATCTAAATTTGTGAAAGTGCAACAAAACAAAGTTCAACGGCATGGTTCACTCTATTATTTACCACATAGATGAAGCACACAAAGGGAAACCAACTCAAAAATATCTACACAGAGACTGGGAAGGGTGCAAATGATAAAGATGAAAAATGATAAGGGTACAAAAGCATTTAGCAAGAACTTAATCATTGACTACTTTGACATTCATAAAGTGATTCAATAGGATTTACTATAATTAAAACAGTGACTTAATTATACATTCAAGATAACACTCATGCCATAATCAATTGCACACAGACAGAAGTGTATACATCTATACCTATGCATTCAAAGGTACCTGCTGCTGTAACTGTCCTGAGCCCAGTCAGCCCTGGGAGCAAATCACTCCTACAGAACCCCTTGGGTCACTCCATCTGGGTATAAGCCACTGCACGCTACTGACATCTGCCTGGTTTGAACTAACCAAGCACAACTCCACTTGCCCAAAACCAGTATGAAATAATTTCCACAGGAGTTCTTTGAATTTGGGTCTGTAAAGCAACAGGAACAACCTGTCAAACATAAACATTTATGAATGAACCTTTCATTTACATACACACATATAAATATACGTATTTAGTAGTTAGCAGTTTAGCACTGCAGAGGCAGTTTCAAGTAGAATGTCATCATTTATTAAATTAATTTCTGGAGAAATTCCTTTCTGAAGCATATGATGAAAACTGGTACCATGAAAAAACAAGGAAAATGAACTCTCTGTATTGCTTTATCATTCAGTTACAGGAAAATACTGTGCATTCCCTTTTGTATCTGTCCATGGACGTATAATTGCATTCCTTTTTGTCTAGTCCCTTTTTGCTGACACCTTCTGCCTCCATTAATTTCCAAAGCTATGAGTTCCAGGTTATACCCACTACATAAAGACATAATTTCTCTCATGTCCTTTTTACTATTCTCTTACCAATTTCAAGGACTTCTGCAAGATTTTGCATGTAAGGAAAGTAACAGCTCTGCAGTCACCTTAGCTCTATCTCCATGATTTTGTAAGCCATACACTCTAAAACCTTCTCAAATTGAAGTCCCAAGGTAGTCTGCAGCTCTTTCATCCCCCTTACTCATTTTAGTAATCTTCCCTGTACTGAATCAAACAGCTATCCAAAATTTGTAAATGAATACTGTCTTCTTGTCCCATGTTTTCACCGTGTTTGTGGTCCTCTAGGCTAATATGTTTGGCTTTGCAAATTAGATGAACTAAGAGACGTGGCTCAGCAGACATGGGGTAGCTCAGCAGGCTTCCATAAAAAGCCAGTCCCTCTGGCTCCAAATCCATCCAGGTTTCAAAAGTTAGTCAGTGACAGAGAAAAGAATTAGACTCTTGCTATGCTTTACACACCGTCCATTTCTCCCAGGAGCAATGACCTTCTGGATTTTTGGCTCTAAAATGTTCATCCTCTTTTGAGCTGAATCTAAGTTCAACTGAATAAGTATTCATAGCTGACACTTCAGAATATTTGTTGTCAGGAAGAAAAATTCAAGAAACTTAAAAGCATGTCAAAAAAGATTTTGGGGTTTGTATGTATGCATAGATATGTGTGCAAATTGAAGAGGGTGAAAAACTTTAAAAATTGGGATTTTTAAGATGCTGTTTATCTTGGCAGCAAAGATACTTGTGTTTACTGGTCTTAAAGGACACATGTTGCTGAAAGTTACTGTGGTAATAGAAAGCCCAGGAGTAAAAAAATTTTGAGCCTTGAAAGAAAATAATTGTTTTCATGCAAGGGAAATGGTTAAGCTAATATTTCCTAGACAAATCTTTGAAGGGGCTGAGGTCTTTTTCCTTAGGATTTCACCATAACTGGAAAACTAGGTGCTAAGACCCACAATATACATTTCTATTTCTATCCAATTTTTTGAGAATAAGTTAGTCATGATGGCTTGTCACTAGAGAGGGCTTCTGGAGTGCTATATTAATTATTAACTACACACAGGCATTGATCATTCCTCCCCATCCCAATCAATATTGGCATTGAATTTAGGTTTTTAAAAAATTGTCAGTTTGTGACTTGTGTTTCATAAGCAAATGCACTGACACCTACTTCAGGATTCATGTTTTGTGCTCTCTTGCAAAGGCCAGGTATAAGTAAATTAATCAGGTTATTAACTTGGCCTGTGCCATGAATTACAACTCTGCACGTGGAGAGCAGGACACCTGAAATTTGCCCTTCTGATCTGCACGACAGCTAGAGAACTGGTACAGGAACTCAGAGGCACAGGCACATTTTCCAAGAGCTTTGAAAATCAGCCAGCACAGCAGCACAGAGCACATGACTGAATCCAGTCAAGTCAAAATATTTTATCAGAAACTCATCAGTAAAGGCATTTTTGACATTTCTCCCTCAGACAAGAACTGTCCTATCACTGATCTCTCCAATCAATGAGAAAAAGTGTAACTGACCATGAATATTATAATTTTAATAAAGAATGTATCACCCAGTGCATCAGATGCTTTTGATGAAAGTAAAGTTAAGGGGGGGGGGGGGGGGAATGGGACATCTGGGGCAATTATGCATTATCAAAAGCTAATTAATCTATTTGAAAAGCAGAGCTGAAAATAGGCTGCTTGAAAGAAACCTTCCAAAAGAGTCAAAGGCTTCACATTAATTAACATGGCATTCAGCACACTGCATGGCATGTCTGACATTCCAGCAGTAAGGCCACTACATGGACTCACCCAGCCTGTTGCCCTGGTCCTGGTAGTAACTCCTGATTAAAAGCCAGAAGAGGTTAGAGGCTGGTGCTGAGAGCTACTCCTCTGCTCTCATGAGAGAAAATGCAGCAAGTGGTCTGAAAATTAGAGGAAAATGGTCATGATAAAACACCGCCCATTTATCAGGTGGAAAAAATATAAAATGGAGATCTGGAAAGTGTAGAGCACTGCATCTTAGCACTTTGTCACTGGTCAGCACTCAAGGGGACTTAGCTCTATGGTCTTCTGCATCCCCTCTCCTTCTTCCTTGCTGAAAGGTGAGTGCTTGAGGAAGTCACTGCATAGCAGGTACTCAGGGCACAACTCACCACCTTCTTTTCCAGAGGACATGAAAGATACAGTTTGGCCCACACTGTGGAAGTATTTATTTGTATAGAGGGGTAAGAGCTAAAGCTTGGGTCTAGCTGCTGCTCATGGAGTCCAAAGACACTGAAGTGAGAGAAAAGATAAAATCTTTCCTGATGACATGTAATGGAACTTAACTACAGAATATTTCTGACTTTGTGAAGTCTTTCTCTGTGCAAGTTCAGAGATACTTCACACTCTGTGCTAGCTGAAATCACAGAACCTTGAAACTCTGATTTACTGTGCGGCCAAAACATAAGTTCAGTAGTTTTAAATGACAACTTTTAATTAGTTTGAAACTGAAGTAGGTGAGACTCCAGCTATAAACAGCAGCTATATGTGATTTACTGTGTATTGTTTTTATGATATAGAGCAAGAGTTGCATATAACATTTTGATATATTAAATGAATGGCCTTAAAATTTCACACTGTAAAATGAAATATGTCTAAATATAAATAAATATATGTATGTATATACCTTTAAGCACATAGACTCCAGTGCTGACAGCACAGAAGCAATAACCTGTTTTCAAACCTGTTTAAAACAGCTGTCAGCTTTGGCTGGTTTAAAAAATATCAGGAAGAATGCTGAAAAAATAAGAAGCAACTTGATAAAAAATTGAAACCAATATTGGGGAAAGCAAATATGTCAACTGAAAAATATAATTTCTGAATTCTTTGAATGAGTTGTTAAATAGAACCACTGTCAATTAACAACCCGTTCTTCAGCTGCACAACGGAGAGCTCAGCACGGTCACAGCTGGCCTTGGCTCTCACACTACAGCACAGTCTGTGTCTCAAGACATTGCTTGTGCAAACACACGTGTTTTCTACCAGCTGCCTTCACTAAATGAGTGAAAATAGACAAAAGCACTGAAAGGGCCAAGGGAATAATGAGAAATCATTAGCTTACCTTCTATGATTCCATCCAAAGCACAACAAAGGAACTGTGTGCATTCACTCTCAGAAGATTGCCTACAATGAGAGAAATACACCCTGCCTTTTCTGATTCAGCATCAATTACCATGTGTTTCAGGTTTGGTTGATCACCTCCTAGTCAGACCTTTATTGAGCTGCTGTGAAGGACACCCCAGCCCTGGCTCCTCCTATACGGTGGTCTGCATCAGAAGGGTGTGGTGGGCTGTTTACTCCATTAGCAGGTCTTGCAAACTCCCCGAGTACTGCTCCTCCAGCACCATGAAATAGGCAAAACTATAATCAGTATTTCATCTCAAATGGGAACAACTTTAGTAATTCATGTCCTTCTTCCTACACTACTTACCCCAGCCAGTCCTTCAGGGCACAACTCAGGATTACAACTTGCTCCAGATTACGATATCTCATGATGTGACTGCTACTCCACCCTGGAATGTTCCCAAGGTATTAGTTTCCCAAGCCCACTGCAATGGCAGGGGAGAATGGGGCTTCTCTTGGAAGCCCTCTCAGAGTTCTCAGGCCAGATGTAGGACCCTGTGCTGTTCACAACCTGGTAAATGAGATGAGAAATCAAACTAAAGCAGATTTACCCTTGATAAACTTCCAGACTTGTCAATATTTCCAAGATATGCTGGGAAGAAGTTTTCAGAAGGCTATTTAAGATGCAAAATCTATGACAAACAATTCTGAGCACTTCAGCTCTCTATCCTTAGTTCGCTTTCTTATCTCAGAGAGGTATATGCAAATAAACAAATAGATATCTAATTGGAATGTCTCTTTTAAAATTACGTACTCACAAGAAAAGTACCTGGCATAAATAGTTAAGCACCAACAAAGGAAAAGAGAGAAGAAAAATCAAAACCTCTTACCAAGATTCTTCTCATCCTTCTCCTGTACAAATATAAACATCAAGAAACTTGAATCAAAATTATTTCCAGGCCTATTGAAGACTAGTACCTAAGATTTCCTTGGAAGGTGTTGTTAAGAGAGAAATGTAATTTGGAGAAAGACTTAGGTTCCTCAAAGGAAGACTTCATCTCTCATCTAGCTCACCATTTATTTTACTTCCCTAATGAGATTATAGTACATGGACACCTTGGGAAAGAGTTTTGCATTGCAGAATGGAAAACAAATGCAACTTCTGTGAGATGCCCTTATTGCGAGTTAAGATAAATATCCTTTTAAAGACCAGAGGAACTTTCTGTTCCTTGGGTACCTAACTACAGAAGGTTTTTATTAATCTGTAATCATGCCCTATTCTACTCAGCTGCATAATGATTCCTATGATTAGCAGTACAAATGGAGTATTCATACTGCCTGAGACAGCACAAGCAGCAAGCTCATAACTGATCATGATTTCTACGTCCCTGTCATTATATAAGAAGAAGAAGCTGAAGTGCCCCTGCACACTGAGATTGCTGCTTTGTCATAATTTTTTATTCAGCAACTTTTGTGAGGTACATTAAATTAGTTCTAATAACTCATTCCCCTGTTCAAACCAGCATTTTCAACAGGTTTTTCTCAGCAGCAAATCTGGATTTATGCTTAGAAAATTAATTTAGTCCTTGAATTGTGAATGTCAAGGCCAAGAATCACTGCATTATCAGCAGATCTAGAAGACAGTGTACATATGGAGAAGCTACTATGTTGTCATAAAAGGGGTGAGGGAAATAGGCAAAGTTCCTAACCTGCAGCTTCCCACTGAGGCTGAGGGCCAGCCAAAGTGGGGTTTGGGCTAAGTCTCTTCTACAGGTACTTCTGGGTGGTGATTCAGGAATCCAAATTAGGCTCCAGCTGTCAATTACCTTCAGAGGATCCCCATCTCTCCACCAACCATAGCTGGAGGTCTGGGAGACGATCCTAAAACATACCTAGGCATGACTCATACCTTTGGGTAGTTTCAGTCAGTCTCCACGTGTGCTATCCTTGGAAATAGAGAAAGTATCCCTTTCCCTAATTTGGGGAAGGAAACTACCCTTTGTCTCAGTGATTTAGAACTTTTTATTTCAACACTGTTCATCATCACTCCTGTACCCAGGAAAAAGTGGAATTTCAAAGAAAGTGAACTTCATTAATTAAACAATTTTTTTTTTTTTTTTCCCCAGAACTGTCACTGGAGTGCATGCAATAGAAATTGCAAGTTATCTGTTACCTGTCAGGAGATCTTGCCAAAATATTTTCAAAAATAATCACTTCATGATGCCCAATTAAGTAACACAATTTGAACATCCATTTCCAAACACATGCTGTGCCTTTTTAGATATATTTTTTTCAGCTGAATTAACTGCTTCTCTGTCACAAGCTCCACAGTTCTTCAAAAACTTCTCTACATAAAATGCTCATTTGTCTTCACTGGGCACATATACTTATTAGGCATCTATTAACCAATATGTCTACTTGACAAAATGCAGTGCTGCACGGAGAATCCCAAAGCTGTTCCAAAGAAATCAGAGAGATACCTGGAACTGCACCTGCTTGTTCTTTCGACAATAGTAAGGTGTCCAGCCCTGCAAAAGTCCTCACCACTCTGCACTAGGGCTGCTGCACTGGCTCTGGTTCCCAAAGTAGGTCATTATTTAAACCATGCTGCATACATATCTTCTTCCACTTGAGTTCAAAGCAGTTTTTTGTGTACAGAGATAGGTGGGAGCGACCATAATTCTCAATAAAACCAAAGCTAATAATCCAATATCATTTAGAGAACATGGTGAGTAGGAAACAGCAAATCCCATGGAAATAGCCTCCAGCCAAAACATGGCATCCGATGTTTCTGTGCCCTAAGGTGGTAAAGGCTTCTTTCTTTATCATGTTAGAGGCTTGGATGAGGCACCAAGATAGCTACATGATATTGAAGCTGTGCTGCAAGACGGAAATGTGGCAGTGAGACAAAAATTAACACTAAAGTGAATAACATTAAATTGTACTGAGAAATACTAACTTTAGCAGGCTGAAAGTTAAAGGCTGACTTTTAGTCTAAGTTAGGAAGCTTCTCCTTCCATGGGAACAATTGGGTTCTTCAGAGACTGATACTCTTCCCAATGTAAGTTTCTAAGGTAAATTGAATGAATCATTATTCCCTTATTTTTACCTGGTGAGGACTGCCACTACACCTTTCAGATCCTTATCACATGGGTTTTCCTCCAAAACCAAGACAGAAAAAAGTCTGCCTCTAAGTTCCCTTCTACACCAGGAAGCATCACACACAAACAAAGTCACCACTTATTCAAAAACCTTTCGCTGAAGCCTCCTTCTGTCTTCTCCCAAGATGTGTACTGAGGAAAGATTACCTTTTTTATTTCCATTTGCTGATTTCTATTCATCTCTGGTAAAATTTTACAACAATGTCATTAATCAAAACTAAATTTAAATAAAAATCCTATTTCATTATCTTTTATTGTTGGTACCATTGCTCTCATAATGCTGAATAATGTTAACGATGTGCTTGTGTGCCACTAAATGATAAATTTAAAAGAATCTCATGAGTGGAAGTTCTTGTTTTGCATTGAGCACTGGAAAGATTTTGCTGGAATAGGTATGGTATCATCTATTTTATTGCAAAATACTTCAAATTTTATTTTATATTTGCTAGAAAGTCTACTGACAAACAATTATTTTTATGCACAATACCAAAGAGCTGTAGCCATATACATATCTATATAACCCAGTTATTAATATAGTCATGAGGCAGGTAGAACACATATTCACATCAATCCTTTTGCAAGTAGTTTATACATTCTAAACTGCAGTGTTATATTTTTTGCAAAGCCTAATTCTAAGAACTGCCATCCTTTAGTACCAGTTCAGGCCATTTTGCCAATCTTGTTCTTTTTCCACTTTGCTTTTATCCACTTCTACATGCCTTTTATATTTCTGTTTGATCCTATTAGCACTGAGATCAATCACAACATTCCTGCTGGGAGCAGAATGGGATGCTATCTTTGTGATGTCTAAATCCAATATTTGACACCATTTTTCTTTACACAACAGCTGCAAAATTGGTATCTGTTCTTCTAACTCTTCGCTTTAAGTCTTTCATTGTTAGGTCACTTTACCATTTAAAACAAATGAGAATTTAAATATGAAAAAAATTTTTGAATAATGCTACTTTTTCTTAATATCCTAGAATTTTTGCACAGCTACTTTTCTAATCCAAATTCACACATACACATACACACTACTGGTTTATTTACAGAAACTCTACTGGACAGAAGATCAATTTTTCAATGTTTTTCACAAAACCTGAGCAAGTAACCTACATGTTTCCTGGATGTCTTTGGGTTTTTAAAGTGAATAAAGTACATCCAACTAGAAAAATGTATCAATATGGATAGAAAAGAATATCCAAATTCAGCCCCTCAAATAAGGAAAAACAACTCAAAGATTTGCAGATTGTAAATAGGTCTTTCTAGAAAATTCCTTTTTGACAAACAGCTCAATATTCTGAAATGTCTTGAGAAATAAGCTTACAGTCTTTACATAAGGCAGAAGAGAAAATTATATTTTTTCCTTTTAATACCAGCTCACTATTAAAATGAAAGTAATTAACAACTATGCATAGTCTCATATCATTTTTGCTGTCAAAGAAGGCATGGTGTACATACAGTTGTTCATCTCACTGAACATATTCGTTATTTTAATAATGAATACTTGCCACTGTATTGGTTTTAATCCAGTTAAGATTGACAGACAGTGAAAGAGCAGCAAGGTAAATGCCATTTTAATAAAAACAACTGTTATAACTGATTTCTGCTATTTCACTACTGCAATTCCCTTCAGCAATACAGAAAATGAAAGCTGTTTCTCTGATGCTGTCACACCCAGATTTCAAGACCATCGCTTCCCTAAAACAAAAAAGAAATATTTTCATTTGCTGTTTTCTGAAAAATCAGTAACTTTTGTTGTAAAACAGATGTCACAAGAAATTTTAAGCTGCCTTTTCTGTTGGACTGGTATATAAGCACACAATTCACTGAAGTTTTAATTTCCTACGTTACCACAGAAAGCAAGATATTTCTGACCATGGCATTTCATTTGCGTGCATACAAGCAGTCTCATCTTTCAGGTATTCCATCTCACTTTTCCAAGAATTAAACTCAGGATTTCTAGAGATTCTATTAGATTTACTTAGGACAAAGCCATTGTATCCAAACCTTTAGAAAATAAGCCATGAAGCCTATCTGGGGATATGAATTTGACATGATTTGGATCACTGAAGAACTTTTCAGAAGATTGTAGAATTGCTAATTGTACACCATTATCCCAAAGGATAGCCAGAAATACAGAAATAAAATTATGCTCAGCAAAATGAAAGGGTCATTTAGGAAGGTATGAAACAATCAAAAAACAGATGCAGAAGTAGAATACGTGATTAAAGTAATTACACTGACATATTATATAAACATTTTATGATTCTCTTTGATTTAATATTATCGTCAGAGGGAAAAAAACCTCAGATTCAGGGGGAGATCCCACAAATCTCATTCACAAAATCCAAAAATAAAAAATAAAGAGAGAACTGTAAAAGATATTATGACTTCACTTAGTCCATCCTTGCCCAAATGTTTCACTGTCCCAATGTCTTTCCTGCAATGGGTTTGCCAGACTTGTTAAAATCTTTCATGACAGGGATTCCTTCAGATCTTCTATATCATTTATATCCAAGTTTTCTGATTTCTGCACAAGAACATGTCACTACATTTAGCTTCAGGTATCTTTTCAAGTCTATGCATTTATTTTTCTCGAATCTGGAGTTTCAGCACTACTAAATGAATCCACAGGGTTACCTGGAACACAGTGTTCTTCCCTAGGAGGGACAGACAGATTACAGGGTTAAAAATGAAGACCACCATCTACAAGGACTGTGTGGTCCTGCACAGCACTATCCTATCAATATCAACCTATCAACTACAAATATCCAGACTATGAGGCAGACAAATGACCTTTTTTATATATTTGAATATAATTCTGCTATAATTTGGACTTGAATAAAACCAACCAAAACCCACATAATCTTTACTTACATTCTAAATTTACCATTGGGGCAATCTGAGTCATGACTTTTGGGGTTTTCCATACAGCCACTAAAACTAATAACTGTTTGTGGGTTGTTTTTCTCTTTCCAAAGTAAGTGAATAATCTCCTATAGTGACTTGTGTCCAGAAGCAAAGCCTTTGACTGAAGCACCTTCCCACATCTCAGGGTTGTCCAGCATCTGGAACTGCTCCAAGTGCCATCTTTGGTCACCAGCAGTGCTGGACCTGAACTTGTTCTAATCTAACCTGACCATCCGAAATTTGGGAACAAAGATGTGTACAGAGTGAGTCACCATCCAGGAAACAAGTGTTTCTCTATGCCCAGGGCTCATAGAAAGGGTTGGATTAAAAACAAATGGGAAGGTGTCAGGAGCTCTGTGGCAATGGATTTCATACAAAGTTATCCCCTGGGATGGCAAGAAAGAGGGTACTCACTGAGCTATCACTCTGTGTCTGGGCATGGTTTAATTCAGTTTGACTGCCCCATCAAAAATGCAGTTCATGTGAGATGCTAATGACAGCCTTCTGCAATGTAATGCTTTCAACAACAATTTATTAGCTTGGATAGGATCTAGAAGGGAATAAGGCATTATATTCATTAAAATAATTGAAATAAAGGTTAAATACTGTCAAAATTCAACCATGCTATTCTCATAACAAATCTGTAGGAGCTATTTAAAATTTTAATACATTTTTAGAGTTCTCAGCAGTGCTTGTGACTAAAATGTTGGAAAATGGCTCCTGGGAGGTTAAGGTAGACTGGTTTATATATTATTCCACTGCTGTGGGCATTTAGCAGCCTCCTGAAGTAATCAATTATGATGGGGAACTATTCTATGTTTCTGTGCTGTAAGACTTAGGCAGAAAATCTTAAACATGTAAATTATTAACCAGGTCTCATCAAATCTCCTTGGAGTGCCAGGCTTCTCACAACTTTTCTGATGGAACTCCACTCTCCCAGGGTGCAAATACACATACACACGTGCAGTTAAGTGCAGTGTGGTTGCCACAGAATTTATTTTAAAAAGCAACATGCAACACAACCCATTAGAAAATACCAGGAGATAGTGAGTGAAAAAATCAACCCCTGTTCAATTCCATGTCATGTTAGTGAATTCTTGATGCAACACATTTGCTGAAACCTTCTACAATCAATTACTGAGACAGAAATAGGAGCACAGAAGCAACTGCTTTTAAATAACAGACTGTTGATGCACTTAAAACAGTTTATTTTATTTTTTTTTCATAGGATAGAGCTTCCTGTGGAAAGGAAGCCTTTCCTATGGGATCCTGGGAGCTTCTCTAAGAACAAGAATTGAACTCTTTTCACTCTATGGCAGAGTTCTAGTTAAATAAAAGGTGTAGGAAGGTTGTTATGAAACATGCCTAACATCTCTCTCCTTCAAGGCAAAGCTCTGTTTTTTTTGTGTAAACAAAAACTGCTAGTGAGAGCAATGAGATGCACTCAGACAATGCCAGGTTGCTCAGGCACTAACTCATGTTTCTTGCAGTTGTAGCCTCAGGTAAAACTCCTTAAGATTTAGGAGTGTTACTGAGATGTTTTGGAAATGCTGTGTGAGCCTTGCCTATCAGTCTATTTCCCCAGTTTCATTTTCTCTAGCTAAAGCAGAAAGGGCTGTGAAAGAGCAGATCTGTCCTGGCCATTCATGATGCTGCCTGCTTCCCACTTCTGCCTCCATGCTGGGGTGGCATCTGCCACAGCCCCACATTTCAGCCCCTCCCCAGAGCTTTGCCTGGGGACTACTGAACGCTGCACAAACCACACTCACACAGCTCATTTTCCTTCCCATCACACAGCTCCCGCCACGCGTCAGTTGAAACCAGCATGCAAAACAAACACCAACTATCATGTGAACAGAAGAAGAAAACTTATGACTTAAATTTAAATCTGTCAACAATTACAGATTTAAAGAAGAAATCAAGTTCACGATACAGGATGGATAAGCTCAGAAATAATGATGCTTGTGTTCACTCCTCTGAGTTACATATTGCTGTAATAAAATGGTAAACCAAAATATTAAATAGATATTGTCAAATTAACAGGTTATTTAATATGAAATTGATTGAATATTAATATGATTACTTCTTGCTTTCAAGCACTACTTCTTTTTATAAGTGAGAATTTAGAATTTTTGAAGTATATTATATTTCCAATCCTAAACAGTTCTCTTTCATCATTTAACAGAAAGGCAAAGTGCCTGGGAGCACAAGAGCAGGAAACCAGCACTACAGAATTCCCTCTCAGAAGGCATTTAAATTTTATGTAGTAAGCCAGGTCTATGACAAAAGTATGTGTAATGTAATGTAATTGTATCATTTCTCAAAGTTTTACATAATGACTTTCTGTTTCTAAATAATACTTCATTATTGGGAGCAGGAGAATGTAATTGTTCTCTGGGTGCTGCTGTTAGCTCCTAAGGGCATGATCAATCCTGCTGATACATATAATTCATGCACTGTTTGCTTCTGATACAGCCACATTTACGAAAGTAATGCAGTGATTAGATTCTTCAGAATAAATGTGTCTATAAATCCCTGTGTTGTAAATATTATTAACACCTACATCCAGTAAAGGACTTGAGCCACTGACATGGGGCTGAGGCAAAACGAACAGACCTCAAAACAAACCATAATTTTTTTAAAATTTTAAATTTAAAAAAAAAATCCCATTTCTGCTATGGTTTAACCCTGGGCACATTTACAAACACAAGGCACCCTCCTGTCTACTGTAGTTTACTCAGTGCCTGCCTGAGGTGCTGCTCCACCTTCTGCTCAGTGTGAGTTTCTCAAGCCCTTTTCCCACACGAGGGAGACCAGAGCTGTGGCATTGAGCACACTTCTGCCCCGTTTTTTGAAAGACTGAATCTGATAAATATTTAACACAGCAGGAGAAGAATTAGACGCCTTCAAAAAGCAACAGGAGCAACCAAGGATGGTCATAAAAACCAGTGGCTATTTTGCCGGCCAGTGAGTGCTCATGAAGGGAGATCACTCCCCGCAGCACCCATTTTTTCCCTGAAGGAAAAAAATGCCTTCAGCTACCTCATGCTCAAAATGGCTGTAAGTAATGATCCAGGTACTCATAGAAATTACACTATCTGAACAAAGGGTAAAATTCATGTCTACAAATTAAGACATCTGCTACAGACCTAGTTGGAGGAAGATGAGTGTTTCAGGGCATAGTTCATCTAATTTAAGCAATGAACCAAAAACTCACGACATGCATCACTCCTGGGGATTGCTATTCCCTACACTTACTATACAAGGAGCCCTAAAAAGCCTAAATTCAAATATAAATGTATGCACTGCAGACTGCTAAATTTAGCTGAAATCTGTTTTGCACCAAATGTTTATTAATAATTTAACTAACAAGAAACATGGATGAGAGTGAGTCAGTGCATTGTTTTATTATTATTTATGTTACCATTGGACTGTGCAGAGAGCA
Source organism: Regulus satrapa (assembly GCA_013396955.1). Classification (NCBI taxonomy): domain Eukaryota; kingdom Metazoa; phylum Chordata; class Aves; order Passeriformes; family Regulidae; genus Regulus; species Regulus satrapa. The sequence continues at coordinate 53,114 of VWZN01021518.1, read as the reverse complement.
GAAAGATGAAACAGAGACTGAATAAACATAAATCTTTCCTAATCATAGAGAAAGCCATGTTTATGTATGTCTTTGTATCCAGAAATACCATATTGATTTTCCATCATTTCCACATATGCCATTAATATACAGAAATTAAAGTCTGAAGGCAGTAATTTTTAAGAGAGAGAGGACTTCAATAAACCTATAGGATTCCTGTACAGTACAAGGGGATTTTCACACTGAACTTTGTAACTACTCTTGTTATTGAGTTCCATGGACAGTGTCAGGGAATCTTCTCAGGACATCAATATAATCAACTTGTTTCAGCACATTTCCAGATCAGTCTTGAGGAAAACTGGTACTTTTTATTTTACAGTCTAGAAAGGCTGATTCTTAGATCTTCCCATTTGCAACTACCATGTATAGTCCTTATAACTGTACCAAGTTTTTTGTTCCACAATGGCCTATTTCCAAGGTATATAATTTAGGAAAAGTCCACCTATATGAAGGCATATCTTTAGGGTTCATGTAGCATCTAGTAACATGGAATCTCAATCCCATCTTTGCAGAATTGAAACCTAAATTTCCTGCCAGGTGACATAGGAATTATTATATTTTAAAAGTAAATGAGAACTACACATTTACTGCAAAAAACCTAATGTAATTGAATCATACATCCCCTCTTGTTGACACTAGTCTAATTGGGAATATATCCTCACCCATCTTATGAAACCCACTACATTTTTTGCTTTCTTTAACCCATAGCCTGCATGTAAGAAGATCATCATTTACTGTCTTCTGAGTGTTCAATTCACTGGTACTTCAGACAGGCGTGTATTGTAATTATCACAATGGCATAGAGAAAAAAATACAAGAAAAACAAAAAAATCAAAGAAAACTGTTGGTAAATCCCCAATCTGGGTTTGCAGTTCTCATTAGAAAAAAATAAAGATAAGAAATAATCCTTAATTGAAAGAAAGCAGGACTGAGAGATCAGCACTCTTAGTTCATCTGTTTCACCTTTTCTTTCTCCCTGAACAAAACCAGTTGTGGCATAAATAATGTTGACTGTGTTGCCTGTGGTCTTTTTTAATTCCTCATGTTTTAACTTTCCTCTTTTTGTCAGCCTATTTCCCATATTAAACACAGCTTGCTACCTTTCTTTTCTTTTTTAAAATTTTATCTGCTATCTGCTCTTAAATTTAATTCTGTTAGTGTTTTCATTTTCCTGATTCAGCTAAGCACCTCCTCATTCTCATGCAAGCCCTCAGTCCAAGTGTTCTCTCCAGTGTGAGCAGAATTCAGCTTCACAGCAGAGGCCCACCAGAGTGCCTTTTACTGTGGTGGATGAACGGGATGTGTCAGCAACAAGGATGAGCCTGTGGACTTCAGCTTGACTACTGGCAAAAAGCAGAAGTGGATGCCTGTCCACACAGGAGATGGGAACAAGGTAACAGAGGCAGTTCTGTCTGGAAAGGCACAGACAGAGCAGGCATCTTGGCTATCTGCCATCAGACAAGATCCCTCTCGGCTGGCTCACCCTTTGCCTTTCCAGCCACCTGAGTGTGCACTTCCAGATGAATTGCACGGGGTTTAATATATTTGATTCCCAGCTTGAGAGGTTGGGCCTGCTCAAAGATCTGAGCAGTTACGCTGACAGTGCCTGACCAGGAGTATAAACATAAACAGAGGCACTTGCATAGTCCTCAGTGATTAAATTGATATGATAACAATTAACCTCACCCTATGGACAATCAACATTGTGGACAAAAATTTCAGAGGAGTACATGTAGCCCCACCCAAGTCATATTCAGTGGTGTACCCTCAACCCCTTGAAAACACAGCCTTAGAAAAGCTAATTATGCTGCGCAAGGCAGATTAATTTGTTGCAACCTCAGGTAATACTCTGAAGATTTAGCCTCTGAGCTCTCAGGCAATAATTTCCCTGAAGGAAACGGAACAATTGTGCCAGCTCCTGCAAGCCTTCCACTATCAGCAACATGCAGCAGCTCCAGTACCATGCCAGAAACAGTCAAGGTCTTTAATACAAGAAGGAACCACAAGGGAACATAAAACCTCACTGACCTTCCCTTTCCCTGAAGGAAGCTGAGGGGTGACATGGTTTTACCAGAGATAGCCCAGCCTTGAAGGACATCAGGTAGGAGTCATCCCAAGGCCTCTTCCACCCCTGTTCCCTATGATTGCTGACTGGTCAAATTGGAGCATTCCTAAATGCATGTCTCACTTCAGATTCTAACCTCTAAAGAATTTAAAATGTCTAAGTTTTCAAAATTGTCTTAGCCTTACCTCTAACTGAAGGATATATCCCACTTTAAAAATATCTATTCACTTAGCAAACAAGTTCCCAAGTCAAGTTCAGACATTGTATGGATTGTACTGTTTCCTAAAAAAACTTTTTCTTTTCACATAAAAAAATTGGAATTACTTTTCTCTTTAACAGGGATGATTTTTTTTTTTTTTCTCTGAATCTCAAGGCCCTTGGCAAAGGTAAATAACTGCAAAATAAATCTTTTGAAGAGCATAGTTCTAGCATCTATGTATTCAATAAGAAATTGGTTATGAATGTATAATTTAGAGCTTCAAGAAAAATTTTTAAGCCAGGTATAAATTAAGGACCTAATACTGTACTCACTGAAGTCTGTTAGAACATGACTGGACTCTAAATGACCACTGGAGGTTACTGTTTCCCTGCAGAAATTCAACACGTCAAGCATTATGCTAATTCTTTTCAATTATTAAATGCAGGCATCCTTAATATCAGTGGCAGCAAATTGCTCCCACACACGGCAAGCTTTGTTAAGTATGTTCCAGGGTGGAAAAAATCAGGGGCAGGAGAAGGCCATTTGAGTACAAGCATAGAGATGCAGGTGAAGAAAGATTTCTCAATGCTTATCATTATTTGTTATTATTGTTTGCATTACTTCAGGACCTAGAAAGTCAACATTTGATAGTTTTTTGTGGTGTGAAGAGCTCCACAGGTTGGAACTGCTGTCCTGGCCACACACAGCCTTAACAAGAGACAACAGGCCCTTACAGACAGACAGCAACCCACCGGACCAGTACCAATTGTGAGACAAACAGCATCCACACGGCAGCAGCACATCCTCATCAAGTCTTGGCAGAAATTACAGACACAGAGGGATATTTTAAGGCAAGATCAAAGGCAGGGGGACAATAAAACTGTTCTGCACATATTCACAAAAGTTACTTTGCAGTGTATTTGGCAGCATGAGCTTTATTGGTGTACCCTTGAAATGAGGTGAGAAAGTAATATTGATTTTTGGGCACCAGGGTCAGCAACTAACTTCTTAAGAATGAATGAGAGCTGCCAAGCTGGTTCATATGACTGATTAACTGTTTGCACTTGTTAGCCACTGTGTGTACCTTGTTTTTGTTTGCCTTAAGACATCATTTCACCTTAAAGGTTGTAAGAAGGTGGGGTGTTTTTTTAGGATAGATATATCATTCTCTTTTGTCCATATTACTTTTATCTGGAGCTTGTAGTAATTTTTTTTTTTTCTGTGCAACAGTGGAAAACTTTCTGCTGTAAATTAGGGATAATAATTCCCTTTTTAATGTCTCACTCATTTGAAGGTAAGTTCTGGGAGACAGGGGCTGCCTTTTCATTTCCTTTTATGCAAGTCCGGTACAGTAGATCTGGACAAGGGCCCCTAGAAACTCCTTCAGTACAAGTAGTAAAAACAGAAACAAGGTAATCCTAACCTCTCAAAATATCTTCAAAGAGTCAACACAAACGTTAATGTTTTAAGTCATGTCAGGAAGAGCCTAATGCCAGTTTACCCACAAGAGCATGATGTTCCTCACTATTGGCAGCCAGAGGCACCTAATGGCATGTTAGAGGCAGCACAACAAGAGAAGATCAATGTGACACAAAAAGAGGGGAAAAAAAACCAGCCCAGTGGTATGTGGAGAAAGCATTGTGAGGCTCAGGGGAAGCAGCTGCTTTGTCATCTGTAAGGGTCTATAAAATACCACAATCTGAAAAGAATAGAAGAATTTTAAAAATAGTACTCCATTTTCCCTTCTTTAAAGATTTGTCACTCCCATCATTTTTTCTTCTGCTGCAAAGTTCTGCTTTCTCTCAGAGCCTTTTAACTTTATTAAAGTGACATATCTTATTTTTTGTTATTCCCTTTATTTGGGGGTGTGGGGGAATATTTGAATATTTTCCTTCATTGTTGGATTTATTTTTTTCAGTCCAAAGCTGGTTTGAAATAAGCAGGGTTAGAAGCTTTGGTAGAAATTCAACAACTTTCTGTTTATTTATAAAACAAACAAACAAACAAAAACCCGTGATTTAAACCTCGCATAAATGTCACACTGTGAAAAGGCATAAACATAGACTTTTCAAATGTTTCATGGAAAATCTTTCAGCAGGTAAAGCAGGACTAGGCACAAGAGAATCCTCACCTTCAAAGGTGTTGTTTTTGGTTGTCTCTCAGATAAAGTCCCCCTAGCCCAGACTGCCATCCTCAGTTAGGTAGAAGAATACAGAATCTTTCTCCTTCCAGTTGTCACTTTGAGTCTGGGTGAGTCTGGCAGTCAACACAAACCATCGCCTCTTAAACAGGTGCTGTTTACCAGTGCCAGGTTGTGGCTGATATGAGTAATTTCCTAAGCATTGTACCAGGACCTGAGTGGAAATGGTAATAGGTTCATATTTAAAGAAAATAACTGCTAGAGCAGCAAAAGTCCTCATAGAGAAACCAGGGGAAATCATCTTGATGCAATGAGCAGGGTAAAGGACTTGGGGAGCAAATTGTCCCCACTGGCAAACAAGAAACAAATGGCCTACCAAGGAATACTTTTATTAAAGGCAGAGAAACAAACTGCCTTTAACAGGCAGAGAAACAGGGCAATAGTAAGTCATTCTCAAAGCACAACTGTAATTCATAGTTTTCCTTCCAGAAAGAGAGCAGCCATGGCAGCTGGATGCCTTTCCCTTTCTCAGCAAGCATTCACTGACCGTGCAGGATTTTACAGCCTTTCAAAGCCCGTCTCAGCTGAGCAGGTTGGAGGTGGGTGGCCCTGGGCTTTGCTCCATCACCCATACCTCCCATCTGTCCTCCTGCACAGCCATGCATGTGTGTTACCCACACAGAGTAACAGGGAGGGACAGCCCCAGCCTTCCTGGAGTCAGTTCTGCCTGCCACTTTCTGACCAGCCCATAAAAGAAAGCAAATGTCACCCACCTCTGAGAGCAAAGACAGATTGAAAATTGCTCTTGAAGCATGGGAACATGCTTATAGCTTTCCCATTTCTCAAGAAGAGTGACTTCTGGGTGGGGGTAAGGAGGAAACGGTGGGGGTGATGGAAGGAAGAGCACATGGGAGTTAGTCCCCTGGCAGAAGTGCAGTCAGGTCCAGATGCTCAAGCACAGTCACGATGCTGAAACTTGAAAGGAAACAAGAAAACTGAATTAGTGCAATGCTGTTTCTTTTTTTGCAGGTCTGGGTGCTCCCAGGGAGTAAAAATGTAGCCTACAAAAAGCCTAAAAAACATTATGCTCTATCAAGGGCAGAATTAAAAAAAAAAAAAAAAAAACCAAACAAACCAACAAAAAAACCTAATTTAAGGCTTCCTTGTTTCCAAAGGGAAAAATCACTCCTCTCTTGTACTGCAAGTACATCTTGAAAAAAATGATGCTACTGAAAAAAGCTCATGCAAAATTTTGAAGGAATGATTCCCAAGATCCTTAAATATTTACTTTATAGGACTCAGTTAACATCTTTGATGCAGAGAAACATAAGGTTGATGGAGAAAAGACCAGCAAGTTCTGAACCAGCTCTTGTAAAAGTAGAATTCTCTAGGGCAAATAGCATCATTATCCACAAAAATTACATTTCATTTTGTGTAGCTTTTGTAAGAATGTCTACTCTGTTACAGAAATCTGCTGTTGATTAGAAAAGCCACTTTTCAAAGGTGTGGCAGAAGTTACCTGCCCTTCTCGATGTCTAGCATTTACTTTTCTCTTTTAATTTGGCTGCCTTGATAGCAACACTAATTTAACTAAATTACTGCATTCTGCTCAGGCAGAGACAGTTATATCAATAAAGAAATCTTTATATATTATATATATATATATATATATGTAATTAACCAATATTCACATCAACATGGCGGTTATATAGATTTAATTTGTTTTTCTCTCCCAATCACCAAGTAAAATCTTCAGAGTAGCTCAAGTAAGCACGTACAAGAGTTGGTAAACTTTCACATCAGTTTGATAAAATTCAGATGAAAATTTTCCTCTGGGCTACTAACACTCAGAATTATTTTAAGGTATCAAATGTTATTTTACTGGTGGATTTATTTCAACTCTAAAGCTAGACAGATTTCAGACAGTAGACACTGACAAAATGACACATTCAGTGGTTCCGCTTTGACTGTGACCATTACAATATTGCTTGATCCTGTCACTCCTATTCCAGAGATAATTCCTTTTTCTTTTTCCAAGGAGAACAAAAAAAACCGTGTGAGCCTGCCTTTTTGTTCCACCTTTGGGCAGCACTAGGACAGGGGAAGTTGGCTCATGATGATGTGAAATAACCAATAAGTAGATGGATACATGACAGCAAAGCTGGAAATTATCAGTTGATAATGGAACTGTTAAGAGGCCTGAAAGAAGGAAACCTGCCTGGCTATGCAGTCTTGAATAATCCATCATTTTTATTGCCTCATCTCCAAATAGTTTAACTTGTATTCAGTATCATATAAAACTAAGTTCATAATAGAGAGGCCATGAGCTTAAAGCGTTCTTCAGAATTTTGATCTTGAAATTTTTATAATGTCTTGAAAAATTATGCAGTTAATTTGATTGTTTTTTTCTTAATAGTGACAGTACTGGCTGTTAGAACAGCAATGAACATCTGAACATGCAGTAGCCATTCTCATGAAGATGAAAGGAGGAGCAGAGAGCACAACCCACCTGTCTCAGAGATTACTGTTCATTGATGCAATCAAAGACATCTAAGACTTCTTTGTGGAGCAGGTGCAAAATTTTTCAATTAACAATTCCTGTCTTGACTTGCTAAAAATTGTTGTTAGGTTTTATTTGCAAAAAAAAAAGTTTAAATCTTTGTGTTCAAACTATTTTGTTTTAAAATATAAGCAAAACCATCGTATGTTTTTTATCTGAACGGTGTGTTCTAAAGATTTTTCATCCCAAATATTTTTGAGATTTTAATTTTGCACTGTAACCAAAAGAAACATTTTTAACACTTGAATATATTTCCACTTACTGTTCAGGGGTTTTTTTTCCTCTGAGAGCTGAGTTTTGAATAGTTGGGTTCAATGGACATAGAAGTCACAGGTGGAGGCAACTAGCAAGGTGATATTTTGACATGGCGCCATCTTTCTTCTCCAAAATGAGTTTTCTGAAAAATAAATAAAATTCCAAAATTCAGGGGAAAGCTTTCATCTAATTTTTTTCTTTCCAGCTTTAACCATGTTGTTCATCTTTCCTTACACTAACATATTGCCTGTTTCTTAGCTATATTTTCATCTCTTAGAGTTTGTTAAAAATGGTTGTCTACAAAAATACTTCATGAGAGAAGTCAAACATCTGAGTAAAACATAAATGCAGCTCATTAATAAGCTGTGCAGGAGAAGTCCCTTCCTTGCTGAATCACTGCCATGTGCTACAAACTTACTGTGAATATCTTGAGACAGAAGAACGTAATTACTGTAGCATTTTAAAGCTTCAAAACTTTATGAAAATTTTAGATATTAGATGTTATTGGTCCTACTGAGTCTGACACCATGACAGCTGAAAGTTTATCCAGTGAAAACCAAAGAAATATGTTCCCATAACTCTGATACAGTAAAGCTTTACTAACACCTTTTTCCAAAGCACAAGTTAGGGACTCTATTAAAGTAAGCATGTAAATTCATAGCTATCTTCACTTATTTATAAAAGAATAAAACAAGTCTTACTCTTTAACACAGTCCTCTATTTGGAAGGCACTGGCAGACAGTAAATTTTTATCTGAATTTTCCAGAAAGACAATGTCTACTTGATCTCTTGCTAGAGCTCTCAGTGGAAATAGACATTATGTCAACAAAATCACTTATTTTTATCTTCCAATGATGTTTTGAAAAAGATGTGATGTTAAAGGTTTATTTCTTACCTGAGAGAAAATATAAGAAGGAATGGGACTATTATTCCATAGTCAATTTGAGTCTATATAATTTTACCTTCCTCTTTGGGTTATGACTTTCATTTCTGCTGCCAATAAATTTCAGGTTTATTGTGGTTGGTGTTAGCTATCTCAGTGCTGTTATAGCTGGTTATCTCAGTCTCACAATCCTTTTGATACAACCTAATCCATTAGTAGTCATTTTCCCTCTTAGGAGCACAGCCATTATTTTCTTTCTGATACATGAACAGACATGAAAATAGCAGAGAAACTCAGGTGACAGACTCCACATTGTAGATGCCATAGTCTGAATTTTTCTATGCAATAAGCAGCATCAACAAAACCTAAATTAATCATAACTGACAGTTAAATAAATAAATAAATAAATAAATAAAAATATTCAAATGCACCAATGACAGCCTGGGAGTAAAGAAGAGCACTTCAATGTTTCTCTCAGGAGAGACAAATTAAATCCCTCACTTTATAAGCAGCAGAGATGATGAAATGTGGTGTCCTGCAGATCTGTATCCCAAGTCTCTGCTTTCTCTCTGGATTCTCTGATTTCTAAGCAACATGATTTCACATCAGCTTCTCCCCTGATTGGGCACAAACACTCTGCCTCCTCTACCTGACCACCTATTTTCACATCAAGGTTTATTACTCTTGTAGGAATAATATTATTTTTCTTATCTTTACATTTCTGAAAAACTTGGATGAAATCAGCTCATGCGTCAAAATGTTTGGGGCCAGTGCTAGCAGGATTGTGGAGAACTGATCACCAGACAAGTGTAGCATGTTTTCATAGTTCATATTTGATTAGGAAAAAAAATAGCAGCAAGCTTAAATAAAGCCTGTCTTTGAAGCAAAGGTTGGACACACCTATTATTTTCAGAGAGAAACATGTGGGGTAATGGGGAGTAGGCAAACAGTGAAGTGGGATGACACATGAAATTATTCAGAAAGGATTCAAAGAGATAAAGTTTTGATAGAGATTTGGGGAAAAAAATAAATAAAAGAGGGAAAAGCTTTATATCTAATGGGGGAAAAAATTACTGCCATGTTCTTTGGAAATGACAGCAGGACTCTGTTTTCCATCAGTCTGAACACAAAACTCTATGGCCTCCACCCCACAAATGGTCTGAAATATATTTGCTGAAAGTGAGGAGTCACAGGCATAATAGATGCCTTATGCCCAAGCTCTCGTCACTCATCTGTTAGCAAATTTTTTGTCTAAATGATTTTCAGGAAATTTCTGAAGCTCACAAAGGAGGAAAATAAAAAAGGGACAAAGACACTTGCAGTTTAAATAACATCTTTCTTTTTTTCAGCTGTTCCATGAAAGAAGACAGCTGTTGCTTTTACTTACCAATAAACTGAGTAAAGAAAGTAACAAACAGCTTTTATGAACATGCATTCATTTGGGGTAATGGGCTTTCTATACAGGATATGTACCAAACCTAGAAGTGTTCAAGGCCAGGTTGGATGGGGCTTTGAGCAACTTGGTCTAGTAGAAAATGCCCCTGCTCATGGCAGTAGGGTTGGAACTAGGTGATCTTTAAGGTCCCCTCCAACCCAGACCATTCCATGATTCTATGATAAATGTGTGTTTGAATGGTACCACTGCTAAAAGTGTGAATAAAATCATTGCCTCCCTGGGCTATGGTGCTCCAGAGTTCCTTTGGCTATTCCATTGTGCTTGAATTGGTTGTTTTTTAATAAGAACAAAGAGCAAGACTTTGGAGGACTAGGAAACGACTGACTCAAATCAAGTTTCTGTCAGTGTCCTTCTGCTGGCCTGTATGAAATTAACCTATCTACATAACATTTTATAATCATTTTAATGATTAAGATCAATCTCATCTAGCTGGGTCTTTGAATAACATGTAAATCAGAGTACCACCCTAGCTAGAAATGGGCCAAAGTAGTGGCAAAATCTGTATCCCCTTAAGCTTTCAGCAGGCTCAATTTCAAAGCACAGATCTAGACTGTTCTCATTAATATTTTACAGCAGCAGAGCAATCCTCTTTCACAGTGAGTCCTTTTAGGCCAAGCCCAAATGTTGGAGCCCCATTTCCACTTGAAAATGTTGAACTCAGTCTCTCCTCCTATGGTGGTGGTGAGTGTAAGAAAAGGCCCCCACTTTCACTGCATGATTGCTGTGGTGACAAAAAAAAGGTGTCCATAAATCCTTCCTCCAGCAGCATGAGCAGACATAGGTTAAAGTATAAAAAACTGGATGTGAGCCCAAGTGGATATCCTGCCTTTGTCCACAGAAAGGAAGGAATGTGTTACTTATAATCCAAGTCATCAATGATAGGTAGACACCTCCCTTGTACTATCCTCACAAGTTATGTAAATATTTTTCTGTAAAACTCTTATCTCTAAAGCTATACAGATGAGACCCTGCATATGAGATTAAAAACACAAACCATTTTTAAAAGAAACAAATCAATTTTAAAAGAAACTCCTACCTGTTCCATCCATCTGTAGCTAAAATTTACTACCCTGTCATAAAAGTAAAAGTTTTAACAGGGATTTGAAGACTGAATGGAATCAACTTTTCTTCTTAAATACAATCCTGTAAGAACAGTGCCACTGGGTTCTGTGCATGTTCAGAAATGTACTCTGAAATGGGTTTTTACAAACCTAAGAAATCAGGTTTAGCAAAATGGTGTTTTCCTTCCTAATGTACTTAAAGGCTTTTCCACAGATCCAGACTTGGTTATTTGCTGCAGGACTCTCACCAGTTCAGCCCTCTACTTGTCAGGACTGGCAGCACCAACCTCTTCAGGTCATTCCCATGACTGCAGCCTGCCTCATGTTATCCTGGAAAACACTCCATGAACATGCTGAGCAGGGGGAATTATACTGCATGGCCATGACTCATTTATGCACAACAGTACTCCAGAAAACATGAGGCAACTATTGGAAGAGTGAGCCCTTGTGGGGTTGTGTACATGAAATCTCTCAAGCTTCACTTTCATCCCGCTCTCGGTGCAGTGCGTCTCTGAACCTCACCAGAAAAATTATTATTAATGATTCAGCTCTGGGAACTCCAACTGATGTAAAGAAGATGTACCCTTTGAAAAAGATCTGATAGAAATCTTTTATTTCAATCTCTCCTCAAGACCTACCTCTGCTGTGATATCTATCAGCCAGGTAATGACCCTCACACATTAACAGCAGTCAGGGACAATCCCCATCTCTTATTAAAGGTGTTTTGCAATGACTCATAAACAGCATGCTGAGTCTACAGATAATTTATATCATCTTGTGGTTTAATTTCCACCTTCTTTCCTCCCTTACTGTCTCCATCCTCTTTAAACTTGTATGTTATATTCTTTACAAGGCCCTCTCCAATATGTATGTATATATAGACATATATACTTGTCTTGCACCTCTACACATACCCTCTCAATTCTCAGAAAACCTATCTGGACCTTCCTACAACAGAGCTTCCACACACAAAACTATTAATGGATTTATTTACATTTTTAAGCCTTAGAAATCTTAAGTAAACAAGGTAAAATCATCTTAAGAATTTTTTTAGTATCTGATGAGGATAAGATTTTGGTTTTAAGTGATTTGAATTAGTTCCCTTAAATATATGAAGTTATATTATTTGAAAAATGAAACAACAGGATCAAATAAGAGTTTACATCTGTCAGAGAAACTCTCTGTAAAAAAAAAAAGTTCAAACACAAAACTCTTAATGCTTTGGTCCCTCTTGGAAGTCACACAAAATAAAACTTAGAATGATATGTCATCATTCTAAGTGAATTTTAGGAGTTAGGAATCACTCTTGTTTTACTACCTCTATATACATTTTAGAATTGTTTACAATAGGAAAGATATTTGATAATAAAGTGGTAGGTAAAGTATGACAAGTTAAGCTAAAAATGGCTTTATTCTATTAGTTGCTAGGGACAGGGGTAGTTTATTGCCATGGATGAAAGCCAGACCTCTTTGAAATTAGATGGAATTTTGCCACCATGACTTTGTCCAGGACACTGTTCTGGGACACAGACCAGGCTCTCAGGTCTCTGTTGCATTACCTGAATTGATTACTTCAACCAGTAACGCTGGTGCATGGAAAAAATTAACATAAACAATAATGAAATATCAGCTCATGATCCCATTTGGGACAGAAATCTTTCACACAAGTGGCCCCATGTGTATATGGGACTCCAATAAAGTCACCAGTATCTTTGAGAGCAGTTCTGTTGATGACACAGCAAGCTCCCAGTTCACTCAAGTGCAATGCACTACTCCACGGGCTACTCCCTACCTGGAGCCTACTGCAGTTGAGACTACAAACTGCTTTTTGATGTCCAGCTTTGCATGCTTTCTTAGGAGGCTGCTGGTGGCTTTTCTCCAGTGCATGAACACACCTCCTTTAGGACAGAGCAGTGCAGCCTCAGCCCCATTAAGACTTCAGGCTTGATAGACTCCTGGTGGCAGTTTTGAATACAGTACTGCTTTTCCTCCCCACCTGAAAGCTCCTCAGAAGTGTCACATCCAGCTGAATGCTACATCAGTGGCAGTTTTTAGCAAGAGCAGCCAAGTCAAGCCGAAATGTGTATAGTCTAGGGGTTACAGTAGAGATTTAGAAAGTCTTTGGAACAGCCTTCTCCTACCCCCACATGTCAGAGCAGCCTCCCAGCTCACCCCTTACAAAGCCATCCTGGTATCCAGGGACTTCACCCACCTACAGGACCGAGGGCCCACAAGCCAGAAACCAGGAGGCAGGTGGAACTGATGCAACGCTTTCATCCTATGCAGAAGTTCCTGAACAAACCTGAACTCCATAATGTCTGAAAAAAGAAAAAACCCACTTGAGTTTCGTGCTGTCCAGATAGTGGGAAGCTTTCTCCTAGAGGAGACACTGCTGTTCACTGCTGCCTTCAGATTCCCAAATAGCATTTCTCTTATCAGACACAAGGAGTACTCTCAAAATGCACTGTTATCACAGTCCAGATGAGAGAGTATCAAGGTCAGAGACAGCCAATTTGTAAAGCTAAGTTATGCTAAAGAGAACATCAGGCTGTATGTTAGATGATGCTGCAACCTTTGCTGCTGAAAGGCCTCTCAACATCTTACTGTGTCTCAGAACTGATCTGAAGGTGAGGATCACTTGTCACGTTCTGTAAATCAGGCAAATGAATTGGGTGTACGCAGTTAAATGGCTTTTTTATTAGAAGCCCTTGGTTGTCACTAAGACTGAGCAACTTCTAAGAGGACAGTAGTAGCTGCTGTGGCTGAGACACTGTCATTCCCAGCTCCTGTTTCAAGCCATTTGTGGTATTCTGGAAACTATTATCAAAACTATGTGGCAGAAATCATTGCAAGGTACTCAAAGAAAAATTTTTAAAGGAACAGCTGCACCAAGTTGATGATCTAAAATATATAAAAACTATAGAAATCAGGTTATTCTAATTGCATACTTGCTTCTTGGACCATATGATGTATTTGCAGACAAATCTCCAGGCTAACTTGTAGATTTTCTTTAAAATGAGTTTCAGCTTCTTGACTAAAATCTAAGCTGGTTACCTTAGACATCTGAGCCATAAGCCACCCAAAAGCCCCTTTCTGTCTCTAGTGACACACAAATTTTAAATCAGTAAACTATTTATTACTGTTACTGAACTTCAGACCAGCTCTAAATTTTCAAAAACACACTAAATATTTTGTATAAATAGAAGAATTCAAATACTCTGTTATAAAACAGGAGGAAAAAGCCCTGACCAGAATTTAAACAAGCTCATTAAACCATACTTGATATGCCTCCAGAACAAATCAAATCAAGGAAAATTCCAAAATATGTCCTGAAAAATCACTACAAACAACATAAATTACTTCAAAATAACATTATCTGTACATAATTAGGTCCCAATTGAATATAACGGCCTAGACTCACAACCTTCGTCCTTTTTTTTTGCTGTCTCCTAGAGTCTGGGGG